>CM054060.1:72978428-73375928 GCA_028641055.1 Alopecurus myosuroides | reverse complement strand
CCTGTGAAGGCATTGAAGGACAGATTTATGAGCGTAAGCTTCTTGCAGTTACTAAGCTCTTTTGGTATGCTCCCACTGAGCCCAGCACCTTTGCAAACAGCCGAGTTAGATTGCCCAGCTCACCGACAGATGTTGGCAGTTCAGCATTGAAGTTGTTCTCTGATATATCAAGTTCCTTCAAACTTTTGAGACCACCAATTGACCAAGGGATGGTGCCTGTGAACTTGCATCCGGGGAGTTGAAGAACTTTTAGCAGCTTCAGGTTACCAATCTCTTCTGGAATGCTTCCACTAAGACCATTCTGTCTCTAAATTAGCAATTCCTGATTTTCCAGTTGACCAATCTCCCTAGGTATTGGCCCCACCAAACTGTTTGATGAGAGATCAAGTGTCAACTGGTTCACCAACGCTGTTATTCCCGGGAATATTGATCCAGTGAGGTTATTCTGGCTTGCATCAAGGTGCTAGAGCCGAGACTGGTTACCAAAAGCTGCTGGTATCGACCCGTTGAATGTGTTCATGTGAAGGTCCAGGATCTCCTCGAGGATGAAGGCCAGATCACGCCCAATTCGATCCTTGAAAGACCCACTACAGCGGCAGCTCGGGCTCGAGCAACGGCGGGAGATAAGTCTTCTCTTCATTCAGCATTCAGTCTATCTTCGGAAAGCTGCAATAATTGATGCACGCAGACGATGTGAAATGCTTTCTTGATTTACTAATAGGTGGTGTCTAGACGCTAGGAAAAAGTGAGGATTATAGCTTCTGCCCCATAGACCATTCGGAAATGAGAGGAATTTCACTCCCATCGACTGAGAAAGAAATCGGTGGTCTATTGATTCGAGAGCTAGCCGAATAGCTTAACTATCAGTGACATATGCGAACGACCGGTTCGTCAGTAATGAAAAAGGTATAAAAAAAAGATCCATCTGCGAGTGGTTCGGCTTTTTCCTAAGCAAGGACGGAGCCGTCGAGTGAGGATTGGCTGAGCGTGCTTTCGCTGCTCGTGGTGGCTCTGAATTATTCGCTCTATTATTGCCTCAGGATGTGATCGGGATTAAGCCGCGTGTCGATACCCGGGGGGGGGCCGGACTCAAGGGATTCATTCTTTTTCGCACTAATGGAGGACATGAATTCTGGGCAAATTATCTATGTTACAGTCTATTAAAAAAAGGACTTATAATAAGAAATTATTCTGCTAAAGAATAGGCTCGCCTATAAATAGAAGCTTCGGCGCACTCTCTATTTTGCGGGACAAGAAAGAAAGAGTCAAAGCCATGGATATCGCTGCAAGACTTGCAATCATTCCTTACAAAATTCAAGATATAGAAAAAAAACAATAGGAAAAAACTAGAGGAAAGCCTGGGTGGCATCTGGTGGCCTATGTTTCTGTTTTCCGTCGATCCAGGTTCAGGTTATATACACAATCATATACTTCATCTTCAGAACAAAATCCGCATTCTTGAAGACAGGAAGAAGGCGCTGCTGGAAGAACAGCAATCGCTCATCGTGGCGGCTGCCCACCACGGTGAAAAAAGGTAGTTACTCGTCTATCTCAACGTAAATGAACGAAGTCACTTAAGTCTTCCTACTACTACTGCTCCTTCTTACTTATTTTCGTTTTTTCAGGATCTAAAGAAGAAGAGGTTTTCTTAGCGGGCGTGAATCCTCTTGAAACTTCTGTTCTGTTGTCTCACTTATGAGGAGCTGGTACTTCCTGATCAAGAGTGTAGTGAGCATAAGTATTGTATTGTTCAGTATTTTCTTTTCAGGTGTGGTGTGTAGAGATATCTCATGTATCAAGTTCAGGTGTGGTGTGTAGAGATATCTCATGTATTGCCTTTATGAATAATACTTATGTATTGCCTCTTCTTCTTGTTGTAGAAGAATACTGATGTATTGCAAAGACCTGTTGTTGTTTATGTCCCTTTATGACAAAGACTTTCAGATTGTCGATTAATAAGATCTACCTCTTTCTCGCAGCAGAGTATTCGAATGGAACCGCTTTTTCGGCTAGTATTTTTTATTATCACAACACTTCTTCTTAGACTGGACTACTTATCATTGCAAGGCCGCTAGGTTTGACTTCAGAAACTTTTTATTCGGCTAGGAAGTTGTTCTTTCACTGCTGATGAGACTGCTTTTAGCGTAAATAAAGGCACGCTGTGAAAGAATCCACTCGTGTGAACTAGGTTTGCAGGCCTTTTGCATTCTCAAGAGACTTCTGCCTTGAACTGTTTTTTGCTATCAACTACTTATTGCTGTTATCCACTACTGTATTTGTTTTTTTTGCTTTCAAACTCCTTACTCTGTAGAAGGAAAGAATGGTACAGCTTATCGCTTGGCAGAACGGGATTGACCTTCTTTGGCAACTTAGCTATTCTTTGGCAACAGAGCTATTGCAATAGATAAATCGAGGGGCTTAACCTACAGAGAAAGAGTGTAAGGAAAGAATGCAGAAAAAGATAGAAAAAGTGAGTGAAACAAATGAAATCTGAGTAAGAAATCTCACAAATAGTAGGTTTTACCGGACTTCCGGAGAATTAGCTTGTTTTAACTAAAAAGCACAGTTGAGCAGGAACGAAGTGTGAACATAGGCACAAAAACAACGTTTTGGTGATCCTGTGTAGTTGCTTGCTTTCCGCTTGAGCTACTTTCACTGTGAAGAAGAGGACTTCATCTCTTCACTTACCCAAGGAAACTTGGAAATAACGCGTCTGGCTTGGAAAGCTAGTTAGGGATATTCGATAGAGGAAGGACCCGAAGCCGAACTAGGAAAACAGGGTTTTTTTACGAAACTAAAGGGATGTCGTCAAAGGGGAATTTGCTTATTACCTACGTCTCAGTTCGGCGAGGTCATAGAAAGCTCTTTTTGCCTAGCCTCGCGCCTGCCTCTCACCTGAAAGGAGTACCCGAACAAAGGGGGAAGCTTGGTTTAAGCATATTTCCCTTGCCCGAGGATACGAATCCGAGCTATTAATTGAAAAGGCAGGGAAGGATATCTCGGAACTACAGCCGTCTACTACTATGGAATCCGAAAGAGGAGCCTACAACTATTTAATTTATTTATTTCTTTCATTCGTGGGGATCATTGGATAAAAGCGCTGGGAATCATAGGAGCAATTCGTATTGGTTTTAAGCCGAGAAAAGGGACTATCGGAGGATGTGTCGAGCCGTGGCCATAATAGCTCACTCGATAGGGTCTGCCGGACAATTCTTTTTATTCGGCGCTGGGCATATTCATTAGCCGAGTTTCTTTCTAAGATACTAGTTGGTTCACCCCAGGTCGGGCAGTTAATTAGTCACAAGCAGGCGTTTTCCTTCAATTGGTCACCCTGGGGGTGGGGTATAGCAAACTCTAGCAACCGGAAAGGATACCTATGTTTACAGAAGTGGCTATAGTTATGGGTCTCGTCTCAATCAAGCCATCTTCTCCTCGAAAACTCTCTATTTAGGATCAATGCCATGTCCGAGTCAGTGTGGTTCCCCCGGCGCTGCTGTACTGACCAAGAGGTCTGATTCAGTTGAAACACCCGAGTTAGCTATTGATAAAGGTCGCTCATTGAAAGGTCCCAAGATCAAAATAAATTAAGATGTAGCTTTCCCAGTTTCATACTTATAGTAGGCGATCCCTTGTTTTTTGACCCGGTAGAGCAATCTCAAATTATCATATATAAATGTTAATGTTATGGTTTGCTGTCCTTGAACAAGGTAGCTGTTCACATAGATTCCGTTAATGGCATGGGTATGTGAGCCTACTAAGAGTGTGCGATCAATCATATTGATGAAAAGGTGCATGAAACACATCATAACCTCTAGCAACTGTTTGATTATGTTGAAACATCGGTAGAAGCCCACATTCCCACTTTTCTACCCCTCCCTCTACCCTACGGGTATTGGAGGCCTCAATTTCTATATTAATGCTAATAGAGAAATCTACCCCTAGGAAAGACAAACAACGAAAAAGTAAAAGTGACCGAGATGCAAGGGAAAAACTTTTGTTTCACATTTCCACCTATTTGTTCGTTTACCAGGTTAAGCACGAAATCATAAAATAGCTCGACCAAGGATTGCAATGCATTTGGCACTGACTTTCCACCCCCCTTTTTTCGTAAAAAAAAAAAAAATAAGTAGGACCAAAACGAGAGTAAGCAACATAGACAAGGATGCTAAATTTGTGAATGATAAATAAAAATTGGCAAGAGTCGCCCAAATTCTTGAGTGAATGGCGAATACCTCCAACGGACTCATTAAACCATCAAAATTCTCAGCAACCTCTTCACTAAAATTATCAGCAACTTCCTCAATTGTCCCAAATACAGGTCGAGGTTCCAAAACCGGATTATTAGTCTCAATGTTATCAAAAAAAGCCGTGACCTCGCGATTGAGTTCATCACTCATATAGTATGAATCGGTCTGCGGATCGTATAATCGAACCTGATGCGTTTGACTATCGCCTGGGTGCTTAATATAGTGTACCCATGCGTTTCTATAAATTCGAGTTCTTTCTAACTTCACCTCGATGGGCCCCGTAGGAACCCAAGGATAGTCGTCTGAATTGGGCATGAATCCATTCAACAAATTTCTATGCCGATTCGTATTTATGAATTTATTCATATCAGAATAACTGAAGAAGCTATATCTCATCGTAGGGTAAGTCCTTCTTTGTCAGCTCTGCTCCCGAAGAAAGGAGATTGAGACAGGGAGACTTTTTTAGTGGGCGCCGGTTTTTCCAGCGAAACACAAGAAGTTTAGGATTGGTCTTTCTTTTTAATTTTTTTCTTTCAAAGGCACATGCACTAGGTTACTTACGGAGAGTCGTCCAGTCCAGGAGCACTTCGTTAGATTTGGAGAACGGAACTGAACACTACACAATTACAAACGTAACTAGATCAACAGCGCCATTCTCGAATGGGTGACATATTTTCCAAAACCAATCTGAAGGATCATTTAAATGATCGAGACCACGAGTCACACCTTCTTCTAAGCTCCGGCTAAAGCGATTGTAGCAGCACCGGCACCTATTGATTTGGCCCCTTCCAACATGCTTTGTCGATCGATACTTTACATTTTATTTCCTTAGCTGCTCTTTCCTCGATTTCTCGTTGATTCCCGGAGGAGAATTTCTTTTCTTTTTTTCGCCTATGCCAACTGAGCTAACTTGCTGTTTTTCAACTGAGCACAATGAATGTGGTATCGAGAAATTCATGTTCGATTTGGTATCGCTCTTACGGGGGCTAGGTTACCGAGATAGGGCCATTCTGAAGAAACATGCGGCACTAATTAATGTATCCCCAGCATATCTGGATTAGCGGGGACATTTGGACAGGTATTTTCTTTTGATTCAAGCACACGAGTCCGATCTCCGGTTAGTCAGATCCATGCATCGAAGATGGGAGCTAGCCAGGAACTAGATATGGTATTCTCTTTACTGCGCGCGATAGCTTAGTAAACTCTTTCCTGATCTGTTCTATTGGGCTCACTTCTGCTTATTCGCGGAGAGAGAAGAGAGCGGTTGTTGGAACAGCAAGCCCTACTTCCTTCACTGGGACACTGGCACCAAACAAAAACAAAACTAGACTGCCCGAACAACAAGTCCTGCCCCTTCCTCCCGGATCTGCACGTTGAACAAACAAAGACACTCCCCCTCATCCGAGAAAAACGAGTATTATTTCTCCCAATATACAAAGAAACGCCTAGCAGAAGAAAGTAGTTATTCTTGCATCTCTGCTACTAGGAAAGTAAGTCATTGACAAAGGACCCAACCCTTCTGAATTCGCTGAGCGAGACCTAAGATCGGAATGAACAGCAGTCGAAACCCTGAGCCCATCGTGTCTGCCAGCTATGCAATGGCTCTACTTGAGATTCCGTAGGGAGAGCAGTCGCTAACCTTTCCTTCGGTCAATCACGAGAAATTTGCGAATCGAATCCGTTGTCATTAGAGTGATCAACTATATACGCTAATTATTCAAACAGATGCTCTCCGGTGGAAATGAACCACGAGAGACTAAGCCCTGCCGATAGCAGTAGAAGCGTTAGCCACAGAGTGACTTTTTAATTGACACCCACTAGTGGTCAGTTTCTACTTCCAAGTTGACTGGACCAGGTACCACATTTACCATAGGATATGCTTATCTGACGAGGTCCCTCGAGTCATCTCTGCCACTTGGAATTGCTTATGAGCTGTTCTTAAATGCTCTTCTTGGTATGAAATTGCCTACCTTCCTTAAGTCTTGCTTTCCCGAGAGCCCTCATTTCATAAAATTCCACTGGCCAGTTAATTCTTTATGCTTATTTTGCAATGAAAGTTGCATCCGAACATGTTTCTCAACACGAAAAAGAAAGTCATATTGAGTTGTTAGAGAAATAAAGTTCTAGCCAAAATAGTGTACCATCACATGGTTTTGATACTAAGCAGGAAAGTATAGGAATGCAATGAGGAAAGACAGATAAACACATCGCCTCGTTTAAGACTTTCAAAGCATCAGTTGAATGACTATTCTGCTCCATTCGGAAATACGCAAAAGTATGTCCCTTATTTGAGATCTCTTAAGATCAGCTATTTGCTAATATGATAAAGGTGGACGCTGTACTTGTCTGAAAACAGAAACTATGATGATTCACATTACTGGCTTGCTGTCCTTTGGCGGGAAAGCTAACAGGTGAACTTGCTCAACATAAAGTGGAAGGAAAGTGTAGTAGAGATATTACTCGCTGTCTGAGAAGATCTACTTGAGACCTCGGAACCAACTTCATTCCACAGGAACGAAAGCTGAATGAAAGTACTCAAGCTTCAAACTCCTTGCTAACCGATAAAAGGAATCAAGCTTAAAGGACTATATGACTAGCTCTTCCACATCCTCGCCACCATTCATAAGGCTTTCAAGGAATATTGAGATATCTACAGAAAAGAGAAACAAACATTCTCAGTTGGTCCACTATTAGCGAGGCCTAAAGTTTTCACTTCATCAGTCTAGGAATAACACTAAAGTAGCACCCCTCACTACATTCTTGTTCACTGAACATAGATCTCTAAAGAACAGTGCACTGGTACACGATATGATCTGTCGTCATGACCCATGAACTGAGCTTCTCACTAATCGAAATGGTCCTCTCAGCATGTTTCAAGGGAAGCAAGAGATCGTTTTCTCAGGATATTAGTCACCCAATCTTCCCAATAGTATTCCTTAACTCATGAATTGATACACTTGTTCATTCTCTTTCTATTTCCACTGGTTTCTTTTGTTCACTTGCAATGCGGCATTTGAATCCATTTTACTCCACTTCTCTCTCTTTTCTTCCTGATGAGGGTGATGTACTCCGGGTACCTGATCATCATGACTGGAATTCCAGAGGATTCCTTGAGTACTCGTTACTTCGAGGTCAAATGGTGCGATGGTATTCATCCAAAATAGGAAACTGGTAGCGACTTGCATTTGATGGACTCTTCCTTCCTGTAGGAATAGGGGAGAGTGGTAACGTGAGCCACCTTTCCTTTATACAGCAGTAATAGCACATGCAAGTTCCTAGGGTCTATATAGCTAGTCAAGGATCATCAAACAATTAGCAAATCATCAGTGGACTCCAAATAGCTATTTCATTGAATCGTACACGTGATTAGGCGGGGACAGGATTCGAACCTGCAGTCTTCAGGTCATGAGCCTGATGAGTTGACCAATTCCTCTACCCCGCTTTAGTCTAAACCTTTCATTAACATACAGAAAATAGAGTTCGATGCCAGGCGGATACTTGACATGTTCCCCTCGGGATACCTTCTTCTTACATAAGCATCTGTCTCTGAGGTTGACATAACAGATCTAGCTAATGATACAGGAACCGTTGGCCAGATGAAAGGAAGCAGGCAAGTCGATTGATCAAGGAGAAAACCTTGATCTTTCCTTTACCCCTAGATTTCGGATTATCCGGAAGGAGCACGAGGAGATTTGGCACATCAGCACGCATTCCTACTACTTGTTAAAACAAACTGCTATCATGGCGAAGCTCTACTAAGCTATATCAATAGGCTCCGCTCCTTTCCTGGACTGGACTGAAACTAATAGGCTGCTTCCTCGTCTGTACTTCAACTAGGAGGTTGTTGATATCACTCTAGATTCTCGAAAGGATATTGGATTGATTTCAAATCAAGGAAACTATTGAAATCGGGTAGCGAACCTATTGTTCCTTATTCTTTTGTTTGCGCATCCTTTTTCAATGTAGTAACATTTTAGACTGGACGAAGGTAGGATAATGTCTCACGAGCTATGAAGAAGATAGGAAAGACGCCCCAATCCAATCTTAAAGTCAAGTGATACAGGTCGGGATGCGAAGAATTGATCAAAAATAACTGTTTTGCCACAAGCGAGAAAACGGCTTGCAGTGATCAATTTCACTCATCCAATTAGTAGATTATTCCGCTCACTGATGCGAGGTATCTGCATTCTTGTTGATGTGAGTTATCCGCACTTGCCCTATGTTATCTTACTACTTATTCTATGATTGGAATTTGTATTGGTTATTGGCACTAACTTCTCTATATAATCGCACCGCCTCCTCCATGATCTTGGCTTCCGATAAGAGCTGCGATCTTTTCTTACTCGAGGGATGAGTAGAGAGGATGATGAATCTCTTGCGATCTTTCCCATCTTCTCAAAGACCATGGGGGCTGTTTGTGGATCGAAGCCAGCAGCACCGAGTAGCATCATCCCAATGTGATCTACCTCTATCTCCATCCTACACAAGTGACATCATAAGAAGAAATGAAATACTTGCATACGTTCGATAATACGAGAACAAAATAGACACCACAATTCACATTAGTGAATTTAGGCCACAGAGAGGAATGCCGGTTTACCAGCATCCGTCTAGAGAACAATTGCATACCAGTGAACTCAAGATAGTACATGCTTTAAGGATGACTCTCAATAACCTAAAGCTAGGGAAAGCATTTGGCTTGACTGCAGCATTGATATTGATTTCGATTCAAGCGCACTCTTATGAGTAGAACCACAAACCCTTCTCTGGTTGCTTGGGATGCCGTCCCGGGGACAAATTCGTATGTATAATCTCTTGGTCCACTATGAGCTCCACGAGCCCAATCTAGAACTAGAATTACGGATATAGGTGGGTAAGAATCACAAATCCTTTTGTTTTGCTCCCACTTGCGTACGCTGAATTCGAGTCACCTGAAGAATAGAATAAGAAGCCTACTTTGTTTAACAAATCCCTCCTAGAATAGAACTACCTTTACCTACCCCTTGCGGGGAATCCATCATGAAACGATTAAAGAGTGATTTAACCCCTTCTTTAGTGCGCCTAACTTAATGGCTTCGTAAGAGTGGCAGGGGATGGAAGCCTACGTATTGTGAAAGAGAAAAAATTACCACCTTCATATTGCTTAGTCTTGCTCGATAGAAATGGATTGAAAAGTTGATCCGTTTCTAAACGGTAACTGGAAACAAACATCTTATTGAAGCAAGCGAAATCACTGCAGAAGGGCTTAGTTGAGTCAAAGTTGGCGCTATATATAGCCAGTTAAGGAATCTCACCTAGCTGGAACCTACTCCAACTGCTGACAACTCATACTACGTTCTTTTCTCACCTAGTGGAAATTGTGATATCAATTTTGATAGAAGTAATGTGCCTTTCATTTCCGTATCCAGTACTGGCATCATCTTATTATCCATCGGCTTGAAGAGAGGATCCTGGCTGTCATCCCAGTCTCAGCTTCATTCCCTGGTGGAAACCATTCACTCGGGGGCGTTATTGTACTCGTTCGGTGAGCTATTCGAAGATTGCCCTGATAATGGAATTCCGGATCCACCCACGTCCCGCCACTTCCACCTTAAGTCCAAACTATCGCCCAACTTTGCCATACCATAAAATTGATCCTGGCATCTCTACTCTATCTATTTGTACATGCATCTTGAGTTCTATGACCTCGAAATCTGACTCTCCTCTTCAGGAGCCTCAGTCGTGAGTGGTTGTTTTCTTGTACTGGAAAATGGGTCCCTGAAAACAATACAATGGGGCCTGGAGTTATTTCTTCACTGTACCCAGAGGAATGAATTGGGGATGAGAGTTCTTTTTGCTCCCCTCGGAGTGTGTGTATAGGAGAAAGACCCACTTCAATAGTTTAATATGGCCAAGCCGCCACGCCGGTCAAGAGTTCTAATCTTTATTCTTATTGATGGATTCCTATCTCAAAGGATAATAAAATGCTAGTAAATGCACTCAGTCAACCGAGCAAATGTATAAGAAAGAGTGCACCAACGGAAATATACTACGGGGAACATTTCTGAATGGAAAATGAAACTGAACACCCACACAATCTCGATTTGACACAGCAACACTTTCCACACTGCTTGTGAAGTTAAGTAGCGACCTGCATACAGGGGACCCACCTCATGCCCCAAGGGCTGACTCTTCTTTCATTATCTCATATTTATTTTTTTGCCTGATCCAATTTGATTACAGGATGTCCGAGAAGACAGGCTTTCTCTGGTGAAGAGTTAGGTGGATTTGTGGTTGAGTAGAAATGCTGGTAGGAAATCGGGCTTGGGAAGTCGAGGAAAGAGGATGTCTAATAAAATCACTGGAGTGGCAAGAGACCTTTCTCTTTTCTTAGCCAGGCACCCTGGAGGACAGCAATGCCAAATCCTATATCAATTTTATCACAAGACCCTGAGGCGGAAGTAGGAACCGCTTCTCGAACAGGAATCACAGACCTAACTCATGCTCTTGTTCTTTTTTTTACTCTGTTTTTTTTCGCAAGATGGATGGACAAGAAAGGGTAGTTTTCAATCACACCGAACTGTTTGCTTCTTCTTAACTGAGAACCCAACCCTGCCTTAAGTGAAAGTGCAAGCATCATCCATCAGCTTCATTCCTAATTATTTTAGCTGAAATAAGTGTAACAGCCTTGTACCTACTGCTGGAGGATCTTCTCTCTATGGATTCCAGAGAAATGGAAATTACCATTCTATACCCCCTTCCCTAGCTTAAGCCCTATAGACCAGTACCGGGGCTGTAAGGAACTTAGCACCGAAAGGAACTGGTATAACAAAAGGGGCCAAGAACTACATACAGTCTGATACTTTCTTCCAGGAAAAGAGGGAGAAAAGTTATGTAGGCAGTTGCCGTTCAAGAAATGTAGCGGTTGCTCGACCAAAGCCGGTCAAAGAATCGATTATATGTCTTCAATTTCCATAAGACCGATGATACTTACCAGAAGTTAAGTACAGAAAAGCAGGAAATTGCATATTTGGAATAATAAACTTAAGATGTTCATCTCCAAGCTTAGCCTACTGTACATTAGAATATGGTTTCGCGGGCACGTCCAACCGTACCTTGCCACTTGCCAGTTCAAAGTGTAAAAGCCGGTCAATAAGACAGATCCGGATCCTAGTGGAGATGGTTCGATCGCTAACAAAGACAGGGGGGCAGCATACTCCCAACAAGCAAACAAGCAACTCCAAGAGCTCAAGCCTAAAGCCTTAGTAACGTAACGCGCATCCTCATTGCTCGCGTAAAGCAAGCGTAGGCTCGAAGGCTTAGAATGATAGCAAAAGCAGATGGCCCCTACTACACTAAGCGCTATGGGAGCCAATCATTAAATAAAAGAAGGACTTGCTTCGGTTCAGGTCAAGCAGGAAGCCCATGCACCTTACTTAGACGAATAATAAAGCCAATCGCACTTCCCTGCCTTCCCCGCAAGTTTCATCACAAAAGCCTACTTATGGCAGCCCTCCGTAAGCTTGTGTATATGCATCCAAGTAGGGAACGTGAACAGTTCCACCTTCTCCGGCTTCGTGAATCCGTCGTATGGTTCAACCAACACCACGTTGTTTCAGAAGAGCCAAGGACCATCTTCCGTCACACGCGTGAAATCTCCCAAGCACTTCTGTTTTTTACGAACATGTTGTGATCCACCGATCTGAATACCACACATCCTGTGCCAGACTCCACGCCATCCGCATCCACATCCTCCACATCCATCTATTATATTACTAAGGCTCTGAAGCCGCTGCCCACGACGGGAAATACATGTAGCTGCCCACTTTGAATTAGTAATGCTTGCGGGTGTTCGCTTCTCTGTAGCACAGGCACCTTTACCTTCCTTCTAGGTTGGTTCTGGCTTCCTTACGGCTATAACCGAAAATCCAAGAATATGAGTGAGGGTGAGGGGCTTGGGTGAATGCAGGGATGGATTCCCCACATCACAAGTCGGGATGCGCTCCTATTTAACTTGATCTGCGGATTCCCCCGGGGTCCAAAGAAACAGGATTTTTTACTTTCACTTCCCTCTTCTCCATCCCGACCTGTTATGCTTGTCTTGGGTCCATCAATCGCTCCTGTCAGCGTAAGATTTTAGAGATATCGAATGAGAGAGACCGGTCGATAGTTACAGCTACTTTTTATTAAGCTCGAGAGCCCAGATCCTATAATATGTAGACTCTAGTGGACCTAGCTATCCCGCGTTATCCGCTTTCTCTGTGAAATCAAGTGAAAACAACAGTGTCTACTCCAATTGATGAAATGGGTGTAGCCATGATGGCAAGTCAAGGTGGGGCATACAAGAGATGGGATGAAGAAATCCCCTCTTCGATCTCGTGCTTTTCCTGTCATATCTCCTCTTCTATCGATTAGTATAATATCACCTATTCATAATATTAATGATATCTGAGATTCTATCGATTAGTTTATGTAGAATGCAGCGCCCTTGTAAGGGAAAGAAAAACACTTCTTCTTATGGGATTCTGGGAGCCGAAACCGCTAAACAGTTGAACCGATATTCATTTCTAAAGGGAACGGGCCCGAAAACGGCTCCAGAAATAAGGCTAAGGCTCGGAGCCAAACAAGAGCAATGAAAAGTGCCTCCAACAGAAGGAGGGATCAGCGGATACGAGATCCGAGTTCACATATCTCTATCACCTCTTCCCTTCGAGTCAACAAGTCTCAGGGGCTCTCCCTCCAATTTATACTCGAAGTTTGCGCTTGATTCAATGCTAATCTTGCGCTCGAAAACGACTGCACAGGTTGGTTTCCTGTGCAACGGCTTTCGTAGGGCAACCGTTCCCGAAGCTTGCTTTGCGCTTGCTTCAAAGGACTCAGCTGTTAGTTAGTACCCCTTCGCTTTCATTAAAACAAGGGGTACTTTGTTTAATAATGATACTACACATACGAGAAAGCCTTTGCTTCCGGTTGATAAGACAGATGTACTGATCCATTATGGATTGCTTTGATTCGTTTTGGTTGGTCTTGCAGTGCCTTTTATTTTTCCAACAGGCAATTGAGTAGGTTTGAGTATTTAGTATGTACATGGTTAATTAAATTTGCGACAAATTTGATTACTAATTGTTGCTACCAAACTCTTGTCATTCTGGCGCTGTTATTTTTTTACCTCATGGCATCTGATGGTTGTCTCCGCTAAGGAATCAGCACACGTGCATAAGATTTGGAGTAGTGATAGCCGATAGGGTTAGTGCTTGGCATTCGTTGGCTATTTATACATGTTAGAAGCCTGCTCTGTTTATAACAAAAAAAATATGCGCATGTGTCCTGGTAGTTAACTCTAACAGCAAGCATTAGGCACGGTTTAGTATTTTGTTACCATACCGCCTCTAAAATTTCTGAGCGTCGTTTCATCGATAGGTGTGTGGATTTCCGGTGTCGATATTAATTATTCCATTGTTAAATGCCAAGGTTAAAGCAGGTGCATGACAAAACCCTGATTTACATGTTTGTCCATTGTGTGATTGTCCGATTGTTAGCCCGCATTTTATTTGAGATTCTTGTGTCTTATTTGGTTCATCTGAGACTTATTTGTTTCTTTCTATTTGGTGTATCTCGCCATTGAGAAATTTCATGTTCTTATATTCCTAGCTAACTCGGTGAGATACTGTTCATAGGTGGCTAGTTCCAAATTAAGTTCGGTGAGAACCGTTTGCTTGTGAGCTAGTCCGATGGCTAACTTTTCTTGTCGGTCCGATGAGAGTCTGTCCTGAGTGGCTGGTCTGTTATAAGTTCGGTGAGTACTATTAGCTCGTGGGCTAGTCTAGGCGACTTATTCAGATATTTGGTTTCAATTTCAACTTCATACAGGTTATTAAAATTGTTCTAAAGCTAAATTGTTCATTACTGTTCTTATGTCTCTAATTGTATTTTCTAAGTATTTCTATACTCGTTCTTGCGTTTCATTTGGTCTTCAGGTACTAAGTAATCATCATATGCAGGGGAGACGGGAGTAGCTCACCTACCACATCACCTCATCCCACATTTTGATTCAATGCTTATATAATAATCATACAACCATTTGGCAGTCATAATCTACTACATGTTTCATGCAGAACCGTCTATTTATGTCCTATTTCTGTGATCTAGATTCAATCTATTTGTTGAATATTTATGAAATACATGTTGTGGATGTCCTCCTTAACAAATGAGGCGCTGACCGAGCTTTGAGTTTCCCTTTATTGGTGTTATTCAGACGGTGATGTAGCATCGCCATGTATGGTAAATACCTAGGGTGCTGCAGTCACTACCTAGTGCCTCTCTCGTTGCCCGGTCGTCGCTCTCCAGACTCATTCGTTGTTTGCGTGCATTCCCATCGACCGTCCTCGATCGCATGCATGGGCTTGATGAACAAAATGTTGCAGAAAACTATTTCTTACCATGGCATGGCCGGTAGGTCCAGCACCATCCTTCTATGGCCATATTAACCATTTTGTGGGCTTATGGCTAGGTAAAATATTTGTACCAAACTATTTTACTTCCCAACTCTTCATGCGATATGGTTTTTCATCGATACATCCTTGGATATACTATCTTTAATAATATTTTTCTTTTATAACTAGCAAAGTTAACAATGTAAACAGACTCATGTATATTAAGACGCACATGTCCATTCATTATAACTCCAAGCAAACCTATATTAGTGCATTACTCCATAAATGTAAGTTATGTATTACCTCCATTCTTTAAAACAAGGCGCATAAACTTGACAATATCCACAATACAAAAGCAATATAGTAAGATATATCATGAAATATACTTTACATCAGTTGAATTTAAAAACAAGGTTATAATCATTTTTTAGAGCAATGTAAGTAGTAGAAGTATGTATTATTGTGCGATTATATGTATCATATTCTATTGTACCCTTAAATATCTAAAAAAAAACTTTATAGAGTGTTTCAGACTACAATTTGATGTAAGAAAATACACAATTTTAGACTTTATATAATATCAATGTTTATCTCAAAATATACTATTCCACCCTAGCTTTTTCGGCCAACTCATGGTCAATGTCAAAGAATATTTAGGATTCAACCATAATGAATTTCAATGTCGTTCACTACAAAAAAAAACTTGTGTAACCTTCTTAGTTCATATCTTGGAGATACTTACAACTTGGTCTATTAAAAAAAATCTCAAAGTCAATCTAGTCTTCTCCAAGCCAACCCAATAAAAAATGCGCACATCTAACTAAACAAGTAATAGATTGTTGCAAATTTAATGAACGTACAACCATATAACAAATATTAAACATAACACTATAATAATATTTGTAACTACAGCCGGCTAACGCCTGATGCATGTCATATAAAAAATGCCATCCTTCTATGTTGCCGCTTTTGCTAAAGTATTTATTGCCGATTAGCCTCTCGATCTAAGTTTCCTGGCCAAAGATCGCTGGTTATAGCAATCTTCACTTCTAAACTCGTTGTCAGCCGCGAGCGCCGGTGATCAGCTACACGACTAACCTTATATATGTGTGATTTTTTCTAGGGCATCCCTATTTTAAAAGGAGACCGTTGAGCGTCCTTCGAAAGATAACTTCCTCCTATCCCCGGGGTCCTAAGTTTGACACATGTCCTAAACAAAGCACATAATCGAGCTTTTAGCAAATGCGGTTCATGGACAAAACATAAAAGAAAAATGGCGGGCTCACCGGAGACCTAGTAGCAAACATTTTGTACTACTATAAAAAATGCAGTAAAAATAATATGTGCTATTGTAGCAAACAAAAAATGATTTCGTCCTAGACCTCACCCGAGGCATTGTAGCAAACAAATTGTACTAGTATAGAAAATATACAGAACAGAACAATTGTAGCAAAAATATTTATACTATTGTAGCAAAAAGTCGGGAGACTCTCACCAGAGAACCATAGCAAAACAAATCTCGTATTATAGCCAAATTGCCTAATGATTGTAGCAAAATACTTTTACTACTGTTTAAGCATCATAGAACGAGGCAACTAGGTGCTCGGGGCAGGACACGAGGTCGAAGGCGCTCCCGTGCATGAGAAGGAGCCCGTGTGAAGCTGCAGATGTTGTCGCTAGGAAGGCATGAGGGTGGCCAGAGGAGATCGTTGTCATCGAGGTGGGTTCAGGCTGGACCTGCAGGAAAAACAACGACGAGCTTGGCTCAGAGACGGGGAAACGATGCGACACACGTGGCCATGGAGGAGAAAGTCGGGGCGACGAGGACAGCGCGGTGCGCTTAGCTGTGGACGGCTAGGATGCCCGAATACGGCGATATGGACACCACCCTCTATCTTCTCAGCCGTACATGATTTTTACGTCACGTAAATTTTTTCGTACTCCTTATGTCAAGTAGAACGTAATAAAATATATCCATGTCGTAAATTTTTTATTTATGTGATGCTACAAAATTATAACAAAAATAGACATATTTATGCTATTTCTATGACTTTTATGTCGCTATGAACCATATTTTTTATTTTTTACGCCGATTTTTCTATTATGGATTAACTTAAACGTAAATATTTACATATGTAATATAATATTTTGACTTAGCAACATAAAATAAAATTTTGGGTGCAAAATAAATTTTCTGCACCCAGGGTGCCAAATAGGGTGCCTATATATATAAAATAAAATTAATAAGATATAAATTAGTGTTTTTTATACGTACAATGATAAATATTATTATACTATATAGGAATATAGGAGTATCATGGCATGGTTGTTGGAGAAAAACCTTGACAACTCCAATTACACTACCTCTTGTAGTCTTTTCTTCAGCTAGAAGCCAAAGTAAGAATTTGTAAATTAGTATAGTGAAAAGATAGATGAAAGCAAACCGGAAATATACATCATGCTTACAATGTGAATTTGTAAATTTCCAACTCTATTCCCAACCACTCTTTTCCTCTATTTCTCCATATCCCAAACAGCAACAATTTGGAAGAAAAATTACATGACAAAAATAATTTGATAGCACCACAAGTTCACAAACAAATCCTAGGAATGCAATAGTTTATCCAACAAAGTTACATATGGAGCTAATAAGAAAGTATGTATATAGTAGATAGATGACACGACATAATAAAGTGAGTGAATCACAACTTTAAACAGTGAATCATTATTCCTTTGTCTCTGCTCTTCAAGCTTCATTCTCCAAGCGTTCAATATCATCTAGCATTGCCTCTACCACTCGTTCATCTAGTGAGGGTACAACTTCTTGTAGAAAATCTCCACCACCACCAAATATATCGTGGATGTCTCCTCCAATGTCCCAATATCGTGCTGGACCACCAATTTCTTTCGGCACATGAAGAATAGTTTGGTTGGCCAAGTAATTTAAGTGCCAATTTTTGAAGATCCGGGGTATAGTTACCATGAATTCCCCACCATATCTTGGGCTATAGGTAGGTTCTATCCTCAATTTAATCAAAGGAACTAAATCGAGCAGCAAATAAACTGCAATTACCAAATTGAAGTTTGACGTTGTGTAACTTCGGACCATCACCAAACATCCTCCTAAAACATTTATTTCTCTATGTTGATATCTCTTCATCAACATGTGGAGCTTCGCGGCCATCCCCCTCATTAAGCCAAGCTTGAGTTTAATACCTTAAGATAACAACAAGAAGAAGCAGTAATCAACAATATTAGGGACACTAAAAAAATGTTTTTAGGACAACAAGCTATCAACTTACTTGGGATTCAATGAATGTGCCAAAAAGTGCAATGGGGTATTATTTTTTAACCATCGACTTTGTAGGATCTCATTGACAATATTATAAAAGGGAGAATGTTCATGCTCCTGTTTTCCTTCATGGCGATAGATTATAGTTTTCACCTTCTCAATCATGCTATCCCACATCTCATATATCAAGTGAGTCATTCTTTATCAGTGTCAGCTGCACTATCATAGAATAGATGGGCTCACTGAAATCAAGGATGTACTTCCATTTATCCCACCAAAGATCATTAAGAATTTTCTCTTTCACAAACTGTGCTCTACCTTGATTGTCATCTCTGTAATCAAACCACCTAGGTCCCACAACCAACAATGTAAGAGCTTCTTTGATATCACAGAACCTTTTTAACATAATAGTCTGAGAAGCAAATCATGTTTCAGTTAACTTGCTAGAATCGTTGAACATGGTCAACCTCATTGAGTGATTCATTATGTAGTTCCGAATCTGATCACATCTGATGTGACCTCGTTCATCCAGTTGCGGTGTTCATACTCAGGGTCTTCTTCACTCATGGCTGCACATATGCTCTTCAACGCAAGGTTAAAAGTATGAACGACGCATGAAGTCCATAATATATGGGGGTACTTTTTCTCCACCAGCAACACCGCAGATCTACATTTTTATGTGTTATCAGTGATCACTTGCACAACATCCAATGCTCCAATGAAATCAATGGTATCTAACATCTTTTGAAAGATGTAATCCTATCTCTTTGTCTCTTTCTCGATGTTTATTTTTCTCAAAAACATGGGTCCATCTTCTGTTACTGCCATAAAATTTAAAAGAGGTCGTTTGTGAGGATCGGGCCACCCATCAGACACAATACTCACACCTTTGCAGCTCCATGTTGACTTGATTGGTTGCAGCAGTCGTTCAACATGTGTCTTCTCTTGTGTAAGAAGAGTGGTTCTAATCTTGTAGGTGCATAGCCACCCAACTTGTTGTTGGCAGCAACGTGAAAGCTTGTTGTAATCAGGGGTTTCGTGCAAGATTGATAGGCAGACCTATAACTAATACAATGAAAAAATTGAAAATAACTAAAAGCATATTAGGAAAATATAAAATGAAACATGTTGAAGGATGATAAAATTTTCACCAGCATTATAGAACATCCTTGCAATCAGCATATTTGAAAGTGCCTGGTGCCCCATGTGTGGTTTTGGTAATTAATGACAATCCTTATGCACTAATGTTCTCATTGATTTATCCTTATAGATCTTTTTCATAAGAAATATTGAAGTTCATGTGTTGAACTCTATTAGCTTTCATGATGGCCATTCTTATATTCAAGGATTTATATGAAGAATGGTCATGAATAGAGTTGAGCTTATTGCAAGTGTCTTGGAGAAAAGGATTAGGTGATCTTTCATGAATATCTTCAATACATCATCATATGAAGAGAGAAGAAAATATTCAAGGTTGATCAAGCAAGTGATCAACACACAAAGCTACAAGATGTACCAAGTGGGATTATGTATCTCATGGTATGGTAAGAAATTGACCATATAGCTTTCTGAACTAACCCATGATATGTGTGTGTGACATCTCTGTGTGTGGTTAGGCATCTTTCCATGGGCATGCATCAAAAGAAATATTTCATATTGTCCATGGTCTATGTCGTCAAGCGGTGTTCGTCATCAAGATTGATGTGGAAGCTCAAGTGAAGCATCTCGAAGAAATTCTATGCTTGATGCTTGTCACCCATTTTGAGATTGTGGTCTCTTCAAAAATCACCGAAAAGGGACACTCCCATAATGGTTTATTGGGGAGCTAGTCTCTCCCATAATGGTGAATGGGGGAGCAACTTGCAAGTCTTCATCAAGCGCATCATGTGCTAGCAAGCACCATCAAGAAAGGGGATCCATCTTGAGAGAGTTAAGATAGCCATCATCAGGATCAAGTGGAATGCTCAAGGAAAATGTAGTATCTTGATAGGTTTTCTATTTTACCGGTCTCATGAGAGACCGAGTTATAGGATCGATAGTCGTACTATCAAGAGGGGCTCTCAAGTGAGTAACTTGGTCAAATCCTTGTGGAGATCTCAAACCTTTACATCTTTGCATATCATGTTTTTTGATTCTTATTTGTCTTTTATATCTATGTACTTTTTTTCTTGTTGTGATCTTCATGACAAACCAAGGTTTATCGAAAACGGATTTCGTAAGAAAAACTTGTTGTGTTTTTGGTGGTGAAAATAACCGGTTTGTCTTTGAGAATGTTCCCACACCTTCCATGTGTGGTAAATTATCCATACTTTCAGGTATCAAGATTTTCTCCATTGTTTGTGTATTATCTTTCGAAACAATTAGATTCACCTCATTCGGAGTTTATTCGCAAAAGTTTTGTGTGTTTTTGGTGTTGGAGTTTTTACAGATTGTTCTTTTTAGAGAGGTCAACAATTTCCTCGTTTGGTTTTAAGTTCCATTATTCAATAATGATTTTTCTCTGCATCAACTTTTAGAGCTCAATGTTGCGAATCGAACGGGCCAAAGATCATAAAAACGGAGTTCGTATGCAAAAAATATCGCATTTCTCGTGTTGGTGTTTCTGATATTTTTGGGTAGGGTGGAGTCTTTGGCCTTTTTACCCCGGAGACTCCGTTCTCACCCAGAAATCTCCGATCTGAAGTCTCCGACCTGATCAGGGTGTTTGTCACAGATGCCCAGGCCGGAAATAGGCCAGAGACTCTGGTCTAAAGTGGTCATGTGCATAACGGGAAGATTTCTAGTAGGCCTATTGAAGGGGAATTCTTCCCCAAAGGTTCCCTAGCTGTCAAGCAAGTTTTCCCCTTCCATTGTTGACATTTTGGAGCTTGCTTTCTCTCTATTTCTCCATGATTCTGGCCTCAAATTAAAGGGAAAATATAGAGGAGATCTAGATCTATTATTCCACCAATCCATCTCTCCTATTAGTGAGGGGAAGTCTTCGGATCTAGATCTTGTGGATTTCTTTGTTGAGTTCTTCCTTGTTCTTCCTCTCTTATTCCCCCATAAGCATTTGCTGCTTTGTTGGAATTTTAGAGTGGAAGTGAAATGTTACAGACTTGTTACTCTTGGGTCTTGGACCCTAGACAACTTGTGGTGTTCTTGGGAGGCTCCAATTGAGTTGCGGATGCGTGCCCCAAGATTGTGGTGACATCGAGAGCCTTTAATTAAGTTTTGGATGCGTGTCTCGAGTTTGAAAGATCCCAATAGTGGAAGGTGAACTAGGCCTTTGTGACAAGGTTCATCGGAGAATAGGGTAAGACCTTTGTGGCGTTGAGTAGGCCTGTTTTGGCGAGCTCACACCGCTCCAACGTAACGTACTCCCCTCAAAAGGAGGAACTCGAGAATACATCATTGTCTCCTTGTGTATCGGATATTTCTATACCCGAGCTATTTACTTATGCCATTTACATTGTGATAGCATTTGTTCTTGAAGTCATATAGCTTGCTATCACCTTGTTACTTCTCTTGCTTATCATAAGTTGTTGGTGCACACTGTTAAGCCTAGAATATTTAGGTTGTGTGCTTGTTAATTTAAACACCAAGTTTATTTCCGTAATTAGTAAGCCAAACCGGAAAAGTTTTAATAGCCTATTCACCCCCACCCTTTAGACGACATCGTTGTCCGTTCAATCTTGCTTGCTGCGTGTATCAACATCAAAGCTTGCTTCAATAGCTGATGCCTTTCTATTCCCCCCACTCAAACTATCATTGTTTGGCAGCGGAATGTTGCAAGGCATGTTGCTAGCAGCCATTGCACAAGCCTAGTCTTGTTCACCTTTGAGCTGAATTAAAACATCAACGTTCACTTTTGGCCCGCTGACATCTTCAATAGATGTACTTTCACTCTTGAGTAGCTCCCACTAATATCGGTTAAAAAGCCTACATATGCTCTTCACATTCCCGCCTTTCCTCCTCCTGTCTTCGCGACTTTCTGCACATAGCTCCATAGTGGCCACCTCTGATCATCGTTTGGAGGAATCACACGTATAGCATTCAACATTTGGACTACTGTTCGTACTCCAGCACTGTTGCCCGCATTCGAGTCGCTTCCATCACCAGAACCACTAGTCCTTCCAGCGCTAGACATTGCTCACCTACAGTAAGTTTAGAACTAGGTTTAATCTTTCTATTTTCATGTCTATTATTAAAGAAGTAAGGAAATAGAATGCAAGTAGTAAGGTGCTAAGGTAGCAGCGGAGCACAAATTGCAACAAGTCCAGTGGCAGCCGGCGCACATCGAACGGGGGAGCGGCGGCGGACAGCGGAGCCGCGGTTAGCCAAGAAACTAAAAACTGATAATTTTAGATGGGAGGAGGACTAGAGGATGATGCGAAAAAACCTTTGTACACGCAGTGCAGCGATGGGCGGCGTCCGCAGGCGGGCGGGAGGCTGCTAGCTGGTTGGTTCTCTTCTCAATCCAATGGCGCAACAGCAGATTGGCCGATGATCTACCTTGTTGCGACGTCAAGGTCAGGGCTATCAAAAGGAGATGACGAGGCGATGGATTGGTAATATATCTCGGGATTAGGTTACTCCCTCTATACCAAACTCGTATCCTTGGTGTATCCCCATGTATCCTATTTAATTTATTTATTTTTGAAGAAAAAATGTTGGATATGTACGAAACACGTAGCTAAGCGTATCCGTATCCGTATCCATATCTGGATGTATCCAAACCCCCGATACGTGACTTTTGGGACGTATCCGCGCTTCCTAGGTGGACGGAGAGGCGACGAGGAAGGCCGGTCGGGGATCCCCTAGTGGCGGCATCGAAGGAGGCCACTAGGAGGCTCTGGACGGCGGTGGGCAGGGGAACCGAGGCCCCGTGGCAGGGACGAGGAGGGTGGAGCACCATGGCCGCTCAACTGAGGTCTTGTACGTGGGTTTGTGAATTTGGGAAAGAAAAACGGGTGAACATAACGGGTACACGTGGAGAAGAGTATGTGGGCCATGGGACCGGCCATCCTCCGGAGGAAAGGGATCCTTTTCCATTTCAAAGTGACAGATTGTGCTAACTCAGTTGTTGTGTGGAGCGGATCTGCCGATGGTCGTTGTTTGCAGATTTGCGGGAGTAGGTGGTGGTTCCGATCGTCCATTGTTGGATGGTGCTCGGATCCGGTGTTGTAGACACTCGGAGGGTTCCTCCGGGCGATATGCCTTTTCAAATCAGATCCTACCCGTTGGGGTTGGTGGTCATTGCGGCTTGTCATCGCCTTTTGGGTAGGGGCTTCTTCGGTGCTTTGGGCGTACCCACGTTTTGCTAGCAGGGTCACTAGACACCGGGTAAAAACTGGTTTCTTTGTTAAATTTCAGTTAATTATAGTGTGTGAAACCTGCAGCTCTAGCTGAAAAAAATGTGAGACTTAGGCAGTGAGACCAAGTCATTTTTGTTCTAGGTCCGCCTCTTATGGAGTGGACCAGCTGTGGCCTGTGGGTGCTATCCTTCCATGACGATGCTGAAGGCTGGGGTGCGCAGTGGTCGTGGTGACGATGGTTTGCAACTTTTCATCTGTTTGTATCCTCCTTGTTTCTCTTTGCTTGTATGTGTGTTTTCTATGTATCTTTATCCATTTGAATACAAGTAGTGTATTCCTTTGCTATACATCTTGAAGAAAAAAAGAAGAGATGAATCAAACGAATCTAACGGCCTAGCCAATTTACTATAGGAGTATAGGTCCCGAGGCGGTAAATTTTCCAATTATTAGGGACATTAAAACTGAAACAAAACCGAGGGATCAAACGTCATTAGCGTTTTGGACCATCTTATCAGTATTCCTGGCCGGTTTTAGCCGTTTGATCTCGCTTAGTCCCACATTGGGCTTAATGTCCCTAGGGAACCTACACAACAAGTAAAATTGGCCCACTTTGATTAATTGGGCCTATAAATCCAACAAAGCCCATATCTGCAGTAACCCACATAGCAAGCAAGTCGATTCACTCAAAAAACGAAAAAAAATTAAAGCAAGCGAGTCAATCCGCAATCACTATATAGCGCTTGTTGCGAGTCCTATAAGGACTCGCCGCGTTCGTAGTTAAATGGGTCGGCCCATTGAACTGTCAAGAATCTGAAAAGAAGAAAGGAATAGGAAGTGCGGACGGGGAATTGTACCTGGGATCTCCAAAGCGGCAACTGAGAGTCCAACCACCGCAGTGCAGCACGAGCATCTGTGTAGTTCGCCTTTCGTACCTTTTTATTGTCTCCTTTTTTTTCCATTTTCTTTTATTTTTCTGTTTTTGTTTCCATTTTATTTCATTCTTTTCTGTTTTTTCTGTTTTATTATTTGATGTTAGTTTTATTTTCTTTTTATTCGGAAATATTCGTTTTGAAATCTGTTCTAACTAAAAAAATGTTCAAATTCGAAAATTGTTCGAATTTAAAATTTGTTCAAACGGAAAAAAACGTTCGGTTTTGAAAAAATTTCATTTAAAAATTCTTTAGATTTTTAAAATCGTTCATATTTGAAAATTTTCCATCTTAAAAATTTGTTCATTTTTTAAATTTGTTCAGATTAAAAAATCATTCATATTTGAAAATTGTTTATTTCAATTTTTTGTTTATTTTTGAAAATTATTCAGATTTGAAAACCGTTCACATTTGAAATTTTTGACTTTTTAGAATCATTCAGATTCATTGTTCATTTTATATAATGGTTCATATTTAGAAAATTAGTTTAGAATTAGAAAAATGTGACATAATCCAGAAAAATAGAAAAATAAATAACATTTGAGAAAAAAAACTTACCTGACCAAAGCCGGCCCAAAAGCGAGCCATAGCACTCGCTTTAAGCGCTACATAGGGGTACCCAGTCGATCTGCTCGGGAAGGCCAATGGGAGAAGAAGCGGCCGAGCGGCGTGAGGAAGGCGATTGGATTTCATCGTCGAAGCAACGATGAGTAAATCTGCCGTTACTACAAGTATAAGTGGCAGTGGAAGTGCGCCACTCAAAATCACCATTCGTCTCTGAGGCCTTGTTTGGTACTAGAGTATTTTAGGGGATTACTGGGGATAATCCCTAGAGGGTTTGGGTGAAACCCCCACCTCCATCCAATCCTCTCAAATCTCTTCCCCTCCAATCCACTTGTTAGAGGGAGTGGATTTGATATGGAGAAAAATACACTATAGGTTGGGGGAATTTTGGGAAAAAGTGGGGATAAACCCTGCTAATACACTTGTACCAAACGGGTTTTCGGGGATTTTCGGGGATTTGGGGTTAGACCGGGATAATCCCCGCCAATCCCCAAATATACACCCCTACCGAACAAGGCCTGAGCGGGTCGGCCGCAAAACCGTGCGATTCCCCCACTCTCGTTGGGTTTCTGAACTTCCGCTGCTGCCCTCGCACCGCTTCCCCACCTCACATTTCGCGGTTTCGTCCCCACATCATCCCCCTCTGGCCGCCCCGCCGCCCGATCTGCGGCGTCCCCGCGGCGTGGGACGCTAACTACTGTTGACCACGCGCACACCGGGATGGCAGTGTTGTTGAACCAACAGGTAGATCGAGCTGCACATCTTTGATGTGCTTGAGTCATGTTTGCATCCCTTATTTTCATGGAGATGAACGTGTCTCAATATCATGGAGCTCGGAACTAACTGCACGGTGCCGATTTTCTGGAGATAACAACTATTTGGACCCATCTCCAATTGTATGTTCCTGCTTGGGAAATACTTCACTTGATTTTTCTTAAATTGGCTCGTCATCACAACTGGAGTCGCAAGCATCACATGCCGGTGCTTATTTCTTGATTTGTGAAAAATGTGAATTGAGTTCTTCTACTGATCTTTCTTCAGCAGCATGTATCCCAGAATATGAAGATAACGGCGCCTCACTCGATTCATCTTCAAGTTTAACTGTAATATGTTGGCTTATTTAGGTGGCATTGCTTGCGGTTCGCATGCAGGATGGGGAGATCATGAGGGGTATCCGCGGTTTGGGCTCGGATGCTCATAGTAATGAGGGTAAGCATGGTGTATAATTTTTACTATCAACAACTGCTCCACCTCGATCTGGTTCGTCCCCGCTTCAAGAACCTTAACCCAGGTGGTGGTGATGGCCGATAATTTCGAGTACCTAGGACTAGGAGAGGGATCAGAGGCTTGCACGTGATGGACCTTGCTCTTATCTGCAAAATATGCTTATTTAATTTGTCGATGTCCACAACTTCTGTATTGATAGGCATAATAATCTTTAGGGGAATGGATAGAACGATGAAGTGATTTTCTCGACTGAATTCGTATATTCTTTGTTGCAATGTTTTTCCTTCTGGTCTTAGTTTATTCGGTAGTTTATTGTGGTATCTTTCCATGTCCATTCAATTTTCATCTTTGCAAAACTACAGAATCCAAGAATAGGGGAGATCAGCAGCAAGAAAACCGAAAATGCTATCCCGCCTGGGCGTACGTGTGCCCGGCTTATCATACACCTTTCGTCCTGTCATGTTCGCTTCGGATTGGTGACGTCTATTTTACAAAGAAGTCCAGAAACTAAATCCTATTTGTATTTCAAGGTCCTTCGAAATTTGCAGCACATAGCGTACATTTGACACAAATTAGCATTTTTATTTTTTCTGCAATTGTGTGCAACGTTCAAAGATTTTTTTCATATACGATTTGTTAAACAAAAGCAACAAAAAAATTAGTGCATTTTTCTTCTTATGTCCAGATTAGTACTTTTCCCATCTCACAGATCTGCCAAACAAACTAATTAAGCATTACATGTAGCAGCTAGCTAAACATGCTAGATTCCAAATTAGTCAATGAAATTATGTTGGCATACGAACCATTTATATTCCAAACTTGGAATCTAAATCATCAATGCATTCTTATATTTATTGATATTCCATTGTTTTAGATTCCATAAATTTCGGCAAATTTGGTACGGATGTGATTGCAACCAGATCAGACACACCTTCGCATAAAAGAAGAATGGGAGCAACTAAAGCCAGATTGGAGTATTATAGAAACAAGCTCCACGAAACAGGAAAGAAATCTCCAGCAAAATAGGCTGGAATTTTTTTGGGGGGCAGATCGGATCTGGCGATACGCGTCAAGGAAAGAAATCTCCAAGAAAAATGTGACGCCCCGAGATCGGGCACTATGCAGATTTCAGCATTCCCGCCAAAATCCACATAATAACCGATTCCAGGTTGCCACTTGTGATAACATTACAATAGTTCACGAATATTCCACAATTACAACAGAAACAGATAGATACAAGATGACTCAGACGAGCCAGGGATACAACTGATACAATACAAAGATCCAAATAACAGCGGAAGGAACAACATATCGTCCGTCTACGGACAAGATACAAATTGGACTAAGAGTCCTGAAGATAACCGAGAGCGTCCAATCCCTGCCCAGGCCAAGCCGGAGGGATTCCCAAGCTAACGTCGTCAGACTTCAAACCTGTTGACTGCAATGTTGAATATGCAGCCACGAAAATGAATTCGTGGGTCAGTACGGTTAAGTACTGGCAAGTGGATAAACCATACTCACAAGATACCGGCGTAGCCAGTCATCACAAGATACAAATACTTTGGGTACAACGAAAAGGAAGGGATTATTGCAAAGAAGCGGCAGCGGGCTGCACTAACCAACTACAGAGAGATACTACAACTTCCGGCTAACAGAAAGAAGATAAGATCGAGTATTGTAACCAACTGAAAGATTACTTCAAACAAACCCATCCTGGATCTCGCCCCTTATCCGAAGAAGCAATCCGAGGATAACTCATACAGTTGGATTAATGATGGTTCAGATTATTGTGTCAATAAGCCTATTACTAGTCAAGTTGTTAATCATTGGGTGTAAGATTGTTAATCATTAGGTTTAAGTTGTCCTGAGTACTTGTTAGCCATTACTTTCACTAAGTAATCCATAACCGCGGAAAACACGGCTTCTCGAGAAGATTATCCCTGCAGGGTTGCACCAATTTGGCCGTACAAGTATGAATAACCCGCCAGATGGGATGCCTCCCACCAAGCGGGGCACTCAACACAACTCAACTCTTCTTCGCATCAAGCCCAAAGCACCTTGGGCGCACGGCTAATCGAGCCCAGAAGAAAATGGACCCTCATAGCACTCTAAGAACGTGTCCCCCTATATGCCGACTACGAAAGTTCCACCCGGGATCCAAGGGCTCGCAAGATCATGCATGCAGCAAATGAAAAACCCGAACTAAATGAGGCGATTTGGACGAGATGCGAATCGAATCAAATTGAGGGGGGCGCCCATACTCGCTTCCCACATGCGGGTAGTGCGCTCATCATGGATCAGTAGACAAGACCCTTTTCCTATTAGGGTCGACACTAGCAGGCCTCAAAACCACAAAGGGCCTCCTGCCGGTGACTTATCATCAAATTATTATTACCATTAGCATTAACAGGATTGATTGATTAACATCGAGCCCCCAGAACGATAATAATAGTAAAAGAAGTAACCGACAACAGACTCGAGCAAAAGCAACCCTAAGCATGCAGCTACGACACGAAGGCCAACGAGGTAAACAATCAACAGTTAATAGGAAGTGGAAGGAAAGGCTATATCATGGCAGCAAGGTAAACATATAATAGGATCGAGACACAAGCATCGTATCAACAGGCTAGAACAGGAACAACGGAAAGAATCGGTAACAAGTGATGAAAAGTAGCCATATGGCAGCAAGTGAGTATACTTGCCTGAGATCCCGCAAGGTAGCAGAACTTGTCGTTGCTCACATCATCTCAACGTCCTATCCGGGAAGAAGCAATGAACCTCGAACAAACACCGGATGCAACAATTACTACTACGACAAAAGATCCAGCATGATCTAGATATGGATGCATGACAAGTTAAAGATGCATCAGAATAAACTAGTTGACATGTTAAACAGGCTTAAATGGACCCATATGCAATTTGAGTTGCATATGAAAAGCCCATGAATTATGGTTGAAACAATTGTTTTACAACTAACCAATAGGTGAAAGTGGATTAGCATGATGCATGGATGAGGAAAACAACAAAATAACAACAATAGAACGAGTTGGAAATAAGGTTTACCAAGTTTGGAAATTATTGGTTAAGTTTGGAAAGTTTGGTTACTTAAACATGTCACACAAGCAATTGTTGTTTTCATCAAGTTAAAGTGTTCAAAACAATTAACAAAATTTGTATTTGAAAAGAACATCAAATTTTAGTTGGATTACATGTTTCAATTATTGAAATAGGAATTAGGATTAATTTATTATGAATTAAACAATATTAAACAAGTTTTAAATGAATTTAAAACAAATGTGAATTTTATTTGAATTTTTATTTGCTCAAAACATAAATTCAAATTCATATTTGAAAAGGTTATGGTTTTCTAGTTTGAAAACATATTTTGCATGTTCAAAAATATTTTATATTGAGCAAGTTATGATTTTATCAAATTTAAATGAATTAAACAAGGATTAAATTATTTAGGCAATTTAAATTATTCAAACCATGAAACAAAATTTATATTTGAAAAGGTTATTCAAAATGGTATGGAAAACATATTTTATTTGCATGATTTGGATTTATTATGATTTAGTTATGCAATTTAGCAAATTACAATTGAATTATTTGAATTCAAAATTGAATTGCATTTTGAAAATTCAAAACAGAAAACAGATGGCATAGTTGGGTAGACAATTTAATTTAGAACAATAAACATATTTTACTTTTGTTATTTAGAGTTATATTTTGAAAGTTATTATCAATTTAAGATAGAGGACTAATCTGTAATTTTTAAGGGCTGAAAAGTAAAACAGAAAAATTAAAAACCTTTTGTTACTCTGCAGTGGCTGTACACAGCCACTGACAGAGGGCCCAGGCCACGCTGGCGCTGCGTGGGCGCGGTTGGAGGGTGACAGGGCACCGAGGTCTATGACCAGTGGGCCCTGCTGCGCGGAAGAAAATCGCAAAAGGGGGGTTGCGCCCGCGGGGGATCGACCCCGGGTCGCTGCGCTACGCGGAATAGAACGGAACCACTACGCTACTGTCACGGTCGTGTTGGTTCAGGTAACTGACGAAAGAAGAGGTGATGCCCTCGGTGTTTAACTGAATTTACGACAGAACGCTGAACCTGACGGAACCTAGCAGCGCTCGCCGGCGAGGATTTCTGCGGCCACGGCGTGCGGTGTTGACTGCGTGGTGTGGGCGTAGCGTGCAGCTGGAGGAAGAACGAGAGGGGCAGGGACAGTACGCGCTCACCTTCGGTCTGCTGTCGAGGAGGCGCTGCTGCTGCCGAGGTTCAGTCACGGCGAGATATTGCCGGCGACGGCGCGGCCAACTCAGGGGCTCCCCGCAGTTGGCGAGGGGACGGTGAGCCTCAGGGGACCGCCGCGTTTCCATTCCCCGCCCCAGACGCTCCTCGAGGTGGCCGTGGCAACCGGAGCTAGGGGAAGGCAGTGGTGATTCTCTGACGGCGAGGTGGAGGTGCAGAGTTTCAGAAAAACAGCAGGGCGCAGGGAGGAAGAAATAGGATCGGCGGCGGCAGAGGAGAACGCAGGGGCTAGGGTGGGTTTAGGGCAAGCAGAGGGTAGGCTAGGGGGTAGATTATATGGGGGGCGAGCTCGGTACGGCCAGCATCGAGCGGAGGGAGAGGTTGATCCTGCGGTGGTGTGGCTGTTCGTACAGTGATGACAGAAGCGAGGGGAAGACGACAAGATCACGAAGGGGTATTCGGGCTGGAAGATAGGTGGGCTGGGGAAGGAAAATGAGATGGGGTTGGGCTGGTCTGCCTCCCTCTATTTTTGTGCTTTTCCTTTATCTCTCCTTTTTTTTTGGTAAAGGAAGGAAAGGGAGAGAGAGGTGGAAAAAGGATTTGGGGGTTTAGGGTTAGGAATTATTTGTGTTAATTTTCCAAAACAACAATTAAAGCAAAAGTTAACAGTATTTCACAACTTTGAAAATTTAATTTGGTTTAAAGGTTTTAGTTGAATTTTCCAAATAGAGTTTTGGGGGTTTAGTTGATAATTAATTTTATTAAGTTGCAAACAATAATCAAAAGCAAAGGTTAGTTAATGATTTCAAGATTTGGAAATATTAGTTTGATTTTGAAGTGGTAAGTTGAATTTCAAACAATGTTTGATTTGGGAATTTTGGAAATAAGCAAATTCCATTTAATAAGTTCAAACCATTATGCAAACATTATTGAAAATTTGTTTTGCAAGAATTTAATTTTTAAACCTCAATTTGGATCATATCAACTATGATTTTATTTGAAATTTAATTTGCCATTAGGGTTTTAATAACAGGGAAAATTGTATTAACAAGCAATTTGATTAAAACAACTCCAAACTTTTGAAAAACAAATGAGTGGTTTAGTTTGCAATTTTGAAATTGGAAATTTGAACATGTGGGAAAGTTTTAATTGTGTTTGAATTTTGAGTTGTTTTGAAAAACAGAATGCAATGCTCATGTGATGCATATGATGCAAGCAAAAAGAAAACAAACACTTCCTATTAGGGTAACACCCCAGGTGTTACAGACGACACCACTAACAAGGGATTGCGCCCTCGCAATCCACCTGCTAACCCGGGAGGGGAAAGAAGTTCGACTATCGATTCTTCGTGCTTCCAGTTGATCTCCTCGACACCACTAACAAGGGCTTCTCGACACCACTAACAAGGGATTCTTGCTCGGAGTGATGACGATATTCTTCCACCAGGAATCTTCCGATGATCGAACTTATTAGGTTAAAGGCTCAGAAAACGTCCACCCACGTAGGATCCTAACACTTTGAAAGATTGAGTACGAGAGTAGACCCCAAAACAAATAAGATGGGAGGGGAAACAGAATAGGGATAAGGAGAAAACAAGAATCCTATTGAGATGTTTTCCAAAATAGTTTAGCAGAAATAGTTTTGACATTCTAGAAACAACGACCGTTAGCTAGGTTATCCTACAGGCTTTGCGGACCCGTTGCTTCGATAACCATTCGTATCGAAACAATCTCGGGAATCGGAACCAAGGCTCTGATACCATTTGTGACGCCCCGAGATCGGGCACTATGCAGATTTCAGCATTCCCGCCAAAATCCACATAATAACCGATTCCAGGTTGCCACTTGTGATAACATTACAATAGTTCACGAATATTCCACAATTACAACAGAAACAGATAGATACAAGATGACTCAGACGAGCCAGGGATACAACTGATACAATACAAAGATCCAAATAACAGCGGAAGGAACAACATATCGTCCGTCTACGGACAAGATACAAATTGGACTAAGAGTCCTGAAGATAACCGAGAGCGTCCAATCCCTGCCCAGGCCAAGCCAGAGGGATTCCCAAGCTAACGTCGTCAGACTTCAAACCTGTTGACTGCAATGTTGAATATGCAGCCACGAAAATGAATTCGTGGGTCAGTACGGTTAAGTACTGGCAAGTGGATAAACCATACTCACAAGATACCGGCGTAGCCAGTCATCACAAGATACAAATACTTTGGGTACAACGAAAAGGAAGGGATTATTGCAAAGAAGCGGCAGCGGGCTGCACTAACCAACTACAGAGAGATACTACAACTTCCGGCTAACAGAAAGAAGATAAGATCGAGTATTGTAACCAACTGAAAGATTACTTCAAACAAACCCATCCTGGATCTCGCCCCTTATCCGAAGAAGCAATCCGAGGATAACTCATACAGTTGGATTAATGATGGTTCAGATTATTGTGTCAATAAGCCTATTACTAGTCAAGTTGTTAATCATTGGGTGTAAGATTGTTAATCATTAGGTTTAAGTTTTCCTGAGTACTTGTTAGCCAGTACTTTCACCAAGTAATCCATAACCGCGGAAAACACGGCTTCTCGAGAAGATTATCCCTGCAGGGTTGCACCAATTTGGCCGTACACGTATGAATAACCCGCCAGATGGGATGCCTCCCACCAAGCGGGGCACTCAACACAACTCAACTCTTCTTCGCATCAAGCCCAAAGCACCTTGGGCGCACGGCTAATCGAGCCCAGAAGAAAATGGACCCTCATAGCACTCTAAGAACGTGTCCCCCTATATGCCGACTACGAAAGTTCCACCCGGGATCCAAGGGCTCGCAAGATCATGCATGCAGCAAATGGAAAACCCGAACTAAATTAGGCGATTTGGACGAGATGCGAATCAAATCAAATTGAGGGGGGCGCCCATACTCGCTTCCCACATGCGGGTAGTGCGCTCATCATGGATCAGTAGACAAGACCCTTTTCCTATTAGGGTCGACACTAGCAGGCCTCAAAACCACAAAGGGCCTCCTGCCGGTGCCTTATCATCAAATTATTATTACCATTAGCATTAACAGGATTGATTGATTAACATCGAGCCCCTAGAACGATAATAATAGTAAAAGAAGTAACCGACAACAGACTCGAGCAAAAGCAACCCTAAGCATGCAGCTACGACACGAAGGCCAACGAGGTAAACAATCAACAGTTAATAGGAAGTGGAAGGAAAGGCTATATCATGGCAGCAAGGTAAACATATAATAGGATCGAGACACAAGCATCATATCAACAGGCTAGAACAGGAACAACGGAAAGAATCGGTAACAAGTGATGAAAGGTAGCCATATGGCAGCAAGTGAGTATACTTGCCTGAGATCCCGCAAGGTAGCAGAACTTGTCGTTGCTCACATCATCTCAACGTCCTATCCGGGAAGAAGCAATGAACCTCGAACAAACACCGGATGCAACAATTACTACTACGGCAAAAGATCCAGCATGATCTAGATATGGATGCATGACAAGTTAAAGATGCATCAGAATAAACTAGTTGACATGTTAAACAGGCTTAAATGGACCCATATGCAATTTGAGTTGCATATGAAAAGCCCATGAATTATGGTTGAAACAATTGTTTTACAACTAACCAATAGGTGAAAGTGGATTAGCATGATGCATGGATGAGGAAAACAACAAAATAACAACAATAGAACCAGTTGGAAATAAGGTTTACCAAGTTTGGAAATTATTGGTTAAGTTTGGAAAGTTTGGTTACTTAAACATGTCACACAAGCAATTGTTGTTTTCATCAAGTTAAAGTGTTCAAAACAATTAACAAAATTTGTATTTGAAAAGAACATCAAATTTTAGTTGGATTACATGTTTCAATTATTGAAATAGGAATTAGGATTAATTTATTATGAATTAAACAATATTAAACAAGTTTTAAATGAATTTAAAACAAATGTGAATTTTATTTGAATTTTTATTTGCTCAAAACATAAATTCAAATTCATATTTGAAAAGGTTATGGTTTTCTAGTTTGAAAACATATTTTGCATGTTCAAAAATATTTTATATTGAGCAAGTTATGATTTTATCAAATTTAAATGAATTAAACAAGGATTAAATTATTTAGGCAATTTAAATTATTCAAACCATGAAACAAAATTTATATTTGAAAAGGTTATTCAAAATGGTATGGAAAACATATTTTATTTGCATGATTTGGATTTATTATGATTTAGTTATGCAATTTAGCAAATTACAATTGAATTATTTGAATTCAAAATTGAATTGCATTTTGAAAATTCAAAACAGAAAACAGATGGCATAGTTGGGTAGACAATTTAATTTATAACAATAAACATATTTTACTTTTGTTATTTAGAGTTATATTTTGAAAGTTATTATCAATTTAAGATAGAGGACTAATCTGTAATTTTTAAGGGCCGAAAAGTAAAACAGAAAAATTAAAAACCTTTTGTTACTCTGCAGTGGCTGTACACAGCCACTGACAGAGGGCCCAGGCCACGCTGGCGCTGCGTGGGCGCGGTTGGAGGGTGACAGGGCACCGAGGTCTATGACCAGTGGGCCCTGCTGCGCGGAAGAAAATCGCAAAAGGGGGGTTGCGCCCGCGGGGGATCGACCCCGGGTCGCTGCGCTACGCGGAATAGAACGGAACCACTACGATACTGTCACGGTCGTGTTGGTTCAGGTAACTGACGAAAGAAGAGGTGATGCCCTCGGTGTTTAACTGAATTTACGACAGAATGCTGAACCTGACGGAACCTAGCAGCGCTCGCCGGCGAGGATTTCTGCGGCCACGGCGTGCGGTGTTGACTGCGTGGTGTGGGCGTAGCGTGCAGCTGGAGGAAGAACGAGAGGGGCAGGGACAGTACGCGCTCACCTTCGGTCTGCTGTCGAGGAGGCGCTGCTGCTGCCGAGGTTCAGTCACGGCGAGATATTGTCGGCGACGGCGCGGCCAACTCAGGGGCTCCCCGCAGTTGGCGAGGGGACGGTGAGCCTCAGGGGACCGCCGCGTTTCCATTCCCCGCCCCAGACGCTCCTCGAGGTGGCCGTGGCAACCGGAGCTAGGGGAAGGCAGTGGTGATTCTCTGACGGCGAGGTGGAGGTGCAGAGTTTCAGAAAAACAGCAGGGCGCGGGGAGGAAGAAATAGGATCGGCGGCGGCAGAGGAGAACGCAGGGGCTAGGGTGGGTTTAGGGCAAGCAGAGGGTAGGCTAGGGGGTAGATTATATGGGGGGGCGAGCTCGGTACGGCCAGCATCGAGCGGAGGGAGAGGTTGATCCTGCGGTGGTGTGGCTGTTCGTACAGTGATGACAGAAGCGAGGGGAAGACGACAAGATCACGAAGGGGTATTCGGGCTGGAAGATAGGTGGGCTGGGGAAGGAAAATGAGATGGGGTTGGGCTGGTCTGCCTCCCTCTATTTTTGCGCTTTTCCTTTATCTCTCCTTTTTTTTTGGTAAAGGAAGGAAAGGGAGAGAGAGGTGGAAAAAGGATTTGGGGGTTTAGGGTTAGGAATTATTTGTGTTAATTTTCCAAAACAACAATTAAAGCAAAAGTTAACAGTATTTCACAACTTTGAAAATTTAATTTGGTTTAAAGGTTTTAGTTGAATTTTCCAAATAGAGTTTGGGGGGTTTAGTTGATAATTAATTTTATTAAGTTGCAAACAATAATCAAAAGCAAAGGTTAGTTAATGATTTCAAGATTTGGAAATATTAGTTTGATTTTTAAGTGGTAAGTTGAATTTCAAACAATGTTTGATTTGGGAATTTTGGAAATAAGCAAATTCCATTTAATAAGTTCAAACCATTATGCAAACATTATTGAAAATTTGTTTTGCAAGAATTTAATTTTTAAACCTCAATTTGGATCATATCAACTATGATTTTATTTGAAATTTAATTTGCCATTAGGGTTTTAATAACAGGGAAAATTGTATTAACAAGCAATTTGATTAAAACAACTCCAAACTTTTGAAAAAAAATTAGTGGTTTAGTTTGCAATTTTGAAATTGGAAATTTGAACATGTGGGAAAGTTTTAATTGTGTTTGAATTTTGAGTTGTTTTGAAAAACAGAATGCAATGCTCATGTGATGCATATGATGCAAGCAAAAAGAAAACAAACACTTCCTATTAGGGTAACACCCCAGGTGTTACAAAAAATTGATTGAAAAAAAAGATTGTTCCAGATCGGATCTGCCTTAAACGCCAGAGGAGAGATCTTCGCCTTCAGCCATGCTGGCGAGATGCACGCCAATGAAGAAGGCCGCCATGTCTGCCCCTCCTCGGACCTGGTCGCGACTACTCTCGACTCTGAAGACGCCATGAGGCTTAGGCCGGTGCCAACGCGGGCTGTAAGGGGGCGAGAGGGGGGCTTATCGCCCCGCGCGGGGCGACAGCAGGCGAGAGGGGAGGCGGGAGGAGCGGGCCGGGCGGCAGTAGGCTCGCCCGGCAAGAGGGGCGAGAGGGCGCCGTCTCGCCCGCGTTGGCGGGGCGGTAGGGGGTAGGGGGACGAGAGGGGGGGCGAGAGGGCGAGAGTGGGGGGGCGACGCGATGGAAACGGGGGGCGAGAGGAGGAAGACGGGGTGACGTCAGCGTTGACGTCATTTTTTTTTTCATTTCTGTTTTAATGATTAATTCATAACTTTTGTTTTATAACCACAAATGACTTGAAATAAAATTCTGTATTCTTGAATTTTCACATACTTTCCAACAGTGCCATTTTGTAAACTTTTCCACATATTTATATTTTTGAAGTTTGAATAATTTCTTAATAGTGGTTTATTTTTATTTCCAAAATATAAAATAATAAAAATGTAAAACTTATTCAATTTAAATTTTAGTGACATTCTATTAGTGGAATATTATTTTTAAAGGTCATTACCACTTATTTTCATATTTTATACTTGTAAGACATAAGTGATTTATTAATAGTAGCTAATGCCTTTTTTTTTAAATAGAAAAACTAATAATCATTAAAGTGGCTTAATAAAATAATTTCGTTGCATTATTTTGAATGTTTTCGTTTCAAAAATATATGTTGACGTGGAGGAGAGAGAAAAGCTGATGTGGCAGAGAGAGAAGCTATAGCCCGTGCACTGGCACCGTGCCGTGAGAGTGACGTGAGAGTGGCGTGAGAGTGAGGAAAAAAGGTGACGTGGCGGGGCTATAGCCCGTGAGAAGGTGTGATGCATTGGCACCAGCCTTAGGGCAGGAGAACTTAAGAGAGAGAGAGGAGGATAAGGAGCAGACAGGACAGAGGGCAGGGTTATGTCGGCATGAGTTGTACAATGTCCATTTCGCTTCCTATAGGTAGAGGAAGTGTAAGTGCAGTTTGTTTGTGTAAAAAAGGAACACGAATCTGAAACAACTCGCGAACGATTGGGATAGGCTGGGAACGCGTATACCCGGGTGGAATTTCCGCGTCCCAAGAAAACAAACATGCACAGCTCGTCGAAACACATTCAGCTCGCCGGAAATATGATTCCACTTGTAAGTTGGCCTCCCGGTACTATCTCTACCTTTCATTTCCAGGGATTGTTGGAGATTCGTGCGGAAAAAATCACAGTAAGACCCTCCCACCTCATTCTCCAATTTTGCATGAAACCCCTTACTATTTCAGACATTCTAATTCTTACTTTTTCCTATAACATTTTTTTTGTCCAGATTCCGAATATGCAATGGGATGACATTTTTTTAAAAACTTTAATAAGAAAAAATGTTCGAAAATGTTAGTTTTGCTGGGCTTAGAGATTACAATATCATAAAAACTGCATTCAGTTATTCACATTGTTTTTTCATCAAGACCAAATCAAATAAAGATGTGATGACCTGTTTCAAACAATTTCAGAGAACATTGGAGATATTTTCATATACTTTTTTTTACATATCCAAATAAAGATGTTATGATCTTGTTTCAAGCAATTTTCTTACATAATTCACAAAGAGTATCCATACAATTTCTACACAAGTTTTATTGAACATTTTTATGGAATATTCGTACAGAATTCAAGATCCAAATCAAGATTTAACTCCAATACATATTAAAAGTTTTTAACTCATCCACATTTCACATATTCATATATACACATTTCACACTTCACAGATACATACACGCTCACTGCTCTTTCAAAATAGATTCACAGAGAATTCATACATAATTCACCCAAGATACATATGTTTCTTCACAGATTCAAACAATATCCAAACACATTTCACAAAAATGTTATAGGAAAATATCCAAACACCCAAGATTTGTTGAAGTATCAGACTAGATCCATACAATTCACTGATTTGTTGACCGAATATTGTAAATAAACTGCTGCTCACATGTACGCACATGAAGATCATCAGAAACAACATCTATCTTTGGGAACCCGGGCTATGTGCAACTGAAATCTGTACAGAGAAATCCAGAAGTGGAAAGAGACCAAGAATCTAACGTATGTGCCAAATTGGATGAATAAAATGGCCATAAATGGCACAGATCGACGGCCTACCGAAGCTTACAATGACGAATCAGGGAAAAGAAATTCAGACCAAAATAACGAAATAGGGAACAGATCGAAAAAAATCAAATGGAGCTCCCATGGTGGCGCTGGCGGCTTGACCACCAGATCCGCTCCGGCGACCTTCGACGCAGTGGGAGAAGGGCTCGAGGGTGGCCTTGTAGTAGCAGCAGGCCCACGGCTAGATTGACGTCCGCCTCGTGTTGCCGGATCGGCTCCGATTTGGAGGGGCCGTCGGCGACCACGCGTCGAACTCGGCTGGAGAGGCGGCGCCGGTGAGGAGCTGGAACTAGCGGCGCGGCCGGCATGGATTTGGAGGGGCCGCCTGGCACCAGCCTCGACGCGGACGGCATGGATGGCCGCTGGTCGAGGCCGCCGCGCGCCTGGCCGCCGGTCGAGGCCGCCGCGCGCGCCTGGCCGCCGGTCGAGGCCGCCGCGCGCCTGGCCGCCGGTCGAGGCCGCGCGCCCCTAGGCGCCGCGCGCCTGCGTGTCTGGCCGGAGGGAGAGGAAGGCAAGGGGGCAGCGGCGGCGGACGGGGACAGGGGCGGGGGCGGAATGAGGGGCAGGGAGGCGGCGGCGGGGAACAAATGGGATTAGGGTTTGGGTCGGGTGGGGGTGGGCGTTTTTATTTGTTGCTCTGGACTAGGGGTCGATTAGCAACTTTTAAGGGGGCTAAATGAAATATGTTTTTGAGCTTTGACTGCTGACTTTTCGCACGAATCTCCAATAAACGAGAGGTAGAGATAGTGCTGGGGCCAAACGGCAAGTGGAAAATCCGCTTTGTTCAGCTCGCAGCATCACACGCACCCTGCACGCAGGAATTCGATCAAGCGGTCCAGGTTCTCGCTCGAGGACCCGTCTTCCGCCGTCGCCGCCCTTGTTCTCTCCCTCCACGCCAGCGCGCTCACCCTCATCTCCTTGCCCGTCTCGCCGTCCATGGCCTCCTGCACGAGCCGCGCCACCTCCTTCCTCGCCACTTCGCTGCCGATCTCCATCCCGATGCCCCACTTGGCGCACGCGTACCGGCAGTTGGTCGGCTGCTCGGCGAAGAATGGCCAGCAGACCATCGGCACGCCGGCGCACACGCTCTCCAGCGTGGAGTTCCACCCGCAGTGCGTCAGGAACAATCCCACCGACGAGTGCTGGAGGACGAGCTCCTGCGGGCACCAGCTCGCCAGGATTCCTCTGTCTTTGGTTTCCCGGACGAACTCCTCAGGTAGCACCGCCTGCTCGCCGGAGACGAGGTCCGGCCTTACGACCCACAGGAACGGCCTGCGACAGCTTGCCAGCCCCCACGCGAACTCGGCGAGCTGCGCCGGCGTCACCACCGTGATGCTGCCGAAGTTGACGTACACCACAGAGCCGGGCCGTTCTTGGGCGTCCAGCCACCGGAGGCAACTCGCGTCCTCCTTCCAGAGGTTCCCGCCGATCGCGTCCAGCTCGGCGCCTCGAGTGAACGCGGGGAGCGGGCCGACGGTGTAGAGGCGCGGGAACTCGAGGCGGAGCGCGTCGAGGACGTCCTGCTCCAGCGCGTCGTAGGTGTTGAGGATGAGCCCGCGGGCGCCGCGCGCGTTCTGCGCCTCGCCGCCGTCGAAGTTGAGCATCACGTTGTCCGGGTCGGTCGTTCTGATGAAGCTGGGGATGTCCTTCAGACGGACGCCATCCATTCCGGGATCCAGTCGATGGCAGTGTCCAGGTAACCGTTGGTCAGGTCACTCTCATCTGCCACAAGTTACAGAATAATCATGCTTATTTGCTCATTTGCAACACAACACAAGTGTAAGCAACAGAACACAAGTGGAACAGAACAATCATGCTGATCTGATTCTGATCCAATCTGGCTCGTACCTTTGAGTGGTACATAGCCTCTTCTGACGAGCTCGGCGAAGTGGAGGTAGCCCATGAAGCCGCAGGCGCTCGTAGTCCAGAACACCAGCGCGGGGATGCCCATGTCCTCGGCGACCCTCTGCGCGAAGCTCATGACGCCGTCGGCTATGACGCAGCTCACGGGCGGCGCCGCTGCCGTGCTTTCGTTGAGCCTGGCCAGCAGCTCCCTGAACGGCGCGGCGCTGTGCTTGGTGGTGGACAGGCAGAGCGCGGCGATGTCCTGCGTGACGTCGTCGTCGTTGGACTGCGGCAGGCCGTCCGGCACGGCCTCGAATCGGAAGCCGTCGGTGCCGTCCAGAGAGCCCGGGCCGCGGGACCGGAGAAGACGGCGGTGGTTGTACTCGGAGTTGACGAAGGTGACAAAGAATCCCCTGCCGTGCAGAACCTTGGCGAGGTGCAGCATCGGCGTGACGTGGCCCTGCGCCGGCTGCGGGATCAGCACCGCGTGCGGCTGTTGCGCCTTGGAGCTCATCGTCGCTCTCGCAGATGATGATCGGCGATCCGGGGCGATTTGTGGGCGTCGTGCCAAAGCAGTGGCGCGTGACGGCGATAGGCTATGTGATATATTAATCCTGGCGTCGAGAAGCGTCTGAGTGTAGGATAAACGTAGGGGAGAGTGGAGACAAGAGTGGTTGCTGCCTTGCTGGTCACCCTCGCCGGATGGATCAACAACTATTATACTCCTAATTTGCTTTGCCACACTGGTCACTCGTCGGTGCGAGGAGACAGTACGTGTACTGTATCTTGACAAAAAAGTGGTTCCTGTGCCATTCCTGGGATTGTGTGTCCATTCATGGGATTGTGGTGTAGGAGGGAGTAGAGTAGGACTACAGGCAAAGCAAGTGCGACGGTCTACAACTCTACATGATTGTTTTTTTTTTCTTTCTGAGAAGAAAGGAAAATGGGGTAGATGTTGAGCCCAAAAGAGATACGTATGCATCTGAAATTCTGAATACAGCCTTTACCTTCGGTTCCCTATGCCCCGCTCGCTGCCAGGCGGAGCGAGCCCTCGCCCACACGAGCCACACAGAATGTATGCTACTGGGCCGAGTTTGAGGCCCAATAGAGGTATGGTTTTTTTTTCATCTCTATTTTCAGATAAAATATATGAATATTTACTACATGATTTAATTCGAAAATATGAAACTACTAAATGAATTCAAACATAAATATAATTGTTTTTGAAAATGTACAAAAAAAATTAAATGAACAAATTTTTTAATTGAATATTTTTTAGATTGAACAAAAAATTAATAATATATTTTAAAAAATGATGAACAATTTTAATAATGAACAAATTTTGAAATAAAGATTTTTTTTCTTAAATGGTGAACATGTTTCAAATGTGAATAAAATTTAAATTTAAACGTTTTTTTATTTTGAACAATTCTCATTTTTGAAATGATTTTAAGGGTGAACAAATTTCAAATATAAACTTTCTAAAATCCGGACGATTTTTATTTTGAACAATTATTAATTTTAAACATATTTAAGTGCGAACAAATTTCAAATCTGGCCGTATTTTTATTTAAATATTTTTAAAATTAGAACAGATTTCAAAACCAATATTTTCAAATAAAAAGGAAAATAAAACTAAAAACAAACAATAAAACAGAAAAGAAAAAAAATAAAATGGAAATAAAAAACATAAAATAGAAAAGATAATATGAAAATGAGACAATAAAAATATTATAATCGATTGTTGTACATGAAAGTTTCGGTAGCCCATTGGTAACACCACTGTTTCCCGATGCATGCAAAAACTCGCAAAGAGCGACGTATTATTGGGTTTCAACACACAGAAGTTAATTTTTCGCGCTGGGCTAGCAAACTAAGGCCCTTTTTCGTAGCATTTTCTCATATTTAGAACAACTAATGGGCCGGCCCATTTGAAACTCCAACGTGAATAAAACACGGGCGAGTCCTACAAAAACTCACAAAGAGCGACGTATAGTGGTGGCTCTTTGCCTCTTGACACCTATTGGGTTTCAACACACAGAAGTTAATTTTTTGCGCTGGGCTAGCAAACTAAGGCCCTTTTTCGTAGCATTTTCTCATATTTAGAACAACTAATGGGCCGACCCATTTGAAACTCCAACGTGAATAAAACACGGGCGAGTCCTACAAAAACTCACAAAGAGCGACGTATAGTGGTGGCTCTTTGCCTCTTGACACCTATTGGGTTTCAACACACAGAAGTTAATTTTTCGCGCTGGGCTAGCAAACTAAGGCCCTTTTTCGTAGCATTTTCTCATATTTAGAACAACTAATGGGCCGGCCCATTTGAAACTCCAACGTGAATAAAACACGGGCGAGTCCTACAAAAACTCACAAAGAGCGACGTATAGTGGTAGCTCTTTGCCTCTTGACACCTATTGGGTTTCAACACACAGAAGTTAATTTTTCGCGCTGGGCTAGCAAACTAAGGCCCTTTTTCGTAGCATTTTCTCATATTTAGAACAACTAATGGGCCGGCCCATTTGAAACTCCAACGTGAATAAAACACGGGCGAGTCCTACAAAAACTCACAAAGAGCGACGTATAGTGGTAGCTCTTTGCCTCTTGACACCTATTGGGTTTCAACACACAGAAGTTAATTTTTCGCGCTGGGCTAGCAAACTAAGCCCCTTTTTCGTAGCATTTTCTCATATTTAGAACAACTAATGGGCCGGCCCATTTGAAACTCCAACGTGAATAAAACACGGGCGAGTCCTACAAAAACTCACAAAGAGCGACGTATAGTGGTGGCTCTTTGCCTCTTGACACCTATTGGGTTTCAACACACAGAAGTTAATTTTTTGCGCTGGGCTAGCAAACTAAGGCCCTTTTTCGTAGCATTTTCTCATATTTAGAACAACTAATGGGCCGACCCATTTGAAACTCCAACGTGAATAAAACACGGGCGAGTCCTACAAAAACTCACAAAGAGCGACGTATAGTGGTGGCTCTTTGCCTCTTGACACCTATTGGGTTTCAACACACAGAAGTTAATTTTTCGCGCTGGGCTAGCAAACTAAGGCCCTTTTTCGTAGCATTTTCTCATATTTAGAACAACTAATGGGCCGGCCCATTTGAAACTCCAACGTGAATAAAACACGGGCGAGTCCTACAAAAACTCACAAAGAGCGACGTATAGTGGTAGCTCTTTGCCTCTTGACACCTATTGGGTTTCAACACACAGAAGTTAATTTTTCGCGCTGGGCTAGCAAACTAAGGCCCTTTTTGTAGCATTTTCTCATATTTAGAACAACTAATGGGCCGGCCCATTTGAAACTCCAACGTGAATAAAACACGGGCGAGTCCTACAAAAACTCACAAAGAGCGACGTATAGTGGTAGCTCTTTGCCTCTTGACACCTATTGGGTTTCAACACACAGAAGTTAATTTTTCGCGCTGGGCTAGCAAACTAAGGCCCTTTTTCGTAGCATTTTCTCATATTTAGAACAACTAATGGGCCGGCCCATTTGAAACTCCAACGTGAATAAAACACGGGCGAGTCCTACAAAAACTCACAAAGAGCGACGTATAGTGGTGGCTCTTTGCCTCTTGACACCTATTGGGTTTCAACACACATAAGTTAATTTTTCGCGCTGGGCTAGCAAACTAAGGCCCTTTTTCGTAGCATTTTCTCATATTTAGAACAACTAATGGGCCGGCCCATTTGAAACTCCAACGTGAATAAAACACGGGCGAGTCCTACAAAAACTCACAAAGAGCGACGTATAGTGGTGGCTCTTTGCCTCTTGACACCTATTGGGTTTCAACACACAGAAGTTAATTTTTCGCGCTGGGCTAGCAAACTAAGGCCCTTTTTCGTAGCATTTTCTCATATTTAGAACAACTAATGGGCCGGCCCATTTGAAACTCCAACGTGAATAAAACACGGGCGAGTCCTACAAAAATTCACAAAGAGTGACGTATAGTGGTGGCTCTTTGCCTCTTGACACCTATTGGGTTTCAACACACAGAAGTTAATTTTTCGCGCTGGGCTAGCAAACTAAGGCCCTTTTTCGTAGCATTTTCTCATATTTAGAACAACTAATGGGCCGGCCCATTTGAAACTCCAACGTGAATAAAACACGGGCGAGTCCTACAAAAACTCACAAAGAGCGACGTATAGTGGTGGCTCTTTGCCTCTTGACACCTATTGGGTTTCAACACACAGAAGTTAATTTTTCGCGCTGAGCTAGCAAACTAAGGCCCTTTTTTGTAGCATTTTCTCATATTTAGAACAACTAATGGGCCGGCCCATTTGAAACTCCAACGTGAATAAAACACGGGCGAGTCCTGCAAAAACTCACAAAGAGCGACGTATAGTGGTAGCTCTTTGCCTCTTGACACCTATTGGGTTTCAACACACAGAAGTTAATTTTTCGCGCTGGGCTAGCAAACTAAGGCCCTTTTTCGTAGCATTTTCTCATATTTAGAACAACTAATGGGCTGGCCCATTTGAAACTCCAACGTGAATAAAACACGGGCGAGTCCTACAAAAACTCACAAAGAGCGACGTATAGTGTTAGCTCTTTGCCTCTTGACACCTATTGGGTTTCAACGCACAGAAGTTAATTTTTCGCGCTGGGCTAGCAAACTAAGGCCCTTTTTCGTAGCATTTTCTCATATTTAGAACAACTAATGGGCCGGCCCATTTGAAACTCCAACGTGAATAAAACACGGGCGAGTCCTACAAAAACTCACAAAGAGCGACGTATAGTGGTGGCTCTTTGCCTCTTGACACCTATTGGGTTTCAACACACAGAAGTTAATTTTTCGCGCTGGGCTAGCAAACTAAGGCCCTTTTTCGTAGCATTTTCTCATATTTAGAACAACTAATGGGCCGGCCCATTTGAAACTCCAACGTGAATAAAACACGGGCGAGTCCTACAAAAACTCACAAAGAGCGACGTATAGTGGTGGCTCTTTGCCTCTTGACACCTATTGGGTTTCAACACACAGAAGTTAATTTTTCGCGCTGGGCTAGCAAACTAAGGCCCTTTTTCGTAGCATTTTCTCATATTTAGAACAACTAATGCGCCGGCCCATTTGAAACTCCAACGTGAATAAAACACGGGCGAGTCCTACAAAAACTCACAAAGAGCGACGTATAGTGGTGGCTCTTTGCCTCTTGACACCTATTGGGTTTCAACACACAGAAGTTAATTTTTCGCGCTGGGCTAGCAAACTAAGGCCCTTTTTCGTAGCATTTTCTCATATTTAGAACAACTAATGGGCCGGCCCATTTGAAACTCCAACGTGAATAAAACACGGGCGAGTCCTACAAAAACTCACAAAGAGCGACGTATAGTGGTGGCTCTTTGCCTCTTGACACCTATTGGGTTTCAACACACAGAAGTTAATTTTTCGCGCTAGGCTAGCAAACTAAGGCCCTTTTTCGTAGCATTTTCTCATATTTAGAACAACTAATGGGCCGGCCCATTTGAAACTCCAACGTGAATAAAACACGGGCGAGTCCTACAAAAACTCACAAAGAGCGACGTATAGTGGTGGCTCTTTGCCTCTTGACACCTATTGGGTTTCAACACACAGAAGTTAATTTTTCGCGCTGGGCTAGCAAACTAAGGCCCTTTTTCGTAGCATTTTCTCATATTTAGAACAACTAATGGGCCGGCCCATTTGAAACTCCAACGTGAATAAAACACGGGCGAGTCCTACAAAAACTCACAAAGAGCGACGTATAGTGGTAGCTCTTTGCCTCTTGACACCTATTGGGTTTCAACACACAGAAGTTAATTTTTCGCGCTGGCCTAGCAAACTACGGCCCTTTTTCGTAGCATTTTCTCATATTTAGAACAACTAATGGGCCGGCCCATTTGAAACTCCAACGTGAATAAAACACGGGCGAGTCCTACAAAAACTCACAAAGAGCGACGTATAGTGGTGGCTTTTTGCCTCTTGACACCTATTGGGTTTCAACACACAAAAGTTAATTTTTCGCGCTGGGCTAGCAAACTAAGGCCCTTTTTCGTAGCATTTTCTCATATTTATAACAACTAATGGGCCGGCCCATTTGAAACTCCAACGTGAATAAAACACGGGCGAGTCCTACAAAAACTCACAAAGAGCGACGTATAGTGGTGGCTCTTTGCCTCTTGACACCTATTGGGTTTCAACACACAGAAGTTAATTTTTCGCGCTAGGCTAGCAAACTAAGGCCCTTTTTCGTAGCATTTTCTCATATTTAGAACAACTAATGGGCCGGCCCATTTGAAACTCCAACGTGAATAAAACACGGGCGAGTCCTACAAAAACTCACAAAGAGCGACGTATAGTGGTGGCTCTTTGCCTCTTGACACCTATTGGGTTTCAACACACAGAAGTTAATTTTTCGCGCTGGGCTAGCAAACTAAGGCCCTTTTTCGTAGCATTTTCTCATATTTAGAACAACTAATGGGCCGGCCCATTTGAAACTCCAACGTGAATAAAACACGGGCTTGTCCTACAAAAACTCACAAAGAGCGACGTATAGTGGTAGCTCTTTGCCTCTTGACACCTATTGGGTTTCAACACACAGAAGTTAATTTTTCGCGCTGGGCTAGCAAACTACGGCCCTTTTTCGTAGCATTTTCTCATATTTAGAACAACTAATGGGCCGGCCCATTTGAAACTCCAACGTGAATAAAACACGGGCGAGTCCTACAAAAACTCACAAAGAGCGACGTATAGTGGTGGCTTTTTGCCTCTTGACACCTATTGGGTTTCAACACACAAAAGTTAATTTTTCGCGCTGGGCTAGCAAACTAAGGCCCTTTTTCGTAGCATTTTCTCATATTTATAACAACTAATGGGCCGGCCCATTTGAAACTCCAACGTGAATAAAACACGGGCGAGTCCTACAAAAACTCACAAAGAGCGACGTATAGTGGTGGATCTTTGCCTCTTGACACCTATTGGGTTTCAACACACAGAAGTTAATTTTTCGCGCTGGGCTAGCAAATTAAGGCCCACGTAGAATTTTGTCCATTACCAAAAAAAAATTTGATCTTCTGCCGTGCTCATGAAAGTTAATATTTACCTCTTGTGTCTTTCCGAGAGAAAGCTATCGCGTGGTACACCTGATAAGCTACCTCAAACCAAAAAAAATAGGAAGATTGTAAGAAGCGTATGTTCTCTCTAGGGTTGAAAGTAATAAAATTAACACTACATACTTAATGTGCTACTGTCCCGCCCTGCGTGCATCCCTACTTCTCTTTTGTACCCTCCACGCGATGCAACTGGTGTCTCTGACACCCCCCTCGTGTCGATGCGAGTTCAACAACGGAATTCTTTTATGTCCCCGACTTACATTTCAACCTACAAGTATGATTGCCATTGTCGTTGTCCTCTACCCTCAGGCATAGAGCTAGGATAATTCAAGGGTATGAGACGCATACCCAATAGTATTAAAAATAAAATCGTACGCTCTTCATCTTTGAATACAAGGCGATTTCATATTTTTAGAACAAACTTTCACCATTAATTTAACCAAAAGAAATAAGTTATATGCCATAAAAAAATATACCATTGAATACATATGTCAAAGAACTTTCTGTGATATATTTTTTATGACATATAACTCATATTTTCTCGATCAAATCTATAAGTCAAAATTGATAGGAAAATGAAGTGGTCTTCTATTTAAAAAGGGAGGGAGTAGTTTATATGTTCACTTTGTGTGGGTGGTAAATTATGCTTGGTCTTTATGTGGCATTTTATATTTGTTTGTCAGGAAGTTTTTATGTTGGTTCAAGGAAGTAACTTATGCGTTTTGGGTTGGGTGTGCATTTTGTGTTTGTTCTAGAGGGTACTATCCTATGCTTGTTGGGGCTGTGTAACTCATGTATTTCTCCTGGGTGACAACTTATGTGTGTTATTTATAGGTTTTTTTTTTCAACAAACATGTGGTGATTCACTTTGGTTTTGTAGGGACGATTTATGCTGCTGGCGACATTGAGAGGAGTTACGAAATGTACTTACCTCTAAGCGCGTCCCGACTATATTATCAGAAGAACAATGCTAAGGTGATTTCGAGAACACCAAATTAGGTACAAGCTGACGGTTTACCTCGAAGGAAAAAATGCATGGCAATTTAAGTTCAGTAGATCAGTATAAGGTTATGATTACTCTTCAAAGCTAATATGTTTTGGTAGCTACAATGCAACTAGCAGCGGTAGTTCTAGACAATAATCCAACGGGTCAGCTGGGAGGCATTGAAACATTTTTCACCTCGCTAAACCTAGATTATATAGGTACTTAAGATAAAGCAATTTACGCTTGGAGAGGGGGGCACCGGCCCCCTCTACCCCTAGAATAACCAAAGTGCATCCGATTCTGAATTAAAAATCACGATGTAATATCATGAGATCATTGCAAATGTTTGTTGGGTCCAGCAAGACGGAGTCACGGAGTATGATGGTTTAAACTCGTGGTGCCTTCACGAGGTTAGCACAAAGTGCTTCTCGAGGATATGGCCAGGAATAGCATTTTGAGACTTGGATTCTTTTTCAAAAAGAGCGTACTTCCACCATGGCAGGCACTTAGTTGGGTGCATCCTTGACTATGTTTATGCATGCTTTGGAGGAGCTCTCGAACCGAGACTAGGCCTATGACGATTTTGAATTTATCCCCGAAGTTTGATCACGCCGAAGGAGGCGCATGCGCTTAAGCACCATGACTGAGATACCAGAGAGCCAAGTTGGGGGAATTTGACGATTTTCCACTTAGTTTGCAATTTGACCATTTACCATTTCTAATGTCACTGCATGTGGTGATCATGTGGCAAATAAACAAATTTCAGTAAAAATGCGTGGAAAATAATCAAATATGCCGCCAAGTTGAGAGTTTTCCTTGTTCTCTAGGAACTGTTAGCATGGAAATGGAAGTGTGTGGCTTTATGGTGTATACACTCATTCGGATTAAACGATGATGACCCTTGTGTTCACGTATCTCGGTTTGATAAATCGTCACATGGCCTTGGACCCAACAGATGGGGAGGACAAGGTGTGCAATGTGACTTGTGTTCTCGATTTGGCCGGATGCCAGTAGGCTTTCGCGGGACTAGTCCATGAAGCCTCCTATTACCTAGAAAAGGTAGCCTCCATGCGCCCCGTGTCACCGGTTCGCAAGCCGCCTTTGTGGAGGCAACAGTTGCCAAGCCCACTCAAGTCTTTGCGGGTTAAGGTTCGAGAACCGTGTGCCCACATGTCATCGATGTCACCTTATGGTAAGGTCTAATCAAGGACTTACATCAGAAGTTTTAATGGGCTTGTTGAGTCGTGGTGTTAAACAAGTTCGAACTCGGTCGTAAAAAGGAAACAACACATTGCTCGCTATTCCATTTTACTACATTATAATGAAGATACATGGTTGTTGATGGTGTTCTGAAAATAGAGAGAAATATTTGGCCAAGGGCAGCCTTACGAGGAGGTGTTCACTCGCCTCATTGTTATGCAGAATATCTTTTGACGCATTTACCTGGAAATATAGGATCTAAAGGTGTTTGGTTGCGTTTAAATTTGACTTTTGGCTTATAAGCCATAAAAGCATCTAACTAAATAAGTGCTTTTGGCTTTTAGCTTCTGACTTTTAAATTGGGCGTGGGAGAGCATGCCGCAGCCAGCTCACATATCATCGACTCATTTACTCATGGTGGCCGGCGGCATGGGTTCTTCACAGTTTTGTGTCTGGTGGTAGTGTGTCTATTAAAGTCAATGACTATGTTGGCCGATACTTACAGACCCAAAAAGGGTTAAGGCAAGGTGATCCGTACTCGTCCATATTATTTAATATTGTGGCAGATATGTTGGCGATCATGATTGAGAGAGCTAAAGAAAATTGCCTAATTGAGGGAGTAATTTCACAACTTTCTATCCTTTAGTATGCAGATGATACGATTCTTTTGGATAAAGCTGTGAATTTGAAATTAATTATTTTGGCTTTCGAGCAGTTGTATGGATTAAAAATCAATTTCCATGAAAGTGAATTGTTCTGATTTGGTGAGGCTCGGGATGTTGTAGCTCAGTATGACGAGTTATTCAGATGCGAGCAAGATTAATTTGCTATTAAGTATTTGGGGATACCAATACACTATCGGAGATTTACTAATGTAGAATGGAGACACGTCGAAGTGCGGCTGCAAAAAAGACTAGTTAGTTGGAAAGGAAAATTGTTGTCTCTTGGTGAAAAATTGGTGCTCATAAATTCAGTGCTCACTAATATGGTACTATATATGATCTCTTTCTTCCAATTACCTAAAGGAGTCTTTAAAAATTTGGATTATTTTCGATCAAGATTCTTTTGGCAAGGGAATAGCAAGAAAAAATATAAACTGGCCAGGTGAGACGTAGTTTGTCGACCAAAGGACCAGGGAGGGTTGGGTATTCATGACCTACAGGTTTAGAACTCAGCCCTTCTAGGTAAATGTATTTTCAAACTATTAACCGAAGATGGCATTTAGCAAACGCTACTTAAACGTAAATACATTAGTTCAAAAGCAGTTTTTCAGGTTATGTGGAAACTAGTTGATTCACGCTTTTGGGCAGGCCTAATAGCGAACAAAATCTTTTCTTTCGCTATGGCGTATTTCAGATTAAGGATGTACCTGGGAGGGCATATGGTTGGGTAGTACCACACTCCGAGAACAGTATCCGGCTTCATACAATATTGTGCGTCACAAGGGTGATACGCTGGTTACGGTTATGCAAACATCACCTCCTAAATTGACGCTCAGACAAGATGTAATCGGCCCTAGACTTTTGTCATGGAATGAATTGGTGGCTAGGTTGACCGCGGTCAATATGACACCAGGAACCGATGAGTTTCGATGGAAGCTAACCAGGAGCGGCGTGTTCTTGGTGGATTCCATGTATAGAGCAATTATCCTAACAGATATCACAGTCGATAATTTCCATTATAGAAAAATATGGCAGATGAAGGTACCTTTAAAAGTTAAAAAATTTGGATGGTATTTTCGTAGAGGTGCCATATTAACAAAAGATAATCTTGTCAAACGAAGTACGAATTATGTACTTTGTTCTCATGATGAGACGATTAAACACTTATTCTTTCAGTGCTCTTTTGCGCGCTCTATATGGTCCACTATCCAAATGGTTTCGAATGTTTATCAGCTCACATCCATTGCGAATATATTCGGTAACTGGTTAAATGGGGTTGATACGCGGTTTAAGTCTATTATTAGGATAGGAGCGCTAGCCATTATTTGGTCTCTCTACCTGTGTAGAAATGACAAGATTATCAATGATACTTTTTTTCTCGTATGCATGTTCTATTTCGGTGCATAGTTATTCTCCGTTTGTGGTCCACATTACAGCGGGTGAGTTTCAAGGCCTTTTTACATAGGCTTGTGCACGGCTGGAGCTGGTTTTGAAGAATATTTTCATCCCACATGGATGACCGCTTGATCTTCAGATAGCAGTCGACAGTGTACGTCTTAATGATTTATTTAGACTTGTCGTATTTGTTCATACTTTTCTTGGATTTCGGCCTTGTGCATTCTTGGGATGCAGAGACCGGTTGTAATGTTCCACTTTTAAGTAATAAAAACTCTTTATCGAAAAAAATGCGAAAAATCTTTTGACCCCTTTACATGGAAATATAGGATTTGAGGTTGTTTGGTTGGGTTTGAATTTAACTTCTGGCGTGTAAGCCACAAAAGCATCTAAAAACAGGTGCTTTTGGCTTTTAGCTTCTGACTTTTAAATTGGGCGTGGCCGCGTGGGAGAGCATGCCTCAGCCAGCTCACATATCATCGACTCATTACTCATGGCGGCCGGCCGGCGGCATGGGCTCTTCGTCCTTGACTTCATACCAGCATCCCAATCCCATGGTGAGGCAGTCAACCATCGAGCCCGAGTCACCGCCGTGCCCAATCCCATCTTCTGGGGTCGATCGTCGGCGCCGTTTGTGTTTTGACTTCAGATTGGCCGTCAGTCAACAGACACAAAAAAAAACCAGGGCACCGACGTTAGAAACGGCACCATGCCCGCCGTCCGCCGGTTCCTGTATCCACACGCTCGCTCGCTCGTAGCGTATCAGAGACGAAGATATTGTGCGGGATGGTAGCCGAAAGGAGCGCCTCTTACGTGCAAATCAGAGACGATGTGATCCCAAACCCTGCATGTCCAGATCGAAGGGAAGAGACAAAAGAGATAGCACAGCACGTACGTGGCGAGGTTGACTAGAGGGAACCGGACAGAAGCTGGCTCGATCCCGTCGCGTTCGTGAAGGCGACCGAGATGCAGTCCATCGGTGCCCAACTTGCTGACAGCGACGACTACAGTACGTACACACAGACCTGCGGCGTCCACCCTTGTATTCTACTGTAGTACTACGGCAACACACGCTGCGTCTGGCTGGGGCTGGCCATGCTTAATTATCGTTGACGTACACAGCCAGCCGCCGGCACCATCCTGTCCAGGCAACCAGGATTCGCCATTTGCACCATTTCCAAGATATTTTACCGGGCTTGTTACGCTTGCACTGAGAATTTTCGCCCCAGTACGTGCGTGAGAGATCGATCTAGAAATGTACGTAGATCCAGAAACTCACTGCGTGCTAACCGCACGTGTCGCGGTCTATGCATCCAGGTCCAGCGGCGAGGCAGACGCATGTGAAGTGAAGACAATCCATGTAGCTAGACACTGCTGTGCACTAGTGCTGGCTGCTAGCTAAATTGTCACCGCTCGTGCCCGCACAAGTTGCACAAGCGCCAAGCAAACAGGGCGATGATCTGACTAGCGCTGGACCTTAGTGTCCCATGAAGGGAGCACCAGCTCCATCCATCGCCCTGTCAGGAAGCATCTGCGACAGTGCGACGATAGAACGTTTAATCAAGTGGCGACGGTAAAGCTACGTACGATGCCAATTACGACTACAGAAAAATGAGGATGTTTTTTTTTGAAGGAGGACAATATCCCCCAAAATACGTCGGTGCTACTGCGTACCGGCACACCCTGTAAATAAAAAATAATTTAGCAATTCAAAACTAGGTCAAAAATTCAAAAACTGGTGCTCGGTCAGGCATAATAAAATATATAATACTCGTATAAAAGATTCGTCGGGGAGTAACTTTCAATCTATCCTAGATCAAAGACAAAAAAGTTATGCACACATACGTACTCCATCCGTCCACGAATAAGTGTACATCTAGTTTTATATTTAGTCAAACTTTTTAAAATTTGACCGAATTTATAAAAAATTATAGCAATATATATGACATCAAAATGATATATTTTAGAACTTCATGTCAAGACAAATCTATTGATATTAATTTGATGTCATAAATGCTATTACTTTTCCCGATAAAGTTAGTCAAAGTTTAATAAATTTGACTGCCGAAAAAGGAAAACGTACACTTTATCGTGGACGGAGGGAGTACTATATATTCACGATATTCTGTTGTCATGCACTACCGCTAGATAAAGCCTTTAAGGAGGGAACGTCTCTCATGCACCGAAGTTGACGAATCCAACCAAGATCGAATTTAGGATTTTTATTGTCAAATCTAAGCTTCGAGCCAACAGGTTCAACCAAGGTATGACATACACATGTCGTTGTTGTCTAGTCTAGCATTGAAGGCCAAACCATGATTTTTCCGCCCAGAAAAATAATATTTAGGCGCACTTTCTAAATGCCACCTGCAACTATTTGTTTCAACCACCAACACTCATATTCTTAGCTATCTTGCGGTTGCTCCTTGCTTGTGTAGTTAGCATCGTTCTTGTTAAATCTTGTAAATATGTGAATTGTAAAGTGGGTGCAAAGAATTATATTTAGGCGCACTTTCTAAATGCCACCTGCAACTATTTGTTTCAACCACCGACACTCATATTCTTAGCTATCTTGCGGTTGCTCCTTGCTTGTGTAGTTAGCATCGTTCTTGTTAAATCTTGTAAATTATATTTGGAAGCACCGTGCATTTAGAAGTCACTTTTTTTGGAAGCAACGATGCTACACTTACGGGAGGAGACTGCGGATCAATTTTACGGGATTAGGTGAGAAACTCAGGGGGTTGGGCCCTCAGTGAAATTCAGAGGAGCGGTTTTATGTGGGAGGGCCAATTGAAACGTGGACATGTACGTCCGTAAGCTGGAGTCTGTAGAGGTTATGTCCTTAACTCTAGCATTTTTGGTATTGCAGTGAAATATTGGTCAGCGTTTCAGTTGCGTGAGGAAGATGCCGATTGCGCAATATTTTGCATGCGGCCGTCGTTATGGACATAATTCTTGTTTGTTTTGCATATACCACACGAAGGAGTTCATCCAAAGAAAACAGATAGCGTTCTTCGAAGAGTTCTCGCATTATTTCTTTCGTTCCCATGCTCCGGGACAAAGCCACGATGATGGCACACGTATGCCAGGTTTACGGGTCAATGCAAGGACGTGTACAAATTTGCTAACCGTCGGCGAAGCTAGTTTCAGAAAGGCGTATACGCAAGTACAGTACGTACTGATCACCAGTAGAAGCATGGTCAATGCCGCACGAGTAAGTGAGTGTGTTGTCTATGTCTCAGTAGACTGGGAATTCCAAAATTGCCACACGGACGTATACTCCTACGGACTCCCAGCTTACGGATGTACATGTCCACATGATTCGCCCTCCCACCTAAAACTGTCTCTCTCTGAATGAGTAATGCTACACTTACGGATTTGTTTCACGGATCAAAGTTACGGAATGAGATAGGAAATTCAGGAGGAGGGTCCATGGGGCGAAATTCAGGGGGACGTGGGAGCGTGGGGGCTGATCACCCTTGAACACGTACGTCCGTAAGCCTCTTCTGTACGTTTTCATCTGTAGACATAGCATTTCCGCCTCTGAATTTCACCAGGGGTCTACTTCCTGATTTTCTCACCTAACCCTATAAAATTGATCCATAAGTTCCGTCCGTACGTGTAGCATGGCTACCGAGAATCTCTTGAATGTCAATCGAGCAATTTTAGTGGACCGAGACTCAACTAAAGCGTACTACTACTCTGTTTCAGTTTCGCTATAATTCCTAAGATGACCTAGAATAAAATCACTATTAAGCCGACACTAAAAATCAGTCATCTGATCAACGATATCTGTCTAGTTACAGAAGATGGATCATTGTCCGGTGAGGCGGTGACTATGAAAAGCGCATTATTGGCGATTGGTTTCAGCGCGCACGTATAGCAAATGGCCGGAGCAACAGACCGTGCATGCATCAAAAGGGCACCGGCCGTATCACCCACCGCCACCGGACCGGCTGCCAGATCGCTCACTATTTTGCCCACGCGGCGCCGTTGCGCGCTACCGACCTCATGCTGACCCGTAAATGATCACACGCCCCGGCTGCTTCCTGTGCTGTGCAGCTTGGACCGTGGAGACACTCCATCCTCCAAGGAGATGTACCAATAAACAAATCCAGCCACCCAACACAATCCTAAAACGTCATCACTTGCGTTCGTCCTAACAAAATTGGCCTTTCGCACTACCAGCCTACCAACGATCCGTGCCTATAAATACACGAGCCCGTGCCTAGGTAGCCAAGTCACACCGATCTCATAGACAACCAAGCCACAGAACGAAGCTAGTGCCAGACAGAGAGTAGGAAGAAATCGTCTGCAGAGATGGGTTCCATGGGAGCGGCGGAGAAGCCACACGCGGTGTGCCTGCCGTACCCGGCGCAGGGGCACATCACCCCGATGCTCAACGTCGCCAAGCTGCTCCACGCCCGGGGCTTCCACGTCACCTTCGTCAACACCGACTACAACCACGCCCGCCTCGTCCGCTCCCGCGGCCCCGCCGCCGTGGCCGGCCTCCCCGGCTTCCGCTACGCCACCATCCCCGACGGCCTGCCAGCGTCCGACGACGACGACGTCACGCAGGACATCCCGTCGCTCTGCAAGTCCACCACGGAGACCTGCCTCGGCCCCTTCCGCCGCCTCCTCGCCGACCTCAACGCCGACACGGCCCACCCGCCCGTCACCTGCGTCGTCTCCGACGTCGTCATGGGCTTCTCCATGGAGGCCGCCAAGGAGCTCGGCGTCCCCTACGTCCAGCTCTGGACCGCCAGCGCCATCAGCTACCTCGGCTACCGCCACTACCGCCTCCTCCTCAAACGTGGCCTCGCGCCGCTCAAAGGTACGTGCTACATCACAATTCTTCCGTTCCGTCCGTTAGTGCGCCTCAAACACGTACGCGCACACTCTGCCATTAACAGCTGCATGCTGAAGCTCTTATCTTTACACGCACGTACGCGCAGATGCCGCGCAGCTGACGAACGGATACCTTGAGACGCCGGTGGACGACGTGCCGGGGCTCAGGGGCATGCGGCTGAGGGACTTCCCGACCTTCTTCCGCACCACGGACCCGGACGAGTACATGGTGCACTACGTCCTGAAAGAAACGGAGCGCACGGCGGGCGCGTCGGCGGTGATCCTCAACAGCCTGGACGCGCTGGAGGGCGAGGCGGTGGAGGCCATGGAGGCGCTGGGCCTGCCCAAGGTCTACACGCTGGGCCCTCTCCCTCTCCTGGCGCACGAGGAGCCGCCCACCGGCGCGCTCCGCCATCAACCTCAGCCTGTGGAAGGAGCAGGACGAGTGCCTGGAGTGGCTCGACGGCAGGGACCCCGGCTCCGTCGTGTACGTCAACTTCGGCAGCATCACCGTGATGACCAACGCCCAGATGGTGGAGTTCGCGTGGGGCCTCGCGCAGAGCGGGAAGCAGTTCATGTGGATCGTGCGCCGCGACCTGGTGAAGGGCGACGCGGCGGTGCTGCCCGAGGAGTTCCTGGCCGAGACGGCGGGGCGCGGGCTCATGGCGTCCTGGTGCCCGCAGCAGGAGGTGCTGGACCATCCCGCCGTCGGCGCCTTCCTGACGCACAGCGGGTGGAACTCGACCATGGAGAGCATGTGCGGCGGCGTGCCGGTGATCAGCTGGCCATTCTTCGCGGACCAGCAGACCAACTGCAGGTACCAGTGCGAGCAGTGGGGCGTGGGCATGGAGATCGACAGCAACGTGCGGCGCGACGCCGTGGCGGGGCTCATCGAGGAGATCATGGAGGGGGAGAAGGGGAAGGCGATGAGGAAGAGGGCGGGGGAGTGGAAGCAGAGCGCGCTGAAGGCGGCCATGCCCGGCGGCTCGTCCCACCGCAACTTGGACGAGCTGGTCCGCGACGTGCTCCTGCCCAAGAACTAGCTAGCAAGATCGATCTAGCTCTCCATACAGAACAGTAGTAATGTCGTATCTTGTTTGTTTTGGGTCGTTCGAGAGTGACGTGCTGTGACTCATAAGTGTGGTTATGTACGGAAATGAAGAAGTGGCTTGCTTGCGCAATTATAGGACTCAGAAAGTAATGGCTCGCATGACAACTATACAGTAGTAATCCCTCCGATCTTAAAATAAGTGTCGTACAAATGGGAGGGCATCTCCAGTCGTCCCCCAGAGCCCCCCAGGACGCAAATTAGCGCCGTTTTTGGCGAAAAGCGCCGTTTTTCCACCAGTCGACCCCCCCAGGACCTGAAAAAGCGCCGTTTCGGCGGAAATTAGCGCCGCCGCCCCCAGGCGGAACCCAGCCTGCTGGGTTCGGCCTGGGGGGGGGGGGGCGGCGAGAGGAAAAGCGCGCGTGGGCCAGCGCTGTCGGCGAGGGAGAGCTCTTTTTCCACTTTCTCCACCCCCGAACCGTCTTTCCCACTCGCTCGCCCTCGCCGTCGCCGCCCCACCCCCGCAACCACCGGCGCCGCCAGCGTACGCCAGCGAAGAGACAAACCACCGCCGGCTGGTCCACCACGTCGTCGCCGCCGTTCGAGCACGTCTCCGTCGCGGAGGAGGCTGCGCCCCAGTGAGCCGCGTCCACCGCCCGCAAGGTGTTCGACGCTCTGTCCGAGCCATGGACTCCGACGCCGAGGAAATGCTCGCCGAGCTATTCGACGAGGAAGACCAGGCCTCCATCGACGACGAGGATCACCTGGTCGTCCTGAGCTGCCTGGCCGCGTTGCTGGCCCAGGACGCCGCGCCACGCCGCGCTGGATCGAAGCCCGGTCGCCGGAAGAGCAGGCCGAGGCAGCGGTACGAGGGCTACTGCATCCTCTACTCCGACTACTTCGCCGAGGATCCTACCAACGACGAGAAGGTGTTCCGGCGTCGTTTCAGGATGAAACGCACGCTCTTCCTCAAGATCATGCATGCCATCCGGGAGTTCGACACCTACTTCAAGTTGAAGAAGGACTGCACCGGCACGGTAGGGTTTACCTCTATCCAGAAGTGCACGATGGCCATGAGGTTGCTTGCATATGGTGCTCCCGCAGATGCACAAGATGACTACCTGCGCATGAGCGAGTCCACGGCCATTGAGTGCTTGAACAAGTTCTGCCGGGCAGTGGTTGCAGTTTTTGGCCCAATATACCTGCGATCACCCAATGCGCAAGACACTGCTCGTCTCCTCGCTGAGAATGAAGCAAGAGGGTTTCCTGGGATGCTTGGCAGCATCGACTGTATGCACTGGGCATGGAAGAACTGCCCATTTGACTGGCAGGGGATGTACAAGGGAAAGGAAGGAGAGTGCTCTGTGGTTCTCGAGGCCGTGGCTTCGTACGATCTATGGATTTGGCATTCATTCTTTGGTATGCCAGGAAGTCACAACGACATCAATGTCTTGCAGTGCTCGAATGTCTTTGCCGATCTTGTCGAAGGCCATGCCCCCCCTGTGAACTATGAGATCAATGGACACCAGTATACAAAGGGGTACTATCTTGCAGATGGCATCTACCCCAAGTGGGCAACATTTGTGAAGAGCATCTCCAACCCTATCCCAGGAAGCGCAAAAGCTTGGTTTTCCAAATGCCAGGAGGCTTGCAGGAAGGATGTTGAGAGGGCATTTGGTGCGCTGCAATCTCGATTCGCTGTTGTCCGGTACCCAGCTATGACTTGGTCGAAGTCCAACATGTGGGAGGTGATGCAGTGTTGTGTGATCTTGCACAACATGATCATTGAGAGTGAGCGGGATGACCCGGTGCCTGACAGTGAGGCAAACACACCATACTACCGGCAGGGCCCTCTTGCAGATGTTGATCACCAGGTGCCGGCATCATGGGCAGACTTCCTCACCAAGCGACAGGAGATTCGACACGCTGCAACACACCATGCTCTGCAGGATGACCTGGTGCAGCATTTGTGGGCGCGAAAGGGGAATGGCAATGTTGAGGAGGATGACTAGTCAATTTTTTTCCTTTTATTTGTTGAATAATTTATTTGTGTGGCAAAACTCTATTTATTTGGTGTGCAATTTTTCTATTGCCCAAATTGGGCCGAGTCGCCGCTGGGGGGGGCGGCCTGGGTTCACGACTGGGAAACGCGCCCCCCCAGTTCCCAGAATAGCGCCGTTTAGCGCCGCGGCGCAAAAAAATCGAGGGTTTTCGCGTCCTGGGGGGGCGCAACGGCTGGAGATGCCCTAAAGTGGATGTATCTAGCATTTAAATACATCAAGATACAACTATTCAACTGACAGTTATTTTGAGACGGAGGGAGTACTATAACTGAATTCACTGGCTTGGATGTTATGCCCTCACTCGATTGTTTACTCACACGAGATAGGATCCGATACAAGATTCAGCGAGCAAGGGGGAAGAGGGGATCTAGAATCAGGGATTCAGGGAGAGGGATACAGAGGGGCAGAGGAGAGAGTGGACTGGTTTGTTCTTCGATGTCGATCCCGATGTCTACCTACTACTTTTGTAGACTAGCGAGTCCACTTTGTCGATGGGTACCGCTGGCTTTCCTTCCTGACACACCGTGACTGTTGGGCTGGCCCAAACCTTGAGTCACGGGGCTCATGACATTCTCCCCCATTTAGAAGCGGCTTGATCCTAAGCCAAAGCTTGCGGAAATCTCGTCTTCAGTTCTGCAATGTTCTCCCGGGTCGTGAGAGACGATGGAAGTCCAATCCAACGAATTAGCGCCTGATTCAGAGTCTTGTGGCGCCGACGAACTTGTCGCGTCTCCAGCGCTGCCTCCGGCACTTGGTATGGTGAAGCAGTATCGTCAACCGGCGGCAACACCTTGTGTACCGTCTCCGCCGGAGCCCCTTTTCACCGTTGCAACACATGGAAGATTGGGTGGAGCTTGCAACCTGCAGGTAACTGAAGACGATATCACAAGGATCCCACCTTCTTCTCTACCTTGAATTGTCCAAAGAAACAGAAAGCCAGCTTCGTCTGAACATAGGGATGCAACTTCAAATATACCCAATCCCCTACCTGGAAGGAACAATCTAACCGTTTGGCATCCACGAAGTGTTTCACGTGATTGCTTGCTCGATACAAGTGTTGACGAAGCAAGGAAGTCATAACTTTCCTTTCCCGCAGCCATTCATGGAGTTTGGTCACAGCTGGCACTAAATCTGCCGTGACCCCCAAATAGCGCGGTGGATGGTTGTATAGAGCTTGAAACGGGGAGGTTTTGATAGCAGAGTGATATGAGCTATTATACCAAAATTCAGCCAAGGATAACCACTTGCTCCATTTGGTAGGGTATGCGCTGATGAAGCACCGAAGGTATGTATCTAGGCACTGGTTGACGCGCTCGGTATGCCCATCAGTTTGCGAGTGATATGTCGTACTCATTCTTAGTTCAGTCTTAGTTAACTTGAACAATGTCTGCCAGAACTGACTTGTGAAAATGCGATCGCGATCAGAAACAATCGCCACCGGCATAATGTGAAGTTTGAACACATTGTTGAAGTACACATCTTCCACTTGCGCATCGTTGTGACTGGATGGGCCAATGGAAAATATGTGCATATTTAGTTAGCTTGTCCACTACCAGCAACACCGAATTGAACCTGCCAGAATGAGGCAATCCTTTGACAAAATCAAGAGTAACCACCTGAAAGTAAAGTATGGGCACCTAGAGGGGGGGTGAATAGGTGCTACGACCAATTTTAATTTTTCTTTCGATTTAGGCTTGACACAAAGGTAAATTCTCTAGATAATGCGGCTACGGTGAATTTACCTATATGACAAGGATAATGATAAACACAATACAAGTGGTAAGTAAACAGAGTGAGGGAACGAGCTAACCAAAGTGAAGCACACAGAGACGCGATGTATTCCCGAGTTCCTCCTTTTTAGGGGAGTACGTCTCGTTGGAGGGGTGTGAGCTCGCCACGAAGGCCTACTCAACGCCACAAAGGCCTCACCCTATTCTCCGATGAACTCCGTCACAAAGGCCTAGTTCACCTTCCACTATTGAACCCCTTTGAGGCGGGGATCGAGTCCTTTACAAACAACTTGGGGCACACACCCACAACCAAATTGGGGGCTCCCAAATCTTCTTGAATCACCAACAAGTATCAAGATGCCTATGTTCTCCACAACAGGAAACCCTAGGCTAGATCCCTCAAGATAGAGAGGGGGAAATGAAGAACGGCTCGGTGAAGATGTAGATCGGGGCCTTCTCCTTCAATCCTCCAAAGATCTTCAAGATTGGGTGGAGGGATTGGGAGTTATGAGGGATTTGGTGAGCTCTTAAATGCTAATAAATGCTAAGGGGAAGAACTAGATCTTGAGGAAGAAGAGGATGGGTATTTATAGCCCCTCCTCACAACTAGTCGTTGTGCATGATTTTGGGACCGGAATATCCGGTCCAAGTTTGGACCGGAATATCCGGTCTGCTTATCTTCACGAATCCTGTTGACTTTAACCGGATTATCCGGTTGCCCATGAATAATCCGATTCAAATAATCCGGCTCGCTTCTGTCCCGCACATGCAACTGTACCGATATTCCGGCTCCTCTGGAATAATCCGGTACAAATAATCCGGCTCGTCTCTGTCAGTTTTTCTTCCAGTCCTTAGCCGTTTTCGAGCAACAACTCCACAACCGGAATATCCGGTCCGAGATGAATAATCCAGTTCAAATAATCCGGCTCATCTCTGTCCCGAAAATGGTCCAGAATTTTCCAGACCGGAATATCCGGCTCCTCCGAATAATCCGGTTCCAAATAATCCGGTTGACTTATGTCCCAAATCTCTCAGGCCAAACTTCACCGATTTTTCGGTGATCGATGCCGAAGTTAAGTATAACACCTGCACGCTAAACACCTCGATAAATAATGTACTTAGTATTGTTAACTAACACACAAAATACCGGGAAAACGAAATGCACTTTCAATCTCCCCCTTTCTGGTGTTAGATGACAATACTAAGATTTTAAATAAAACCTTGACTAGAACATGTTTGAAACAAAATGGAAATGTCTCCCCCTATCTATATGCATACCTTTGGTTTGCCTCAAATGCAAATAGATGCAATAATATACGGGGAGTAATTTCCAACAAGTAGCAAACATGCCAAAGTAACAATATCACAAATATGATGAGAATAGGATAGAAGTATATACCTTGTACGTAGAGATGATAACCAAAAATAACCAAGCACAACAATAGATAATATCCTCAACATATAAGATAGATAAACATATAGCCACCAATATAGATAATCCATGATAATATCCAAGATAACCAACATAGTCTCACACACAATAACACATAGTTTTAAACGAGATAATAAAACGAAACTAAATGGACACAAGCTCTCAAGAAATGATAAAAGCATACGCTTGTGCCTGAACCCATGCAAATCCCGTAGTCTAGTAGTTACTTCTCCCCTTTGGCATCGAGACACCAAAAAGGAGATGAATAACTAATCTAACGTCCCAGCACGATCTAACCATTAGAATGCTCAGAGGACTCGCCAGCAGACCCCTCGGACTCTCCCTGTGCCTCGCGCTCATCATCAGTGTCAACATCATCCTCCTCATCATCCTCATCAGCAGCCTGGAAGTGGTAGCATGTGTGACCCGGAGAGCCTCCTCAATGCGCTCCCAAGGAGTGCGATCATCAGCAGACCAAGCAGAGTAAGACGGAGCAACAAGAGGAGTAGGCAGATCACCAGTAGCACCACTCACGTGGTGAACAATCTGACTCTGTGAACTGGCCATCGTTGTGTCCCTGCAATAGGCCATGTACTGCTCCTTATGGATGTCCACCTTCATGCACATCACATTGCGCTGGAACCAGGAGAGCTTCCTGACATGGCGCAGAGTGCTGGAACCAGGAGTGGAAGTAGGCTGAGCAGGCTGAGCACTAGAAGAGGGCATACCCCCCATAGAGGAACCACCCTCAAATGGAGGAACAGGAGCAGCAGGAGTGACCTTCTTCCTCTTAATGTAGAGCTTCTTGACCTTGTGTTCCACCATGGGTAGCTCAGCAAAATCTCTCTTCATCACATCTTTGATAAGCATCATAATGTACGGACCATAGGGAATGGTGTTCCCACCAATCATAGCAGAGTACAGCTCATGATAAATGATATCCATAACATCCACAATATATGAAGCAGTCGGATCCTCATCTTCGTTGCAATCCTTAGCCAGGATAAAAAGGTTGCACAAAGGAGAGGTGAGAGCATCATTATTACCTCCACTCAGCACCAAGAATGATTTGAAGATGCGCACCAGCTGATCATAGAGTGGAAGAAGTCCCTCCAAGCCCCCAACAGTGAATCTAGGAGCATATAACTCAGACATGAACCTCTCCCTCCGAGGTCTCTCTACCTCATGCACACGGCGACCAGCAGGAGGATAAGTGCTGTAAGTGTATCCAAGAAGACGAGCCAGTCTATGAAAAGGAATCTCAGAAGGAGTGAACTCAGTCATCCACTTGAGGCAACAAACTTGATCCTTGCTGAAAACCAGAGTAGACATAAACTGAGTAACGAGCAGGGTGTTGTAATTGCACTGGGTCTCCATGAGCTTCACTAGCCCGAACCGCTCAACAATACTCGCGACATCAGCAAACTCCTCCTTCTCCTTGATAGCAGCAAAAACAAATGGGTGCATCTCTCGGATAGGGTACTTGAAGACACAGTAAATATCAGCATATATGTAAGACTGCTCAAAGTTCCAGAAACGAGAATCACAAGCAGCATCTCGAGGAGTGAGGTAGACATCCTTCTGCCTGAGCACAGAGAAATCCGGAACAGAGATATCGGTCTTATAGTTGGGCCGAGACTTCCTCTTGACCCTAGATGAAACCTGCTTCCGGGGGCGCTTGCTAGAACCCCTTTCAGAACCACCTGTGAAACGAGACAATAGATGGGAGCAATGGGGATGAGTGCATGTATGTCAAGCAATGGATGAATCATGCATAAAAACAATAGAAAAGATTCTAGGTATTAATCTAAGTAGAATTCTAGCAAGGGTTATTTTTGGGCTGTTCTCAATCGGTACTGCACACAGCCGGATATTCCGGTTCAGAACTGAACCGAATATTCCGGTGCACCCGGATATTCCGGTTCTATCGTGGACCGGATATTCCGGTACTGCGAAAACAGCACAAAAGCAATCACAATCTAGAGTTCAAAAGTAGATCGGTGACAAGTGAATCTAGTCTATTGTATCTAGCATGCATAGGGTACCCTAGGGAACAATTTCTACCAAGCATTGTCAACAAAAACACAAATCCATGGAGGGGTATGGTTATGGCACCAAGATTCAACGAGATTGAACTTTACCGGCATCCATGGACGAAGATACTTGGTTGGAAATGCTCCCGAGGACGAGGGGAGCCAGATCTGAGCCAAAGCTTGAAGATCCCGCGGAGGAAATGGCATGGGAGGCCAAGAATCAGTGCGGCGGCGTTTGGGGGTGGAGGAGAGGAGTTGTGGAAGAAAGGGCACGAACTGCCTCTTCCCCGTTCCTGTCCTGGTTAAGTGATTTTCGCCGGACCGGATATTCCGGTTCAAGTTTGAACCGGATATTCCGATACAACCGGATATTCCGGTCCAAAACTGGACCGGAAATTTCGGCTGCCTACTGATTCAAAATTTCCTTGTTTCAAAGGACGACACAGGTGCTAGAAGAAGATGGCTTTGTGGTAGAATGGCTTAGGTTTAGAAACAACAAACTGAAAGTAGTACTTATCCCTCTCAAAAGTAAGAATCAAACAAACAAAAGACCAATTGAGTGAGATTTTCCTACGAAAGAACACTTAGAGGGGAGAAACCAAGAAGTGCAATGAAATATCAAATAAGTACCAACTAAGATCCAACTCTTCGAAAGGAAGAGGTTGGTGGCCTAAGCCACCATGTAAGAGATCATGGTATGCCACCGCGAAGATGTATCTTGGGTGCATTGCCAATTCTCGACATTGAAGCTCACAATTCAACATTAGAAAAAGAGAGATAACAATGAATATTTGCTTTGGGAATAATGGGGGGAGGGAGAACCCAGTGTGTTAGGATAACACTCCCCCTATGTCCATGCCTACACTTAAACTCGAACACGTTTCATCTATAGGGGTGTGTGCAAGATCTTCAAGTCAAACTCCTAGAATCAATGACATTTAGTTCATTCCTCAAGAACAAGAATCTTGCATCATCAAGTGGCTTCGTGAAAATATCCGCAAGATTGTCCTTGGTGGGCACATAAGATAGTGCAATATCCCCTCTTGCCACATGGTCTCGGATGAAATGGTGGCGAATTTCAATGTGCTTCGTTCTTGTATGTTGCACGGGATTGTATGCAATCTTGATGGCACTTTCATTGTCACACAAAAGAGGCACCTTGTCCAAATGAACTCCATATTCCTTGAGAGTTTGCCTCATCCATAGAAATTGAGTGCAAGCACTTGCGGCGGCTACATACTCGGCTTCGGCGGTGGATAGAGATATGCAATTTTGCTTCTTGGAAGACCAACTCACCAAGGACCTACCAAGAAATTGGCAAGCCCCCAAAGTAGACTTCCTATCATCTTGATCACCCGCCCAATCGGAATCCGTGTAGCCCTTGAGAGAAAATTATGCCCCCTTTGGTTACCACAAACCAAAGCTTGGGGTATGAACCAAATAACGAAAGATCCTATGGACCGCCACCAAGTGGCTATCCTTAGGAGCCGCTTGATACCTTGCACACACACCTACACTCAAAATGATATCGGGCCTAGATGCACAATGATAGAGCAAAGAACCAATCATAGAACGATACAACTTTTGATCCACATCTTTACCCTTCGGATTACGTGATAGGTGGCACTTGACTTGCATAGGAGATGTCTTGATCTTAGCATCTTGGAAATTAAACCTCTTGATCATATCTTGGGTATACTTGGCTTGACAAATGAAAGTCCCACGAGCCAATTGCTTGATCTCAAAGCCAAGGAAGAATTTAAGCTCACCCATCATAGACATCTCGAACCTGTCAGTCATAAGATTAGAGAACTCATTATTGAAAGCTCGGTTAGTTGAGCCAAAGATGATATCGTCCACATATAGTTGGCATATGAAAAGATCTCTCTTTACTCTCTTGGTAAAGAGAGCGGGGTCAATCTTCCCAACTTCGAAACCACGATCATCTAACAACTCCATAAGGTGCTCATACCAAGCACGAGGTTCTTGTTTGAGACCATATAGAGCCTTGTCAAGTTTGTAAACGTGGTTAGGAAAGTTGAGATTCTCGAACCCCGGAGGTTGCTTAACATATACCTCCTCTTTTAGTGGACCATTCAACAAAGCACTTTTCACATCCAGTTGTTGCAATTTGAAATTATGAGAAGATGCATAAGCAAGGAGGATATGTATGGACTCAAGACGAGCCACGGGTGCGTAGGTTTCATCAAAGTCAATGCCTTCAACTTGAGTGTAACCTTGAGCAACCAATCTTGCCTTCTTCCTTATGACAATGCCATGCTCATCTTGCTTGTTCTTGAAAATCCACTTAGTGCCAATAACATTGTGGCAATCTTTGGGCTTCCCAACAAATCTCCAAACTTTGTTGCGCTCAAAGTTATTGAGCTCATCATGCATAGCTTCAACCCAATCGGAGTCATCAAGAGATTCAAACACTTTCTTAGGATCCACCATAGAGATATGAGCTTGATGCTCACTAAAATGTGCCAATTTCCTTCTTGTGGATCTTCTAGCTTGAATATCCTCCAAGACCTTGTTGTCTTGGGCATCAATTTGCTTCAAAGATCTTCTTATCCTTTTGACACGACGGGCTTCGATCTCCACATTATTGCGCGGAGGGATCACTTGATCATTTTGATCATTTGGGTCCCCATCTTGACCAACTTGGCCTTGACTCGCATTAGTAGTAGGAGTGGGTACGACTTGCGTAGTGTCTTGGTCAATGAGAGGAGGGTCTTGAACATGTTCTTGGTTAGGTGTAACACTTTTCTCCTTGGCTTGTTCTTCTATTGTAGAGGAGGGCTCCACTTGAGTAGAGCATAGTCCTTCTCGAGTCGCCATAAGGTGTCCCTCAATGGGGCGGAAAAATCCCACACCCATCCTTCCAATGGCTTCTTGAGGTATTTCAACGTCTACATTAGAAACATGAAATTGCGCCACTTGGGAGCCATCATTTTCCTCGAAAGCGACACTACAAGATTCTATGAAAATCTGTGAGGCTTTGTCAAAGACTCTATAAGTGTGGGATTCGACACCGTAACCAACAAATATACCCTCAATAGTTTTGGATTGAAATTTAGACAATCTAACACCCTTGATCAAATAAAAGCACTTACAACCGAATACACGGAAGTAGGAGACGTTGGGATTGTTGCCGGTGAGGATCTCATATGGAGTCTTGTCCAAGCCTTTGCGGATGTAGAGGCGGTTGGAGGAGTGGCATGCGGTGGATATGGCCTCGGCCCATAAATATTGGGGAGAAGTGTACTCCGCCAACATGGTCCTTGCCATATCCAAGAGGGTGCGATTCTTCCTTTCGGCAACACCATTTTGTTGAGGAGTGTAAGTGGCGGAGTATTGATGATGAATGCCTTCTTCACTAAGGAATTCATTAAAAGTGTAGTTCTTGAACTCCGAACCATTATCACTCCTAATAGCCATGATTTTCACATTGTGTTGACGTTGCACTTCGGTGGAGAAATCGATGATGGTTTGTTGAGTTTCACTCTTGCACTTGAAGACATAAACCCAAGTGTATCTTGAATAATCATCGACAATCACCAAGCAATACTTCTTGCCACCAAGACTTGCCTCGGGCATGACACCAAAGAGATCAACATGGAGAAGCTCCAAGATCCTATTTGATGAAATAATAGTCTTGGCCTTGTGCACCTTGTCATGCATCTTTCCTTCAACACACGACCTACAAACGCGATCCTTTGCAAAGGAAACATTTTCTTTTAGTCCGACAATAAGGCCACCTTTGTGAAGACTTTGCAAAGTTCTCATGTTGACATGGTATAGGGGGCGATGCCACAACCATCCCAAGTCCGCCTTTCCGAAAAGACACATTGCTTGAGAGTTGGTAGACTTCGAAAAGTCCACCACGAACAACTCATTTTCAACATGTCCCACGTAAGCGACGTCAAGAGTCTTGCTCCTCAAAAGGACCACAATATCAACATCAAAAAAGACGGAGAAACCCATCTTTCCAAGAGAGCGGACGGAAAGTAAATTGTAACAAAGGGATTCGACAAGCATGACGTTCATGATAGTGATATCGGGAGCGACCACAACCTTGCCGAATCCGGATACCTTAGACAAGGACGAGTCTCCATAAGTGACGGTTGCTTGTATGTCATTTGGCCGCAACTCTGTCACTAGTTCTTTGCTTCCGGTCATATGGCTAGTGCATCCACTATCAATTATCCATTTAGTCCCACCGGAAGCATAGTCCTCCGTGGCCTTAGCCATGAAGCACTTGGCATTTTGTTGAGGAAGATCGTCATTGGGGGATTCAAAGAGAGATGAATATGATGGAATAGAAGCAATAGCAAGAGTTGCCACTTCACTTGTGGTTTCTTCTTCTTCATCACTCCCGGAATCATACTCCTCTTGAGTCAAGAGCACAAACTTGGTGGGAGACTTCTTGTTGAATGGCTTATTCTTGAAATGAGGTTTCTTGTACTCAACCTTGAACTTGTCCTTGCAAATGAGCTTGCCACTATGGAGCTCTCTATTCTCATAGGGACACTCCGCAATGAAGTGGTGCTTATCTTGACAATTGAAGCAAGACCTCACTTTTTGAGCCCCATCATTGCCATAGCGAGACCTTGTCTTCTCCTCAACAAATATCTTGCCCTTTGGAGGATTGCTCCAAAACTTTTGCACGGTGAGAGCAATGAGATCCTTTAGAACGGGATCATAGTCTTGTTACTTGAAAGGTGGCAATGCCTCTTCTCCTTCTTCTTCATTCTCAACCTCTCTTGACAAAACCTTGGCCTTCAAAGCAACATATGCTCCTTGGTGCATTCCAATGGCCCTAGCACGGTTGTCAATAGCATTCTTGGTTTGCACTTTATAGGAGCACATTTCTTGCATCACTTGAGTTGAGGTCATGGAGAAGAAGTCATGTCTTCCTTGAATGCTCTTCATCTCTGCGCCCTCAAATGGCATTATGGCAATCATGTACTTCCTATTGATCCAAGCATCATCAATGTACTTGGCACCAACATTTGAGAAGGCGGTGGCAAGAGTATTGAGTCTCTCGTACATGTCCACATGATCCTCTCCATCATGCATATAGAACCCTTCGGCCTCATTGGTCAGGCATCATATCTATTCCTTTGCATGCTCTCATTTCCCACAAACATGATGACAAGAGCATCCCATGTTTCCTTGGCGGTGGAATATTGTTGAAGATGCGGCATGTGGTTAGGACCCACGGCTTGTTGAAGAATGGACAAAGCGGTGTAGTTGAGTTGGCAATCTACGGCTTCTCTTCTTGTTAGGTTCTTGGGATCAAATGTCTTGTATCCATCACGAGTGATCCTCCAAAGATCTATACAAGAAGAGTTCAAGTGAGTCTCCATGTAATATTGCCATTCACGAAAAGAAAAAGCATCAATTTTAGGTGGATCTCCTCTAGGAATTATATGAGGATGGGGAACGGGAGGATCGGGAGAATAACTTCCGGGAACGGCGTGAAATTCTCCGCTTCCTTCCGTACCCGTCTTAGTGGAGTTTTCGGCGGAAGCAATTTTAGATGGATCACCATCTACCCCTTTCTTGGCGCCCTCCGGATTAGTTTCCGGAGGACAAGAATCGGATGCGTCCGGTCCTTTGGCCTTGAGGAGTTGTGCCAAGATTTGACGAAACTCATCAAATTTGGTGTCTATGGATGAGGTCAATGAAGTTCTCAAATCATTGAGATCATCCATGGTCACCTTGGCCACGGACGTTTCGGAATCCAAATCGTCACCCATACTAAAACTCTTAGGCGGTTAAGCCCGATAGAAGTGCCGAGGCTCTAATACCAATTGAAAGTAAAGTATGGGCACCTAGAGGGGGGTGAATAGGTGCTACAACCAATTTTAATTTTTCTTTTGATTTAGGGTTGAAACAAAGGTAAATTCTCTAGATAATGCGGCTACGGTGAATTTACCCATATGACAAGGATAATGATAAACACAATGCAAGCGGTAAGTAAAGAGAGTGAGGGAACGAGGTAACCAAAGTGAAGCACACAGAGACGCGATGTATTTCCGAGTTCCTCCTTTTTAGGGGAGTACGTCTCGTTGGAGGGGTGTGAGCTCGCCATGCAGGCCTACTCAACGCCCCAAAGGCCTCACCCTATTCTCCGATGAACTCCACCACAAAGGCCTAGTTCACCTTCAACTATTGAACCCATTTGAGGCGGGGATCGAGTCCTTTAAAAACAACTTGAGGCACACACCCACAACCAAATTGGGGGCTCCCAAATCTTCTTGAATCACCAACAAGTATCAAGATGCCTAGGTTCTCTACAAGAGGAAACCCTAGGCTAGATCCCTCAAGCTAGAGAGGGGGAAATGAAGAACGGCTCAGTGAAGATGTAGATCGAGGACTTCTCCTTCAATCCTCCAAAGATCTTCAAGATTGGGTTGAGGGATTGGGATTTATGAGGGATTTGGTGAGCTCTTAAATGCTAATAAATGCTAAGGGGAAGAACTAGATCTTGAGGAAGAAGAGGAGGGGTATTTATAGCCCCTCCTCACAACTAGTCGTTGTGCAGGATTTTGGGACCGGAATATACGGTCTGCTTATCTTCACGAATCATGTTGACTTTAACCGGATTATCCGGTTGCCCATGAATAATCCGGTTCAAATAATCCGGCTCGCTTCTGTCCCGCACAGGCAACTGTACCGGATATTCCGGCTCCTCCGGAATAATCCGGTACAAATAATCCAGCTCGTCTCTATCAGTTTTTCTTCCAGTCCTTAGCCGTTTTCGAGCAACAACTCCACAACCGGAATATCCGGTCCGAGATGAATAATCCGGTTCAAATAATCTGGCTCATCTCTGTCCCGAAAATGGTCCAGAATTTTCCAGACCGGAATATCGGGCTCCTCCGAATAATCCGGTTGACTTCTGTCCCAAATCTCTCAGGCCAAACTTCACCGACTTTTCGGTGATCGATGCCGATGTTAAGTATAACACCTGCACGCTAACCACCTCGTTAAATAATTTACTTAGTATTGTTAACTAACACACAAAACACCGGGAAAACGAAATGCACTTTCACCACCTGCCATGCAGAGACAGCCTTTCGGTGTTGCTAGCTGGTTGCACTAATCAACTTTGATTAGAGCTATTATGAAACTAGAAGTTCTCACCACATGAGAGAGAAAACAATCAAACCTAGGTCTAATTGGGAGAGTATAACTCAAAAATCTGATTAGAAGAGGCTCTAATCTAATTAGATATGTTTCTAATGAGAGGATCGAATTAAATTAGAGCTTCTCTAATTAGATCCTCTAATTCTAGATGCTCTCTAATTAGATCTTTAATTCTATGAGAGAGAGAAGGCCAAAAGGTTCAATTGATTGTTTCTCCAAAGAGGAGGAGGGGTGGTATTATCTAGTGGGATCAAGGAGGGCACCTGCTTAAGGGGGGAGGTCGGTTTCCCTCTCCCCTCTTTGGTCTCACCCCTCCTCCTATGAGATTTCAGATTGGACCCCTAGTGGAGTCCAATCGCACCTCCATTTTTTCTTTTTCCTTCTCATTTATTTATCCAATAAATTCAAGAAAAATACTTATGGAATCCTTGTGCAATTTGTGAGACCATGGGCCCCACCCGGCAAACCCTAAAATTAGGTTGTGCTCATAGGGGGAAATCTACCCCCGCCGACATTGCTTCCATATAAGTAAAGTCCCCTGAAACTTTTACGGAACCTCGTTGCCCCGATAGATAAAATCATCGATATTATCAGCCCGGTCATCTCATGTCCTCCGTAGATTCTCATATAAATTATACCAAACACCGGCATAATTTCTCTTATAGCAACTTCCCTGAAACCATTCCGATTGACACCGGACTTGGTTCTATGATATCGAAACGACATCAAACATTCATACCACCGATAATAACATATTATTTATCTCAATAAAAGGTTAACACGGCTTAAGCATGTGACCCGTAAAGACTCGATAACACACAGAAATGTTCCGGCACTTACCAAACAATAACCAACTTCGGGACCGTGGACGTCAATGATGGCTCCTGTGTGTTCCCGATGTATGAGGGAACCTTATAAGTTACTCATTGCACTTATTTCATTAACTTCACGATACCAACGATATCACGAGGTGAGACTATGTGATCTAGTCTGATCAAACTCTTTGATTATAACACATATAACTAGTTTACCGATATCGTTCTCTTCTCTCATCCATATCCCCGATGACCCAGTGATAATATCACATTGTGTAAGTCTTTAAGATATTTTATCGGTGCTACTGAGAGGGTTTAGAGAATGTATCTCTATATCGTGTAGAGGAGTTAAGTACTAGTCTCGAACGATCTCAGTTCCATTACACTTTCTATGTCATAAGACATCACCGTTATAGTCCCCAGTTACGGCAAGGCGATTGATGATATCCAAAGTATAAGTTTCGATCATGGGGTCACTAGATATTCTCAGAATATAGGAATTATAGCCAATGTTAAATTCATATGCATTTGCTAAAACATATGTTGATTTTTTAGTCTCTTTTAGCAACATCATACACTTTGGTCGGTTCAATACTATTGTTACCCTAACAATAAACTCTCATGCTTTGCTAGACTTTCTTCTAAGTCCATGATTGGGAAAATGTGACCATCTCACAAAACACAAACTAATCTTAGAGACAAGATTAGAAACTCTTGTTTGTTTATGTCTTCACACCCGCAAAAAGATTTTCCTTTCAAAACTCACTTTTCAAGTGCTATGGCGGTTGTAACATGATGACATAAACTTAATTCTGAACTTGGAGATAGAATAATAACTGGATATTATTGTCTCTAGGGTATATCTCCAACATGCAGGTCCCTCACACATGTCAATAAGCCGAGCAACTCCTCCACCACATGTAGTTGTACGGTTGATCCATATACATACTCCTTTGAGTACCTCTCTCCACAGGTGAAGCTGAGACCACACGCCCTTCTATATGCACGGGTCGCCTGATGTCGGATATATACTAATTAGGGGTATGTCCAGCATTGGCCTAAGAGCCGGATTACCAGGGTGGCCTATTGGTGATGGATCACAGTCCATTGGACGGCCCAGTAACCTGATACGCATGAATCCGAATTCTAGAAGAACCCGGACCACGGCCCAAAGTGGTGCGGCTTGGAGGAGAAGACGGATTCCTTACTTTCCAAGTTAGATACTTTCCGTAGTCTTGTAGGTTTCCTTTCTGTAAGCCCTAATCCGGATATCTATATAAAGCCGGACGGGAGAGAAGAAAGATAGACAACAATTAGCTAAAAGCCAACTCGCCAAGAAGTTGATCCTCGTCGAGTTAGCGAACCCATACTCACATTGTACTTTGTATACTTCAGGCTTCAGCCCAGATTTAGTGAGATTGCAGGAGTAGGAACACCGCCTAGTTGCGTCGTACTGAACCTGGGTAAACTTGGTGTTCTCGATTGTCGTACAACCACGTCCCCCCGCGACTCTACCCGTAGGCTCATGGCACCCCGTCTATGATCCTTACTACGATGTCTCGACAGTTGGTGCCCACCGTGGGGCCAGCGGCATCAGGAGTTACGTTTTTATCGGGAATAATCGGCGGAATCGGCAGTACAATAACTGTCGGAAGGTTCAAATTCGATGGCGACGTCGGGCGCTTCCTCGACAACGGATCGTACATGTCGGCACGGAATCACCTGGTAAGTGCCTGCGTTTTACCAATCGGATCTGCAGATATTTTTATCGGATTAACAACAGAGGCAATGGGATTCTGTGGTAGAAGAAAATTTATCCCACCCTCCCTATACCCAATTGAGGAAGAGGAAAACTATGATGCCGGATTCTGCTCAAATCGCCAAAACAGTGCTGAAATTGCCGCCTCTCCGGAGATGGCTGCAATCAAATCTCTCTTTATTGGTATGGTGCAATCCGAGGTCGCGGATAACACGGAAGAAACTGATCCCGTGGAAAAAGCAGAAAACAATAATCCCACAGAACAAGTGGAAGATCCGACACCCGTTAGTGAAACGACGAACTCGGAAGCCGACTCCGTACTAGCTGCCATAGAAGCAAGACTGGAGTCACAACCCGGATATGAAGACATAGATTTCGAATATGAAGATGAAGACGCTTTTTAGAGAAAGGTTAAATCTATGCAGGGGAGCTTCCATGAAGTACTTATGGCAAAACCAACTGAAAACTCGAATGTCGAAGATGATGAAGACCCCAAAACCCCTCCGCCAGATGAGGAAAGAGAGGATGGCGAAACTAGTCCAACTTACCCCGATGTCAAAGAATTGACAGAGGAAGAACCTGGCAAAAAGCCTCCTTCTTCCAAAAATAAAAACAAGACTGCCAAGAAACTCCAGTATAAACTCCAGAAGAAAACGTTGGGAAATATTGCTAACCAAAACCTGAAAGTAGGAGGAGGAAGCGAAGTCACACCCGCGGAGAAGAAAAAGAAATAAATCCCTGTTCCCGAGATGTCGGAACAGGACGAGATCGATCTGATCAAAACCCCGGTTGGACCTCACGAACCACCGGAAGTGCTGGAAGCCAGAAGGCAAGCCCTTATGCGGCAGCAGCAACACCTATTCTGATCTCAAGAAAACCTCCTTAAAGCCCAAACTACTGTAAAAGCAAAGGAGGAGGAAATTGAAGAATTCAAACAATGGAATATGTCCGGGATAAATCCCACTAGATTATCCGGAATCGCAAAGTCGGATGTGCTGCCAGCAAAAGAACGGTTCCAAAACCCTTCTTGGGAAAGACAGGTTAACAGCGTAAACACTAAGGGCGAAAGCATCTACAAAACCGCAGCTGAAAACGCGGAGGCCGCGTTCGCCATCCTTAATGATGATCTGTACTCCAATGACGAGAAACTTCACGGAGTGTATGCTTTCCTAGGAAAAGCATTACAACTGCAACAGTGAGGGCAGGCAAGATCAGGAAAGTTGCATGATGACTCGGCCCTATGCAAAACTGCCACATGCGCCGCTGGAGCATCTGGACCTGGCGAACCTGGAGATTCGGGCGATTCTAAGGAAAAGAAGGGAGATCCCAAAAAGGACAAGAAAATCCCGGACAATAAGGATGCAACATCTAGGACAGGATCCCATCTGCCGAAAGGTGGAAATAATCCCCGTGATCATAAAGAACGGGAGGAATAAAACCGAAAAGACAGAAAAATAATGGCGCCTCCGAGATGCCCAGCTGATAAAGCCAGAAGATATGACAATCCTCACAGGTGTGAGAGATCCCGTACTCCCCCTAGGAACAAAAAAAGGCCAAGGAGTAGAACTCCACCTTATTCCAAAGGACACGACAACGGACGAAATAGGGATAATTCCGGAAGAGCGCATTCGCGCTACAATGGGCCAGAAAGGAGCAGATCCCCTTCTGTCCATTCAGCCGGCAGATATTCCATTCACGTCGATAAGGCGGAAAAAGACGATCTATACTTTGGATCTAAGTGTTTCACTAACAGGATCCGAAGAATTAGTCTATACCGGAAGTACTAACCCGGATATATGGCTCTCAGATTACTATAATGCCGTCCAGATTAACAAAGGGACATATTTGGAGGTTGTAAAGTTTCTTCCCTTGATGTTATTAGACGGAGCCAGAGATTGGATCAATGGGTTACCATCAAGAACCGTCGACAGCTGGGAAGATATGACGAAAGTATTCGATCAGCACTTTCGGGGCACGTACAAACGTCCTAAGAGTATAAACCAGCTGACCTGTTGCGTCCAATATGAAGACGAGTTGTATCTTGACTTTATCTCAAGATGGACAACAATGAAAAATAGTTGCTCTGTGATGGGGGGATGCTAACCCGGTATGTCAAGATCCGAGGAATAACCCGGCCCAGAGACAGTGAGCAGGATACGGCTAGGAATAAAGATGTTTATGGAGGCCCAAGTTCGTGGGCCTAGTGACCCGGATTGTGGGTGTTGTAAAGGAAAGTTAAGGTTAGCATGCCGTGTCTGGGTAGGACCCGGGCGTGCCTTGTAAAGTAAGTTAGGGGGTACGGGAGTTATATAAACCGACCCCCGGGTATAGTTTGAGACAGAGATCTAAGAGCCCTAGCAATATCGTGTGGTATCGAGTATCCAGTGTAAACCCTAATCGAGTTATTGTATCGAGAATAGAGATCCGGCGACTTCGATTGCCGGCTGTCAAATCAAGTTGCATCATGTCTTCCTTTGAGCTAAACCCTCTCCCGAACGCCTGTGTCGACTTGCCCCAAGATCAGTTACCCCTGGTAACATCTGCCGTGATTATCCCACGACAGTTGGCGCCCACCGTGGGGCCTGCGTCCAAAGGTGTTTACATCACGGGAGAAGCTCGGAAGGGCATGGAGGATCTTGTCATTGGCGAAATCTACATCGACCACGAAGAAGAAAAGTCGGTGGACGATCCCGGCCGGGGGCCAGAATCGGATCACCTCGAGTCCGGATTTATATTGACGATCGGCCGGATCAATATCTTCGTCGACACGGTACGAACGACTAACTTAAAAGGACAATATCATGTGCATACTACAGGAACTTCTAGCAGGAACAAAGAGACATCAAAGCAAGCGGCAAATTCGGTTTCATCAGCCGCGCCGGGATACCTTAGATGGGCAGAACAAGAGATAACGTGGAGTAGAAGAGATCATCCGGAAAAGGTGGAGCGTCCAGGAATCTTGGCGTTGGTGGTCGCTCCACAGGTTAATGGTTACGAGCTGAAGAAGGTCCTGATGGACGGTGGAAGTAGCATCAACATCCTTTACTGGGAGACCTTCTTACGGATGAGTCTCAAAGAGTCCCAGCTGCAGAAAAGTTCCACAATCTTTCACGGGATCGTACCGGGTCACTCGGCGAGCCCCGAGGGAAGGATCACCTTGGAAGTTGCTTTTGGGGAATCGACGGATAATTATCGAGTGGAGTGGCTCACGTTCGAGGTGGTCAAGCTGCGCAGTCCTTACCACGCGCTGTTGGGGAGGCCGGCTTACGCCCAATTCATGGCTAGGCCGTGTTACGTGTATTTACAGCTGAAAATCCCGGGTCCTAAACGGACCATCACTATACATGGGAACCGGGATATAGCGGCCGAGTGCGACGAAGGAGATTCAGTTATGGCCGAGCAGGCATGCAGGAAGGAAGAGCTCGAATATTACCGGTCTCAAGTAAACCCGGACGATAGAACAGCCTTGAAAAAGCCGAATACTGAGGATGAGAGAGCAAAATTCAAGGCAGCGCAAGACACCAAGAAGATAGATTTTGTCGAAGGGGATTCTACTAAGCAGTTTACTATAGGGTCTAACCTGGGAAAAGAGCAGGAGGGAGCGCTCGTGGAGTTCATTCGCTCGAATGCAGATGTGTTTGCCTGGACACCCAGCGACATGCCGGGTATCCCTACCGAATTGGCTGAGCACAGTTTGCATGTGGATCCCAAGTCCAGGCCCGTGAAACAAGGTTTGAGGAAAATGAATGAGGAAAGAAGGAAAGCTATTGGCGAAGAGATCGCTCGGCTACTGGCAGCCGGCTTTATCATGGAAGTATTTCACTTGGACTGGTTGGCTAACCCGGTTCTGGTGATGAAAAAGACCAACGAGTGGAGGATGTGCATTGACTTCACTAGTCTTAACAAGCATTGCCCAAAGGATCCGTTCGCGCTCCCAAGGATAGATCAGATTATAGACGCAGTAGCTGGAAGCGATCTGTTATGCTTCCTGGATGCATATTCCGGGTATCATCAGATTAAGCTCAAAAGGGAGGATTGGGAGAAAACATCATTCATAACCCCGTTTGGGGCCTTTTGTTATAAAACTATGACATTTGGGTTGAAGAACGCTGGCGCAACTTACCAACGGTGTATTCAAAAGTGCTTTGAGGACCAAATCGGACGTAACGTCCATGCTTATGTGGATGACGTGGTCATCAAGACCAGGAAGGCGGAGACATTTATCGATGATCTAAAGGAGACATTCAAAAACCTGAGGAGGTACCAGATGAAACTTAATCCAACGAAGTGCGTGTTCGGAGTTCCGGCTGGGAAATTACTCGGCTTCATAGTTTCCGAGAGAGGAATTGAGGCAAATCCAGATAAAATCAAGGCAATCCAGAGTTTGAAAAAGCCGGAGAACTTGAAGCATGTTCAAAAGCTCACGGGCTGTGTAGCAGCCTTGAGCCGGTTCATATCTAGACTCGGAGAAAAAGCAATACCCTTGTATCGGCTCTTGCGAAAATCGGATAAATTCGTATGGGACGAAGAGGCAGATGAAGCGTTTGAAGCACTAAAGAAGCAATTATCTGAAGCACCAGTACTAGCGGCGCCGGGTCCTAAAGAGCCTATGTTGCTTTACGTGGCAGCTGGCCCCCGAGCCGTTAGCGCAGTGGTTGTCGTGGAACGCAAAGAGGACGGGAAAGGTTACCCGGTTTAGAGGCCGGTTTATTACGTCAGTGAAGTATTATCAGAAGCAAAGCAGCGCTATCCACATTGGCAAAAGTTGGTGTTCGGAGTCTTCATGGCCAGCAGGAAGTTGAAGCCGTATTTCCAAGAACATCCTATAACGGTGGTCAGCTCAATACCAATGTCGGATATTATCAGAAACTCGGACGCGACGGGAAGAATAGCCAAGTGGGCAATAGAGATGGGAGATTATCACATAAACTACGAACCCAGGTCAGCAATCAAGTCCCAAGCTTTAATTGATTTCGTTAACGACTGGACACATACAGGTATGGCTACCACAGTTCCAAAATCCGAGTCATGGACCATGCACTTCGATGGGTCAAAGCAATATGAGGGATCAGGAGCTGGAGTAGTGCTGACATCGCCCAAGGGAGACAAATTGAGTTACGTACTGCAAATTCACTTCGATTGCTCAAACAACGTGGCCGAGTATGAGGCCCTGTTGCATGGTTTAAAGGTAGCCAAGGAAATGAACATTAAAAGGATACGATGCTTCGGAGATTCGGATCTTGTGGTGCAACAGGTATCGGGAACTTGGGACAGAAAGGATGCAACTATGGCAGCATATCGCAGGGAGGTCGACAGGGTTGCCGGGTGCTTTTCCGGGTATGAGGTGGAGCACATAGACAGAAGAAAAAACGAGGCAGCAGACGCACTCGCCAGACTCGGCTCGCGTAGAGAGCCGGTTCCACCTAATGTGTTCCTGGACGAGTTGTGGCGACCATCAGTTAAAACCGAGTCCGAGGAAGAACTGGCAAATCAAGACCCGGATTTGGAGTACGTGGCCGCAGTTAATGCCATCCCCAAGTGGACAGAGCCATACCTGGCCTACCTATCACGGGGCGAGTTACCAGAACAGGAGGTATTAGCAAGACAAATTCTGAGGCGAGCAAAGGGGTATTCTATCATCAATGGAGAATTATACAAGAGAAGCGCAACAGGAGTCTTCTTGCGCTGCGTAGCGCCAGAAGAAGGCCGACAGATCCTCAAGGAAATACACGAAGGCGACTGTGGGCATCATGCATCTACAAGGTCTCTGGTGGCTAAAGCTTATCGGCACGGATTTTTCTGGCTTACAGCTCTAGCAGATGCAGAACGTTTGGTAGCGAGATGTGACGGATGTCAAAGGTACGCTCGCCAAACACACGTACCGGCTATGGAATTAAGGACCATCCCATTAACTTGGCCGTTCGCCGTCTGGGGTATGGACATGGTTGGTCCCTTCCATATGTCACCATGCAAGAAGACACATCTTTTGGTGGCTATTGACAAGTTTACCAAGTGGGTTGAGGTTATGCCAGTTACTAATTGCGAAGCGGCTACAGCAGTCAAGTTCCTGAAAAGGATTATCTACCGGTTTGGGTATCCCCACAGCATAATCACCGACAACGGAACTAACATGTCTCTCGGCGAGATGGAGAAATTCTGTGGCAACAATGGCATCCGGCTTGATGTTGCATCAGTGGCTCACCCGCAGGCCAATGGGCAAGTGGAAAGAGCAAACCAAGAATTGCTTCGTGGGTTAAAACCACGGTTGCGAGTCCCCTGTGTTAGGGCTGCTGGCGCATGGGTCGAAGAACTACCTTCTGTGGTTTGGGGTATCAACACTACACCTAACAGGTCTACCCAGATGACACCCTTCTTCATGGTCTATGGTGCGGAAGCAGTGTTACCAAGTGATATTATTCACGATTCGCCCAGAGTATCAGCTTACGTCGAAGTAGAGAACGAAAAAACCCGGCAGGACGCCGTAGATATGTTAGAAGAACAAAGAGAACAAGCCCTGGAAAGATCAGCCATATATCAGCAAGATCTACGGAGGTATCATAGCCGGCGTGTGAAGACCCGGGTATTCCAGGAAGGAGATTTGGTTCTGCGTCTGGTACAGTCAAACGAAGGAAAACACAAATTATCACCACCATGGGAAGGACCATTTATCATAAGCCGGAGCCTACATAACGGATCATATTATTTGATAGATGCAAGGGAAGAGTCGGCTACAGTCAATGACACCGCGCACACCACTTCATCTATGCAAGAAAGAGATAGACCATGGAACGTGGCTCAGCTGCGTCCGTATTATACTTAGTAAAGACTATATTGGCAAGTGGAATTGCACGATGTAATAGGCAGCAGGTTTTCTGACGTACTCTTTTCCTATCCAGGGCACCTTTGGGGACTGGACGGGTTTTTAATGAGGCGGCTTGCTGACCTACATTTTTCATATCAAGTAAAGAGATGGTTATCAAGAAAAGAGATGGTTATTATCAGTTTTTCATATCAAGTAAAGAGATGGTTATCAAGAAAAGAGATGGTTGTTATCAGGTTATGTATTCTCAGTACGATGCGTATATCTAGGTCTTGGGGCTGATCGCTTAAATAGCACAGTTACAAACTCAAAGACCCGGCCATGATGCCTATGAGTTATAAGGGCCGATTACTCGCAAACGAGTACGGCTACAATCTTATAACCGGACAAAGAAGTCCAAATTTCTTGGCTACTCTTACTTAAGCTCGATGTGACTCGCATTAAAGTGGCATGATTTGTTCGCTTACGATGGCAGTTAGTCATGAAACCCGACGGGGATTGGCTGGCTACGTCTTCGTATTGATGTAACAACATGGTATCCACGCGAAAACCGGCTTACAGTACAAGACAGTCAAAAGGGTCATCTAAACCACAAGTTATGCAGAGTACAAGGCTGAATAGCTGGAAACTCAATGACTATTAAGCATAACTTCAAATCCGATGTGAAACAACTCATGGATCTTTGTGAAAATAGCAATGAGCATTTTGTTGCCTTTTCAAGATCAAATGTCCTAGGCTCGGCAATCCGGGCCCGGTAGCTTGGAATCTTGAAAAGAACTGGCTTACTTGTATAGTTGCAAAAATCCAATAATCCGAGTCTTGGGGACTTGGGGACTTCGAAGCAAAATCCGCTTGTCAATACCCATGAGACCCGGAAATTGAGTTTTCACAAAAGGAACAATAAATAAAACCAGATATCGAGAACAGATGAGCTTAAACTTACAAAAGGCGGAACAGGCATCGAGTATATCAAGGCCTTAGTGTGCATTACAAAATACTGGTGAAAAAATATCAAAGGTGCACAGGCGCACCGCCTAAAGAATGACTGTTTCAAAAAGTATGTCGACCGACTGACGCTTAAGAAGAGGCATCGGAAACCATATATCACTCGGCGCCCATCTTGGCCTTACCCTTGCCATCATTGGTGGTAGCAGCAACACCCGGATCGGCGGCGCCAGCCCCCGCAGGGGGCGGAACGACTGATGTTGAGGCAGCAGGAGCAGAGCCGGCTTCAGCTTGTTTCTTGGCAGCCTCCGCCCTTATCGCAGCAGCTTCCTCCTTCCACCGAGCCATCATGTCATACGGTTCGGGAAGATCTGACTTAATTGCCACACCAGCAGCATCATAAGCGGGGACAAGAGTATTGACGTCCAGTTCATCAGCGATCACGCTAGCCGGGTAACGGACCTCTTTCTGCACAGCCTGAAAATCCTCCCGCGAGAATTTTGAACCATCAAGCTTGAATTCGGGGAAGCCTCCCATGAGCTTTGCCAGATCGAGCTTGGGGAAGTAAGCCTTGGCGAGTGATAGCCCCCGGGTCATTCCAACCCGGCAGGACGAGCGCTTCCAGTGCCAAATCCACTCAGGAATCGTAGAAAAGGCGTCCAGCATCCTCTTCAGGTCAACATGTCCTCTACCTGGCCACCGTAACTCTTCCAAGATCCATCTGGTTCCGGCACACAGCTGCCGGATCACATTCTTCATAGTCTTCAGCTTGGCAATATCATCCTCATCCGGCATGGTTTCGTCCGGGCCTGGAGTAAAATGAATATATAAGCTAAGCATTTTTTGCTGTTGGTCAAAAGGATAAACCCGGAGAAGGAAGCATACCAAGCAAAGAACGATAGGTATCAGAAATTTCGACAGAAAGGCTTGTCAGGTCGTCTTCGGCTCGGTGAGCCCTCCTTCGGTACTTCTTCATTAATTGCCTATTCCTTCTGGCTTCAGTCTCGGCCGCTTCGCGTAAAGATATCTCTTTTTCAATGAGCTTGGCGGCGTCTGCAAGTTTCTCCTCATATTGAGTCACGAAAGACTGCGTGGATGTTAAGTAGTGTTAGTCGGATAGAAGAGCACGGTTATCAGTCATTGGTATAATAAAAGTACCGAGCAAGTCATGAATGAACTCCCTCGGAACTTGGGGACTGGACAAAGGTACAAGCAACATTAATCAAACTTACCTCGTGTTTGGTTATCAAAGACCCCAAGATATTTTCCTCGTTAGCCCTTAAGGCGCGCAGGGTCTCTAGCATCTGGGCAAAAGTTAACTCCTCGGAGCGAGTCCCGGAAGAGCCGGCAGCTTGATCATCTGGTAGGGGGGTTCCCCTTGCATTTGGAGTGGAGACCCGGACAGTCTGAGTGTCCGGGTTGGGAGGGCCCATCTTTGTATCTAGAATTTCTATCTCTTCTTCTACTGGTTCCGATAAGGAAGGAGATCCGACGGTTTGGGAAAGTGGATTGTTCAGAGGGCCTTGTTCCCGGTTAGCGGCCGCATCACCACCAGTTGCGGCGTCTGCGTCGTCAGTCGGCTTCTTCACCTGGAGGTTATCCGTTTCTGTGTTTTCCGGGTCACTAACGGTGACCTGAGCACTGAAAGAAAGATGAAAAAAGGCAGTTATTAATGATGATGGTGTCTCGGTTGAAAGTTCGCTAGAGGCAAAAAGAAATAGTAAGGCAAAAACTTACCCGGCATTTACGGTGTAATCCGATGGGAGCTCGCCACTTGAAGTAGATGAGGTATTCGCAGGAACCACTAATGGAACCCGGAATTGCCCGGCACGTGGGTGGTTAGGAGAAGGGTGGCGCTGAGGAGAGTTGGAAGAACGAGATGGAGGAGCACTGCCACGAGGGACTAAAGGGGCGGAGATGCCCGGGTTAAGGGGATCTTCACCCGGGGAGCTCCGAGTCACCCTGCGTTTGGCGGGGAAAGATTCCTTCAAGCACGGCGAATTTGATAATTGATGGTTAAGTCTTCGCATGGCGTCAAAGGAGTAAGATTCAGAAGATAGTGAGGAAAAAGGAACCTTGGATACCGTCCCCCTGCTTTTCCTCTTGGCCCCGGCTGTTGCCTCTGGGTCAGACTCGGTTCTCTCCGGGTCGTCCTCGTTGTTTCCAACTTCGTCCTCCAGCCCTGCGAACCAGATGTGTATTCATTGGGAAAAAGACAGACGAAAGGAAAGTAATACAAGCAAAAGTATGCAGATCCTGGGTGGGTACCTTCGCTGTCGTCAGTCGTCTCGTCCTCCTCCTCCGGGTCTCTGGAGGGGGGGAGTGGGTCCACTCTCCAGAAGGGGTCATCAGCCTAAAGTAAAAAGATAAAGTTAAGGTTTAGAAGCAGTATCGAGTTGAAATGTGGAAACAAGTTATGAGTGCCGGGTATTACCGCTGGAGCTGGATTCTCCCGAGTAAACGGAGGTAACCCGGAGATGCCCTTTATCACCTCCAGCTTCTCTGCCAAGAGGCTCTTGATGGTCTTGATAGTGTCACCGGTCGCAAAGCTTTTGGAGGAATAGCGAAGTGCATCTGTAGTGTGACCCGAATATTCGCACATCAATTTGGTGCGGATGGAATTAGGTTGGATTCGGAAGTCGACCCATGTCTTTATCAAATTGAGCCCTAGGAGGCCTTGGGCTGAGAGAATGGCTATTTTGGCTAGTGCAGGAAGGATTGCTTCCCTGTCCGAGTCTGGTGCGAAGGCACAGAAAGACTCGGAGGGTTTGAGGGGGGTCTCTGAGTAACCCGGCAGCTTCTTTTCGCTGTCGGAGGAGGTATCGCGGCAATAAAAAAAGGATAACTGCCAATGTTTGGCACAGGATTGCAGGTTGAGGGTTGGCATTAAGGAATTCCTCCGGCGTTGGATGGATACCCCGCCGCAAGTGAGAAGCGCCCCGTCGCCGCTTTCGCGGCACGGTTTGCATTGGAATAATTCAGTGAAAAGAGTCAGGTTTGGTGGCATGCACAAATACGACTCAGACAGAACTATGAAGTGGGTGATGTTCAACATAGAGTTAGGCCCTATGTCGAACACCCGGAGTCCGTAGTGATCTAAGACCTCCCTAAAGAAAGGGTGACCCGGAGGGCGAAATCCTCGGGTCACGTGCTCTACAAAGCAGATTACCTCGTCTTCTGCGGGTGTGGGATGAGTTTCGTTACCTGGCACCCTCCAGTGGATGTCTTTCTGAGAGGGGAGGGTGCCTAACTTGGTTAGTTCGTCCAACTTGGCCTTAGTGGTTGTGGAGCGCCCCCAATTGGCGGATATGGCTTGGGTGGTCCTTGCTTGAGCCGGATGTTTTCCTTGTCGCTTGGGAGCCATGGGGTCAGCCTGCGAAACACAAAAAGAAAAAGATGTATGAAATAAGACCCGGGAAAGTTGAAATATCCGAGTATAAGGTATCAAGAAGGTACGAAGTTGAGAACTGTCCGGGTATTGAGCACACTTGTGGAAATTGTTGGTCACTTACGTAGGAAAAGGTATTTGGGGATGACGGATGGTTGCCCATATTTATACCGCAAATGAAATAGCTGGAAAAGGAGGGTTTTTCCGGGTGTTAATGCAATAAGCGGAAAACAGCGGAGGAACGGATCTAGATGGAAAGGTTCGCGGATGGCTTTTAAGTAAAATTGGTGATCAGTAATGGTTGGAGGATCATTTGTGACTATCAGGCAGGCAATTAAAGGGGTTGGCGAGCATTGAATCGATCTAATCTGGTGTAATCGGACAAGTAACTCGCGGGATGACCTAGATCTGATCTTGGATGGATTAAAAGCTGCGGGGCTGAATTAATTGGTTGCGAAGAGCTTACCGAGAAGATTGGGGCTTAATGTGATGGCGACGAGCGGTGCGACTCGAATGGGAGGAATGGAGGTACAAAGGTGGCGCTTGACGGCGGCGCGAGGCGATTCAAGGGCGGCGCGGCCGCTGTTAATCTTGCGTCAGTAACAGGCGCGAGTTCTTCACGATGGTGCTGCGAAGGTGCTAGGAGCAATGAGGGAGAGGAGAAGTTGTGGCGTGGTGATGGGCTTAGGGTTACCCTCTAAGCGCTATTTATAAGGCAAGGGGGAGCTTATCTTAACGGCTAGGAGCCGGGAACCGCGGGGTAATGGTTATCCACGAAGATTTCGCAAGGTGTGCGTTAAGTGTTGGGCAAGGCATCGTGACAGAGGAAGGAAGGGGTTCGTCCGTAATGACAGGACTGGTTATCAAGCATGAGATCTTGTCATTCCTTATTGTGGTTTGGACTTAGGAATTTGGACCCAAGCATATGGAGGAAAGGTCCGGGTTATTGTATGGCCACCATGGAGTGAGGCCTAGCTGAATATCGCGATATCTTAACTCAGTTTTCGTACGCCCGTATGATCGGTATCTTTGCAGGGAATAGCAAGCGCTTCAAGGAGATCTGTGAAGCCCAAGCTATTCTGGGGACTGCTGATGGGGGGATGCTAACCCGGTATGTCAAGATCCGAGGAATAACCCGGCCCAGAGACAGTGAGCAGGATACGGCTAGGAATAAAGATGTTTATGGAGGCCCAAGTTCGTGGGCCTAGTGACCCGGATTGTGGGTGTTGTAAAGGAAAGTTAAGGTTAGCATGCCGTGTCTGGGTAGGACCCGGGCGTGCCTTGTAAAGTAAGTTAGGGGGTACGGGAGTTATATAAACCGACCCCCGGGTATAGTTTGAGACAGAGATCTAAGAGCCCTAGCAATATCGTGTGGTATCGAGTATCCAGTGTAAACCCTAATCGAGTTATTGTATCGAGAATAGAGATCCGGCGACTTCGATTGCCGGCTGTCAAATCAAGTTGCATCATGTCTTCCTTTGAGCTAAACCCTCTCCCGAACGCCTGTGTCGACTTGCCCCAAGATCAGTTACCCCTGGTAACATCTGCCGTGATTATCCCACGACACTCTGGAATAAGTGATGTACAACCATTGCATGCTTGCATCAACGGCCTGAAACCCGGCCTTGTACAGTTCATGGTTGGTTCGAAAGAGCACAAAGATCTCGGATCTATGCTTACCACCGCGAATGAGCACACAGCGGCCCAAGACGATATTAGAGCAAGAGGTGGAAATATTGATGCTTTGGCTCAGGCCAAAAAGACACCCCGTTCTGAAAAGAAGGCTACTTCAGAGGCACAGCCAAAACCCAAATAAGTAAACATAAACTTTGGAAAGGATAATGGCAACAAATGGAAAGGAAGAAGCACAGAGCCAATCTCCTATTCTAAAGAAGAGTGGGAAAAGATAAAGTCGGAAAACTGTGTCCAACATTCGCAATTTGGGAAGCCTACCCATACCAACGCACAGTGCCGCCTCAATAAACACATGAAGGGCACTGTCGGATTCGGGAATAAGGGAAAGAATTCCAAGAGGAAATTCAACAAGCAAAAGCCAGATGTTGAGAAAGAAGAAAGTGAATCGGACACTGATGATAAAATCCAGGAACAGCAGCAAAAAGGCGAGCCAAAATTCACGAGAGTTGAAGGAGAATGTAACCTAACTTTCCTGGCAACTCCCTCAGGAAAACAGACGAAAATAACACTTCGAGAAATCAACGCGGTTGTTCCTCCGACACCAAAGTACTTGAAGTATTCAAATACGCCAATTACCTGGGATCAGTCAGATCATCCCGGAAACATCCCAGAACCCGGCACACATGCTTTGGTCGTAAGCCCTATTGTTCAAAACACTAGGCTCAAAAGAGTGCTGATGGATGGAGGATCCGGTATCAACATCATGTACTTGAGTACATTGAAGGAGCTACACATTTCCGAGACCCAGCTCAGGCACAGTAACATACGTTTTCATGGTATTGTTCCTGGCGGACAAGCACAATCTCTAGAAGAAATTTCCCTAGACGTAACCTTTGGAAAAAGAGAACACTTCCGCCAGGAAAAGATCTCATTCGAGGTAGTGCCGTTCAAGAGTGTTTATCACGCAATACTTGGACGTACGGCTTTCGCCAAATTCATGGCAAGATAATGTTATATCTATAACAAGCTGAAGATGCCAGAGCCAAAAGGAGGAGTAATTACCATAGCTGGAGATTACAAATTGGCGAACGAGCTGGAGAAAGGAAATGCCCTTTGCGCCGAACAGGTGATTCGGAAGGAAGAATTGAAGGAGCTAGCTAAAGAAGTATCGCCGACAGAAATGCCGGCAGGAAAAGAAATACGGAAGCCGGCATATAGTTTCAAGGCCTCAGAAAATACAAGATAGGTTATCCTAGACCCCAAAGATCCGACAAAGTTTGTCGTAGTGGGAACTATGATGACCGACAAATAGGAAGACACGCTCATCAAGTTCCTACGTGAGAACTGGGACATTTTTGCCTGGTGTCCTGCTGATATGCCAGGTGTGCCTAGGGAACTTGCTGAGCACCAACTCAAAGTAATTCCAGGATCAAAACCCGTCAAACAAGGTCTCCGTCATTTCGATGGAAGAAGACGAAAGGCTATATGCAAGGAAATTATCCGGCTTTTAGCAGCTGATTTTTTCCAGGAAGTTATACATACCGATTGGTCTGTGAACCCAGTATTAGTACGGAAGAAAGACAATATTGTTCTTAGGATGTGTATGAATTACACCGGCTTGAACAAATTGTGTCCAAAAGATAGGTTCGTGTTACCACGAATCGATCAAATAATGGATGCCACTGCTGGCTCTGAGCTTTTATGCTTTTTGGATGCTCATTCCGGGTACCATCAAATACGTATGAAGGAGGAGGACCAAATAAAAACTTCCTTCATAACACCGTATGGAACATACTATTACATAACCATGCCTTTTGGCTTGAAGAACGTCGGCGCAACGTACCAGCGTTGCATGCAAAGATGCTTGCATAGTCAAATTGGCAAAAACGTCCATGTTTACGTGGATGACATTGCCGTAGTTTCCAAGGAAAAATATACACTCCTTGAAGATCTACGAGAATTCTTCGAAAACTTGCGCACTTATAATATGAAGTTGAATCCATTAAAGTGCGTATACGGGGTTCCCTCAGAAAGCTTCTAGGTGTTATCGTTTCTCACAGAGGAATAGAAGTAAACCCGGAAAAGATCAAGGCAATCTTGAATATCAGAAGTCCTACGTGCCTAAAAGATGTCCAAAGACTGACAGGTTCTACATCCGTTGTTAGCAGGTTTATAAGCCGTCTAGGTGACAAAACTCTGCCATTATACAAACTGTTGAAGAAATCCGACAAGTTTGAATGGACAGAAGAGGCGGACAAAGCATTAGCCCAGCTAAAACAAACCTTGATCAAGGCTCCGATTTTGGCATCCCCAAAAGACGAAGAACCCATGTTACTATATCTTACAACAACAAACAGGGTTATTAGCGCGGTGATAATCGTGAAAAGACGGAAAGATGAACAAAGTGTACCAAATCAACATCCGGTGTATTATGTCAGCGAGGTATTCTCCGAGTCAAAACAAAGGTATCCACATTATCAAAAACTGGCATATGGCGTGTTTTTTGCATCTCGAAAGCTCCATCATTATTTCCAAGGACATTCCATAACAGTGGTAAGAAAAGCACCACTAGGGGATATCATCAACAATGCGGACGCAACAGGCCGAGTCGCCAAATGGGGCATTAAGTACCAACTGGAAGCGCATGGTGCCCCCATATGTGGTTTTGGTAATTAATGACAATCCTTATGGACTAATGGTTGCATTGAGTTATCCTTGTAGATCTTGTCCATATGAAATAATGGAGTTCATGTGTTTAACTCTATTAGCTTCCTTGATGGCCATTGTTATATTCAAGGATTTATATGAAGATTGGTCATGGTTTGAGTTGAGATTATTGCTAGTGTGTCTTGAAGAAAAGGATTAGGTAATCTTTCATTATCATCTTCAAGACATCATCATTTAAAGTGAGAAGCAAAGATACAAGGTTGATCAAGCAAATGATCAACACACAAAGCTACAATTTGTACCAAGTGGGATTGTCTATCTCATGGTATGGTAAGCAATTGTAGATATAGCTTTGTGAACTAACCCACCATATGTGTGTGTGGCATCTCTATGTGTGGTTAGGTATCTTTCCATGGGCATGAACAAAAAGGAAGATTTCATATAGCCCGTGGTCTATGTCGTCATCAAGCGGTGTTCGTCATCTAGCTTGACGTGGAAGCTCAAGTGAAGCATCTAGAAGATATCCTATGCTTGATGCTTGCCACCCTTTTGTATATTGTGGCCTTGTGAAGATTTGCCGAGAAGGTTCTCTCCCATAATGGTGTATGGGGGAGCTAGTCTCTCCCATAATGGTGTATGGGGGAGCAACTTGCAAGTCTTCATCAAGCGGAGCTTGTGCTAGCAAGTGCAATCAAGAAAGAAGATCCAACTTGAGAGAGTCAAGATCGTCATCATCTAGCTCAAGTGGAATGCTCAACGCGAATGTATAATCTTGATAGGTTTTCTATTTTACCGGTCTCGTGTCTTTGGGAGACCGGGTTATAGGATAGATAGGCGTACTATCAAGAGGGGCTCTCAAGTGAGTAACTTGATCGAATCGTTATGGAGAGCTCAAACCTTTGCATACCTTGCATATCATCTTTCTTGGTTATTATTTGGCTTTTGTCTCCTTTCTGTTTTAGTGCTTGTCGTGATCTTCATGGCAAGCCAAAGTTTATCGAAAACGGTTTTGGTAAGAAAAACTTGTTACGTTTTCGGTGGTGAAAATATCTGGTTCAGCTTTGAGAATGTTTCCACACCTTCCATGTGTTTTAACTTCTCCATTCTTTTTTGTTTGGATTTTCCTTGTTATTACCTTTGCAACCCATTTGGATTCACCTAATTCGGAGTTCATTCGCAAAAGTTATGTGTGTTTTCGTGTTGGAGGTTTTACCGGGTGTTCCTATTTGAGAGGTCTAAATCTTTACCCATTTTGTTGTATCTTCCATTTATGGACAATGATGTTTCTCTGCATATTATTTTAGTGCTTGTCGTTGCTATTTCAACGAGCCCAAAAACATAAAAAACGGAGTCCATATGCAAAAGTTATGGTATTTCTCGTATCGGTTTTCAGTCTCACTGTTGCAATCCGGAATTATTCCGGACCATTCCGGACCATACGGAATTATTCCGACTTCAACGGGAAAATGCTCTGTTGCCATCCGGAATCGATTCCGGGTCATTCCGGACTCCGGAATCATTCCGGACCATTCCGGAATGGACGGAAAAAGTGGAAAACGGCTAGTTTTTGAGCACCTATTTAAGGGGCTTTCTTCCCCAAAGTCCCCAAGACTTTCCCAGACCATTTTTCCTCTCTCTCTCTCTCTCCACCATTGTTGACTTTGGAAAGCTTGCTCCTCTCTCAATACCTCCAATGATTCTTGCATATCTTTGAGGGAGAAGTTAGAGGAGATCTAGATCTACATTTCCACCAATCCATCCTCCTTCTTAGTGAGGGAAACCTAATAGATCTTGATCTTGGAGTTCTTGGTGTTTATCCATTGTTCTTCCTCTCTTATTACCCCATAAACATTTGTTTCTTTATTAGAATTTGAGAGTGGAGGACTTGAGCACTTGTGCTCTTGCCATTTGCATCGGTTGCATCAGTTTGCTCTCTTCACGAGGATTCGTGGAAGTGAAAGATTGTGAGATTGTTACTCTTGGGTCTTTGACCCTAGACGACTTGTGGTGTTCTTGGGAGCCTCCAATTGAGTTGTGGATGTGTGCCCCAAGGTGTTTGTAAAGGACTCGATCCCCGCCTAAAAGGGGTTCAATAGTGCAAGGTGAACTAGGCCTTCGTGGCGGAAGTTCATCGGAGAATAGGGTGAGGCCTTAGTGGCGTTGAGTAGGCCTTCGTGGTGAGCTCACACCCCTCCAACGATACGTACTCCCCTTGTGGGGGGAACTCGGGAATACATCATCGTCTCCGTGTGTCTCGGTTATTTCTATACCCGAGCTTTTTTGCTTATGCAATTTACATTGTGATAGCCTTCGCGCTTGAAGTCATATATCTTGCTATCACCTTGTTACTTGTCTTGCTTAGCATAAGTTGTTAGTGCATCTAGTTGACCGTAGAATATTTAGGTTGTATGCTTGTTAATTTAAACACCCAGTTTATTTCCACATTTAGCAAGCTTTAACCGGAAAAGTTTTAATCGCCTATTCACCCCCCTCTAGGCGACGTCGTTGTCCGTTCAATTGGTATCAGAGCCTCGTCTCTCTTTATTAGTCTTTACATCCTAGAGAGTACGATGTCGTTTAGAGAAATAGAGCATGATCCCGCTTTTATATTCTATGGTAGAAATTATGATGTTTGGAAAATTCGCATTCTTAATTTTCTTACGGACATGGGTCCAAAGTATGTTAATAGAATTGTAGATATGGATTTTCCTCCTCCAAAGGATTCTCAAGATTTATCTTTAGAGGATGAGGAAAACTCTTAGCTCGATACTCTTGTATCTAATGGTCTCTTGTGTGTTTTGAGCGATGTAGTTATTGATTCAATCATGCCTTTTCGGAACGCTCATGAGCTATGGACAAAACTTCAAGATATATATGATGTGTCCAACATTATTGAGGATGATTGTTCTCCATCCACTTCCAGCCGTGATGAGTTCACATCTTTCTCCACTCCACCAACATGTGATTTGTTACAAGGTAATGATATGGTGAGTGGTGATAGAAATTGCATTATGGATAGTGGATTTTCTATTGACTATACTTCATCTCTATCCCATTGCAATGATCTATCTTTGGACTTAATATCTTCTAGCACTCAAAATTCCATACATGCTAGTGTTGATAGTCCTTGCATATCATGTAATAGTTGTTTAACTAAATCTCATGATGATATGCTTCCTATGTGCTGTTTTCATAAAAACAATGCTTCCATTTCCTCTAGTACTTGTGTGGCTAACAATGTAGAGGAATCCCATATTGTGGTGGAACAAGACATGGACCTTATTGGCGCTTCAAGTCAATTTTTATCTTCGTTATCCATTTCTCATGTGTGCCTTATGGCTAGGGATTCAAAGGTATATCCACCTTTGGAACCCACTACATCTTGTGATGATGAGGATGAGGATATATTTTATGGTGAGCTTGAGGATGAGGTCTCTTTAATGGAGAAGGGTGAGTTGGTTCTTCTTGATCTCCCTAAAGGTAGTAAAGCTATCACTCCCTTGGGTGAAATATTGGCTTTTGCTATTAATAGCTCTAAAATCATTGAAAAGAAAGGTGAGATTGAAAGAAGTGATGCCGATGAAAAGGCATCACTCACTATGTCTCTTGAGGAAGAGCATGAGATCCGAGTTACTCTTGAGGAGAAACTTGAATCTATTGAGGAGCTCTATAATGAACAAATAGCCTATCTCACTAAAGCACGTGACCATACTAATGCTAAATATAAAGTGCTTAAAAGTGAAAAGGTTGAATTTGTTGTTGGCAATGCTAATCTAATTGAGGAAAATTCTAGGTTGAATAATGAGCTTGCCAAATTGTCTTCTTCTATTTCTAATGATGCTTGTGCTACTAACTCCACATATTGTGAAGCATCTATTTTGAAGGAGAATGTTGAGCTAAGGGCTCAACTTGAGTTGATGACTAGTAAGTGTGGGAAATTGGAAGAAACTCATGAAAAGCTATCTAGCTCTCATGAGGATCTTCTAGCATCCCATACCAAGCTAAAGTTAGCTCTTGAGGCTATGACTACAAAGGTAACATCTTGTGAGACTCATGTGGGTACTAGCACAATATCTTCTAGTAATGCTATATTGACTTCTGCTCGTATTGGTAATTCATCCTCCCATAATGTTTCTACATCTTGTGATGAATTTCTTTCCTTGCCTTGTTTCTCTAACAATGAAGCATCTACTTCCTCTAGCTCTTGTGTTGATTCTAACCATGTAGAGGAAATTAAAGAGCCCAAGGCCCAAGTCACTTATTTGAAGAAAGACTTGGAAAAGAGTCATGAAGGGAGTTCCACCCTTGATAATATGTTGAGAGTGAGAAGACTTCCCAATGACAAGAGTGGATTTGGATTCAACTCCAATATCAATAACAAGTCCAAGGTTGACAAGAAGAAGGGCCAAGAACAAGTAAAAGATACGGCCAAGATTATTTGCTTCAAGCGCAAGATTGAAGGGCACCATGTTAGATCTTGCCCTTTGAAGAATAAGTCTCTAAGTGAGAAGCAACTAGGGAAGCGACCTCTTGTTCAATCTCATGCTCAACCACGAGTTGAACAACGACCACCTCCTAAGAAGACTCAAGCCAATGCTCCTCAAGTTGAGGAGCCTATTAAGAAGAAAGAGAAGAGTCGATGTTGCTACCTTTGTCGTGAGAAGGGACACCTTTCTTCTTCATGCACCAATGGTACATTATCCAACCCTATTCTTGTTCATGATGTTTATTCCATTCGGAAGGATAATGTGGGCAATGTGTTTGCCAAGTTTGTTGATACTCAAAGTGGTGTCAAGAAAAGAACCATTTGGGTTGCCAAACCTATTGTGACTAACCTCTTAGGACCCAACTTGGTTGGGGACCAACAAGCTCAAACTTGATCAATAGGTGTTGGTGGAGGGCATTGGAGACTTGGCTATCTCATGAAGAATTAAGGGATCTTCATCATTTATATTTCCACAAGCCAAGTCATGTGGATTATATATATATATATATATATATATATATATATATATATATATATCTTATCCAATGTTCCTCCTTGCGGTAACTTGTATCTAATTCATATATTCATTGAAAGTTGCATGCTCCCTTGCATATGTTAGTTTTGTTTCTAGCATGTGTTTGTATATGTTGTGCTTGCTACTTAACTATCTTGAGTAATCTAGTTATATTTGTTGGTTTTCACTCCATTTACTTGTGGTTTTTTTTTTGAGCCTTCATTTCTTTCTTGTTTATTTTAGTTGGCTCTTTGGGAGATTAATGGACTATCCCATTTTGGGGGAGTAATATGCTCTTGGCACTTTACTTTCCTAAAATGTGTGTACATGAGGAATACCACTTAGTGCTGATATATCTATATTATATTGTCTCTATATGGTATGTCTTTCTCATGAGAAATTCAAAATTCTAATGTCCATTAAGTTTCTCTTGTTGGATTGTTTTTCTTTACCTCGTGTTAAAAAATGGATTATCACATTATGGGGGAGTAATATGCTATGTGCATATTACAAGCCTATAAAATGTGAACATGTGAGGTATTTCCACCTAGAATTGATATTGTTAGTTATCTTGTTCTTATGTGGCATGATGCTCAAACAAGTTCCACGTTTTCTTAAATGTGTTTTGTCTCTCTTCTTTCGGTATCTTGTTTGTGAGAGATTCTTAGTGCTTTGCATATTCTATTTTATTTGAAGCCTTCAAGAATCTCTATCTAAGCATGTTTTTTATTCCTATCTTTTATCACATGCTTACGTTTTGTGAATATGATTGTGAACAATTCTACCACCGAGAAATATCTCCATAAATCTCTTGTCTTTGAGAAGTGATAATAATTTTTGGTAAGTTTATTGATCATATTTACTTTGGCCTTTGCTCAAAAATTCCTTGTTTCTTGCCAATGTTTTGTTTGGTTTAATTCCCTTGTGTCTTCCTTGCTCTACTCAAAATTTGTGTTGTGATTTCTTGTGGTAGGAAAAGCAATGATCCCATACTTGTGCACTTATGTTCAAAGTCATACTTCTTTCGGTTGAACTATTCTTGGGGAAGCTATCCTACTGTAACATCCCAAGTATGAAAATCTCCCCCTAGATGTTTGTTTCTTGTTTATTATTGCTTTGCATCATGTCATCATAATTGCCTTTTGTTGCATTTGAATTGAATTGTTTCCATTTGATTTCTATTTGAATTGCAAAACAAAATCCAATTATTTGTCATACTTGTTATGTTGCAATGTGCCAAATAAAAACTATAAAAACAAACAAATATTTGTTCCACTAAATTTGGAATCAAAAACTTAATTTTGGCTTAAGTGGCAATTGTTCTTTTTATACCAAAAATTTGCTCAAATCATTTAATTACCAAACAATAACATCAATTGAATTTATTTGGAAAAACAAAAGTTTGTTTTCAAGTGCTGTTGCAAAACGAAGCAATACCAAATTTATTCCAAATTTTGCTAACTCTAAAACCATTTGTTTATCTCTCTTTATCCAAATCTGCACAAAAAAAAAGTAATAAACAGAAAAAATAGAGAGAGAGAGAAGAGGGGGAAAGGCACACAGCCCATCTAGGGCCAGCCCATCTTCCACCTGGCCCGTACCCCACGTTGTCTTCTTCCTCCGTACACTGTACGAACTCCATCCATGGAGTCCACGTCGACAACCAGGCAGTGGACGGCCGAGCTCCCCCCTCCTCCTCTATAACTGCTCGAGTTCTCCTCCTAACCCTAATCCCCTCTCCTCCCTCGCGCCGCTCTCCTCTTTCTCTCCCCCTGTTCCTCCTCTCTGTTCTCACCGAGAGCTCATCACCGACGCCCCTCTCCGGCGAGGCGCCGCCGCCACGGTGCCCGCCCGGCCGCGCTAGGGCCGGGAACGGAACCGGCGCGGCGTCCTCTGCATCGCCGTGCCCTCGGGTTCCCTCGACGATCACCGGAGCTCCGCCGCCATCCGAGTTTTCCGCCACCGAGCGCTCCTCTCCGCCCTCGCTGTAAGCCACCCGTTCGCCCCCTTCCCCGCTCCCTCTCCGTCTCGCACGGGCCCACGGCCACCGGCCGCATCCGCGCCGCCGCGCGCCACCGCGGACCGGCCCGCGAGCAGCCGGGTCGCCGGCGGCCACGATGCCCCATCGCTGGCCGCTCCCTTCTGTCCCTGTCGATCGCTGCCTGTGCCTGTATCTGCAACTGCACGCACAAGAGAAATTCAGAAGATTCAGTTACACTTCGTAACTGAATAATAACCCCAACCCTGCCCCTTATCTGTCACGAAACTGATCCAGCCGCAGTGGCTAGCGCGCAGCGTGCGCAACCGCGGGGTCGCGGGTTCGACCCCCACCCCCCGCGCGTACCACAAACCTTTTTCAGTTTTATTTTTCAGATCTACACAGCACTCCGTTTTTACGCACAGGTCCTTGGATTTTTATTCTAGGTCCCTGCAGATTTGTTTTAAGTCCCTACCTATGGAATAAAATGGCAGATTATCAACCAAACTTTAAAATTGCCTAACTAATTAATTACAACTCCAAATTTAACATTTTTAATATGTTTTCAATACCAAATTTAATACTCTATCTAATTAAGCCATTTGTTTTCTGTTTTGACCATTGCAAATAATTTCAAGTTTCAAATTCAAACCTATTCCTTTCACATTTGATAAAATTCATAACTAATTCAATATTAATCCAAATAACACAAATAAAATATGTTTTCCATGTCAAATTAAACCACCTAACCAAATATAAATTTTGTTTCATGATTTGAATAATTAAAATTGCTTAAATAATTTAATCCTTGTTTAATTCATTTAAATTTGATAAAATCATAACTTGCTCAAATAAAATTATTTTTGAACATGCAAATTATGTTTTCAACCTAGAAAAGTATAAACTTTTCAAATATGAATTTGAATTTATGTTTTGAACAAATAAAATTCAAATAAAATTCATGCTTGTTTTAAATTCATTTAAAACTTGTTTAATTTTGTTTCAATCATAATAAATTCATCCTAACTCCTTTTTCAACATTTGAAACATGTAATCCCACTAAAATTTGATGTTATTTTAAAATATAAACTTTTTTATTTGTTTTGAACATTTTAAATGGTTGAAAACAACAAATACTTGTGTGTCACCTTTAAGGCACCCAAAAATTTCCCTAAATTAATAATAAAATTCTAAATTGCTACACCCTATCTTAATTTGATTCTAATGTTGTTATTTTGCTGTTTCCCTTTTGCATGCATCATACTAAACCACTAGCACCTGTTGATTAGTTGGAAAACAAATAATCTAACCAAAAATCCATGGGCTTTTCATATGCAACTCAAATTGCATATGTGTCCATTTAAATTGTGTTACCATGTCAATTAGTTTAGGTTGATGCACCCATTAACATGACATGCATCATCCCCATGATTGTGCACTATGCCATGATATTGATTGTCTACCCTTTCTGCATTGTCTGTTTGCTTCTTCTCGGTTAGACGACGACTTTGAGACCGACGATCCTTACGACACCCCTTCCGAGGTTTTAGCTCAGTACCAGGCTACTGGGTTTGCAGGCAAGTTATCACTCACATGAACCACTGTGTTCCTTTCAACATTGGTTACCGATACTTTCCGTTGTTCTTTTCTGCTAGCCTTAGTAGTAGTTGTTTCTGTTACGAACCTATCACATGAATCCCTTAACCTTGATATTGCCTCACCTCCACTCCTATCACCCCTTTGGTTGAGCCTTTGTCTTACTAGCATGCTTAGGTTGCTTTGCTCGAGTCTGTTACCCGTTACTTTCTGTTGTTACTACTATGTTCTGGGGGCTCGATGTTAATCAATCAACCTGTTATTAATAATATGCTGATAAGGCACCGGCAGGAGGCCCTTTGTGGTTTTGAGGCCTGCTAGTGTCGACCCTAATTAGGAAAAGGGTCTTGTCTACTGATCCATGATGAGCGTGCTCACCGCATCCGGGTGGTAGTATGGAACCCCCCTCGACTTTGACCTGATCCGCAGTTTGTCCGAAGAGCCACACTTAGTTCGGGAGTTCCATTTGCGCATAAGCATGAATGGGTCGCTCCCATGGTTACTGTTGATGATGATGATGCATATAGGGCGAGGCCTGTGGTGCCGGGGGGTGTGGTTTTCACCCCTGCGCTTAGGTTAGGTCGGACTGGCCGGGACCTTATAGCTCCGTGGCTCCTAGGACAGGTTGTAGAGATGGTTCGAGTCGTGTCGAGTCCACCTGAGTTTTAGTTGGTGGCTTGAGTGTGTACGGGTACTGGAGCACACCCTGCAGGGATAAATCTTCTCGAGAAGCCGTGTCGTCTGCGGTTATGTGCCGACTTGGTGAAAGTACTGGCTAACAAGTACTCAGAACAACTTACACCTAACTATAATAACTTGACTAGTAATAGACTTATTGACACAACAACTTGACCCATTATTCATTAATCCAACTGTGTGAGTTATCCTCGGATTGCTTCTTTGGATAAGGGGCGAGATCCAGGATGGGTTTGTTTGATGGTCAACAACAGTTGGTTACGTTACGCTATCTTATCTCCTCTCTGTTAGCTAGAAGTGGTAGTGTTTCTGTAGTTGGTTAGCGCAGCCAGTTGCAGCATCTTTTATAACCCCTTTCTTCCGTTGAACCCAAGGCATCTGTGCTTGGTGTTGACGGGTTACACGTTGGTGAACTGTGAGTCTTGCTTGCCAGTACGTTGTTGTACTGACCCCTTTGGGGCTGTGGTTTACGCAGACGACGATTCCGAGGATCCCCATGAAGGCTACTACGTGGAGTACGACGACGCTGTTGACGAGTAGATAGCGGACCCGGGCGGGATCCGACGACTTCGTGGATGGGCTCCGTTTTCCTTTCATTGCCGGCCTCTTAGGCCTATTTGGGATCTTGTCTGTACTCAGACCTGTTGTTTGCTTCCGCTGATGTAATGAATGTTATGTTGGGACATGTGTCCTCTGGATGTTTGTATTTGCTATTCTCTGCCTTAGTGAAGGCTATTTTGCAACCTTATTTCAATCTTTTGTGTCTTAGAGATATGTTGTGATTATCATTCGTTCAAAGCTGTTGACGTACCGTGCGTGATTGATATGAAGTACGTCGACAGTAGTGCCTATGACTTCTAGTGGATAGTTTACATCGACGATGGAATAGCAGGGCTTGTGTTGTCGCGCATAAGCGCAGGCCTACCAGGAAGCTGGGACGTGGGAGCAGTTATGCCCCATAATCCAAGCATCTGCTATGCAGTTCGGCCCGATGAGTATCCCCTAGAAACCAGGGTGCGACAAATGGTATCAGAGCCTGTCTGCCTGTAGGATCCCTTTTACTGGTCGCAGTTGAGTCTAGAAACTATTTTGTAGCTATATAAGGAAAATGAAACGTGAGAGTAGGAATTCTGCCATTTTATTTCTTTCCCCACCCACCCTCCCTTTTCTGGTAAGGAAATGCAACGTTGTTTTCTATTCTCATCTAAACTTTCAAGTTTGGATTTCACGTGTTCTGGGTTCTTCCGTAGTACCTTAGGAGTTTTGGTCGCGAGTTTCCCCATGTTGCTTCAATGTCATGTTTCTCTCAAGAACCTTTCGTCCATTGATGTATCCATTCCTAGCTATGTTTAGTTATCCTTTCGTACTCAAACCATTTATGGTGAACGTTGAGGGTAGTATATGTTTGATCCATGCTACCTTCTTACCGTCTGAAGTAATCCTTTTAAGCACTTATATTGGATTTTGTTATCCGGTTAGTGTGTTAACCTTGGTATCCTCTTCAGGATGGAAAGTGGTGACGAAGAACCCACACTGCCACCTGAGATGGGGAAAGTGCTGTCTCAGATGACGCAAGTTATAAAGCAGATGCAGCAGAACCAAGACCTTGGGAGTAATGGCAACGCCCGGGTGTCTATTCGGGAGTTCCTTGAGCTCAATCCGCGCACGTTTGAGAACTCCTCCGAGCCATTGGATGCTGATGACTGGCTCCGTGAAATGAACCGTACTCTTATGGTAGCTCATGTGGCTGACGAGGACCGTGTTCCTTATGTGACCTACCTTCTCCGTGGACGATCCATGTCTTGGTGGGAGAATTTCCAAGAAATGAGAGGTCCTAGTCTGGCAATCACATGGGAGGATTTCAAGCAAGCCTTCGTGCGCCATCACATTCCCGATGGGCTCATGGAGAAAATGCGTGAGGAATTCTATTGTTTCACACAAGGCAGTTTGGACGTTCTCGAATACCAAAGAGAGTTAAATCGTCTGGCTCGCTACGCCGGAGATGAAATCTCCACGGAAGCGAGAAAGATGGCAAAGTTCCGCAGGGGTCTCAACCCGGAACTCAAGTATGCTCTCACCAACGTCAAGGCCAAGAATTTTGAGGACCTCGTCAACATCGCTCTAAATGAAGAGCATGGGCGCAAGTTGGTTGAGGAATCTCGTAAGCACTCTCGTGAACAGGCTAATCTCTCGAAAGCTATCATGCCTCCACAAAAACGGAGAGTTTGGGTTCCATATACCACTCCAACACCGCCCATTTGCTTGCCAAGCCCGGCAGGAATTCTTCCCCGCCCTCCCACCCCAATGGTATCTTCAGGAGGTGCTCCATCTCAGCCAGGTCCAACAACTCCTCGTTCTATTGTTACATGCTACAAGTGTGGACAGTCGGGCCACTATTCCGATAAGTGTCCGCAAAGGCACCTCTTTCCACCTCCACCTCGCCACAGGTCGACCCCGACAAGAATACGTGGTCCTCCGTTGGGTTGCTACAACAGCAACGACCTTGGCGTGAGAACCGTTAAGGTGAACCATGTCAAGGCCCAGGGAGCAGAAGAATCTCCGGAGGTTGTAATGGGCACACTTCTTGTGAACTCGTTTCGTGCTAAAGTCTTGTTCGATTCTGGTGCGTCACACTCTTTCATCTCTCAATGCTTTGCAAACACCAGTGGAGTCAACTTCGAAAAGTTGTCTATCCCTCTCCTAGTGAAATCACCGGGATCTAGCTGGCAAAGCAATAAAGTTAGCCAGAACATCGAGATCACAATTGGAAACCTTCCATTCCAGGCATCTCTGATAGCTCTCCACTCTTCAGATATTGATGTCATTCTGGGGATGGATTGGTTGGTAGCCAACAAAGCAGTCATTGATTGTCCTGCTAAGTCTGTCAAAATCACACACCCTTCTGGCCAGATAGTCTACTTCCATGCTGAAAATCCAGTTGCTCAACTCTACACTCTCAATGCAAATCCTCTACCATCTATTGAAACTATTCCGGTGGTTTGTGAATTCCCTGATGTCTTTCCAGAAGAATTGCCAGGAATGCCTCCTGACAGAGCTGTTGAGTTCGTGATCGAACTTGAACCAGGCACTGCTCCAATCTCTAAGCATCCATACAAGATAGCTCCTCCTGAACTGAAGTTGTTGAAGGAGCAAATCGATATGTACATGGAGAAAGGCTACATTCAGCCTAGTTCCTCCGCTTGGGGTTGCCCAACTCTGTTCGTTGCCAAGAAGGACCAAACAAAGAGACTTGTGGTTGACTATCGTCCTCTCAACGAGAAAACCATCAAAAACAAGTATCCAATTCCTCGTATCGATGATCTTTTTGATCAACTTGCTGGAGCCTCAATATTCTCCAAGCTAGACTTGAGGATGGGTTACCATCAAATAAAGATCAGAAAGGAAGATATTCCAAAAACAGCTTTCACCACTCGGTACGGTCTATATGAATACACCGTCATGTCCTTTGGTCTCACCAATGCACCGGCGACATTCTCCAGACTAATGAATTCTGTCTTCCATGAATACCTCGACAAGTTCGTTGTGGTATATCTTGATGACATTCTTGTCTACTCAAAATCCGAGGAAGAGCATGGAGAACATCTTCGTCTCACTCTCATGAAACTTCGCGAGCATCGTCTATATGCCAAGTTCTCCAAATGTGAGTTCTGGATTCCAGAAGTTGCTTACCTTGGTCATGTCATCTCTGCCAAGGGCATAGCCATTGATCCAGAAAAGGTTAAGGCAATTGTTGATTGGAAACCTCCTAAGACGGTGAAGCAAGTCAGAAGTTTTCTTGGTTTGGCTAGCTATTGCCGTCGTTTCGTCCAAAACTTCTCCAAGATTGCCAAACCTCTCACTGATCTCACAAAGAAGGACAAGAAGTTCGTTTGGTCTCCACAATGTGATGAAAGTTTCAATCTCCTGAAGACTAAACTCACTTCTACACCAGTTCTGGTTGGCCCGGATACTACCAAACCTTTCCAGATATTCTGTGATGCTTCTCTCCAAGGTCTAGGAGCAGTTCTTATGCAAGAATGTCAAGTTGTGGCTTATGCTTCACGTCAGTTGAACCCACATGAGCAAAACTATCCCACTCATGATCTTGAACTTGCAGCAGTTGTGTTTGCCCTCAAGAAATGGAGACAATACTTCTTGGGTAACAAAACTGAAATCTTTTCCGATCATAACAGTCTGAAATACATCTTCACTCAGCCAGATCTAAACCTCAGGCAAAGGAGATGGATTGAAAAGATCAAAGACTTCGATCTTACCATTTCTTACACTCCAGGCAAGGCTAATGTTATGGCCGATGCTCTCAGTCGCAAGTCGTATTGCAATAATCTCATGATCATGGAAAGCCAACCTCCACTTCATGAAGAATTCCAGAAGCTGAACCTTGGTCTTGTTCCTCAAGGTTATCTTGCAAACTTGACAGCCAGTCCAACTCTCGAGGATAAGATTCGTTCTGAACAACTTCGTGATGTTGAGATCAAGAAGATCGCAAATAACATCAAAGCAGGCAATGTGAAGTATGAGTGCTTCTCAATTGATGACAAGGGAACGGTGTTCTTCGAAGGACGCATTGCAGTTCCTCAAATTCAAAGTCTCAAAGATGTTATTCTCAAGGAGGCTCATGAAACTCCTCTTTCCATCCACCCTGGAAGTACAAAGATGTACCAGGATCTCAAAACACTGTATTGGTGGTCTGGCATGAAACGTGAAATTGCTCAATACGTTTCTGAATGCGACGTTTGTCAACGTGTTAAGGCAGTTCATCAGAAAACAGCCGGTCTTCTCCAACCTCTGAAAATTCCTGAGTGGAAGTGGGACATGATTGAAATGGACTTCGTCACTGGTTTTCCAAAGTCCAAGAAGGGCAACGATGCAATCTTCGTTGTTATTGATCGTCTCACTAAGGTAGCTCACTTCTTTGCTGTCAAAGAAACAATATCAGCTAGCCAGTTAGCAGAACTCTACACAACAAAGATTGTTCCTCTTCATGGTGTTCCATTGGAAATAAGCTCAGACCGTGGAAGCATATTCACTTCGCATTTCTGGAAGAGTTTTCAAGAAGCATTGGGCACCAAACTTCTGTTCAGCACAGCTTATCACCCTCAGTCTCAAGGGCAAGTCGAAAGAGTCAATCAGATTCTCGAGGATATGCTCAGAGCATGTGGTCTATCCTTTGGCATGAAATGGGAGGAATGCCTTCCATATGCTGAATTCTCCTACAACAACAGCTTCCAGGCAAGCCTAGGCATGGCACCGTTTGAAGCACTCTATGGCCGCAGATGCAGGAGTCCAATCAATTGGTCTGGAGCTGGTGAACGTTCACTCTTAGGCCCTGACATTGTTAAGGAAGCCGAAGAGAAAGTTCGCATCATTCGTGACAATCTCAAGATTGCTCAGTCTCGTCAGAAAAGCTACTATGACAGCAAGCACAGGGATATGATCTATGCACCTGGTGACAAGGCATATCTCCGTGTAACTCCCCTCAGAGGCACTCATCGTTTTGGTGTGAAAGGAAAGCTAGCACCGAGATACATTGGTCCTTTCAACATTCTCTCAAGGCGTGCGGAAAATGCCTATCGTCTTGAACTTCCAGAAAAACTATCCAAGGTGCACGATGTGTTTCACGTGTCACAGCTCAAGAAGTGCTTCAAAGATCCAGATCGTGCAGTTGATCATGATTCCATTGAACTGCAAGATGATCTATCTTACGAGGAGCACCCTGTTCGTATTCTCGATGAGACCGAGCGTAAGACTCGCAACAAGAGTACCAAGTTCTTGAAAGTGCAATGGTCGCATCATTCCGATAAAGAGGCAACATGGGAGACCGAAGAGGATCTTCGCAAGAAGTATCCGGACCTTTTCCTTTCTCAGTAGGAATCTCGGGGCGCGATTCCTTCAAGGGGGGGCGTTTTGTAACATCCCAAGTATGAAAATCTCCCCCTAGATGTTTGTTTCTTGTTTATTATTGCTTTGCATCATGTCATCATAATTGCCTTTTGTTGCATTTGAATTGAATTGTTTCCATTTGATTTCTATTTGAATTGCAAAACAAAATCCAATTATTTGTCATACTTGTTATGTTGCAATGTGCCAAATAAAAACTATAAAAACAAACAAATATTTGTTCCACTAAATTTGGAATCAAAAACTTAATTTTGGCTTAAGTGGCAATTGTTCTTTTTATACCAAAAATTTGCTCAAATCATTTAATTACCAAACAATAACATCAATTGAATTTATTTGGAAAAACAAAAGTTTGTTTTCAAGTGCTGTTGCAAAACGAAGCAATACCAAATTTATTCCAAATTTTGCTAACTCTAAAACCATTTGTTTATCTCTCTTTATCCAAATCTGCACACAAAAAAGAAGTAATAAACAGAAAAAATAGAGAGAGAGAGAAGAGGGGGGAAAGGCACACAGCCCATCTAGGGCCAGCCCATCTTCCACCTGGCCCGTACCCCACGTTGTCTTCTTCCTCCGTACACTGTACGAACTCCATCCATGGAGTCCACGTCGACAACCAGGCAGTGGACGGCCGAGCTCCCCCCTCCTCCTCTATAACTGCTCGAGTTCTCCTCCTAACCCTAATCCCCTCTCCTCCCTCGCGCCGCTCTCCTCTTTCTCTCCCCCTGTTCCTCCTCTCTGTTCTCACCGAGAGCTCATCACCGACGCCCCTCTCCGGCGAGGCGCCGCCGCCACGGTGCCCTCCCGGCCGCGCTAGGGCCGGGAACGGAACCGGCGCGGCGTCCTCTGCATCGCCGTGCCCTCGGGTTCCCTCGACGATCACCGCAGCTCCGCCGCCATCCGAGTTTTCCGCCACCGAGCGCTCCTCTCCGCCCTCGCTGTAAGCCACCCGTTCGCCCCCTTCCCCGCTCCCTCTCCGTCTCGCACGGGCCCACGGCCACCGGCCGCATCCGCGCTGCCGCGCGCCACCGCGGACCGGCCCGCGAGCAGCCGGGTCGCCGGCGGCCACGATGCCCCATCGCTGGCCGCTCCCTTCTGTCCCTGTCGATCGCTGCCTGTGCCTGTATCTGCAACTGCACGCACAAGAGAAATTCAGAAGATTCAGTTACACTTCGTAACTGAATAATAACCCCAACCCTGCCCCTTATCTGTCACGAAACTGATCCAGCCGCAGTGGCTAGCGCGCAGCGTGCGCAACCGCGGGGTCGCGGGTTCGACCCCCACCCCCCGCGCGTACCACAAACCTTTTTCAGTTTTATTTTTCAGATCTACACAGCACTCCGTTTTTACGCACAGGTCCTTGGATTTTTATTCTAGGTCCCTGCAGATTTGTTTTAAGTCCCTACCTATGGAATAAAATGGCAGATTATCAACCAAACTTTAAAATTGCCTAACTAATTAATTACAACTCCAAATTTAACATTTTTAATATGTTTTCAATACCAAATTTAATACTCTATCTAATTAAGCCATTTGTTTTCTGTTTTGACCATTGCAAATAATTTCAAATTTCAAATTCAAACCTATTCCTTTCACATTTGATAAAATTCATAACTAATTCAATATTAATCCAAATAACACAAATAAAATATGTTTTCCATGTCAAATTAAACCACCTAACCAAATATAAATTTTGTTTCATGATTTGAATAATTAAAATTGCTTAAATAATTTAATCCTTGTTTAATTCATTTAAATTTGATAAAATCATAACTTGCTCAAATAAAATTATTTTTGAACATGCAAATTATGTTTTCAACCTAGAAAAGTATAAACTTTTCAAATATGAATTTGAATTTATGTTTTGAACAAATAAATTCAAATAAAATTCATGCTTGTTTTAAATTCATTTAAAACTTGTTTAATTTTGTTTCAATCATAATAAATTCATCCTAACTCATTTTTCAACATTTGAAACATGTAATCCCACTAAAATTTGATGTTATTTTCAAATATGAACTTTTTTATTTGTTTTGAACATTTTAAATGGTTGAAAACAACAAATACTTGTGTGTCACCTTTAAGGCACCCAAAAAATTCCCTAAATTAATAATAAAATTCTAAATTGCTACACCCTATCTTAATTTGATTCTAATGTTGTTATTTTGCTGTTTCCCTTTTGCATGCATCATACTAAACCACTAGCACCTGTTGATTAGTTGGAAAACAAATAATCTAACCAAAAATCCATGGGCTTTTCATATGCAACTCAAATTGCATATGTGTCCATTTAAATTGTGTTACCATGTCAATTAGTTTATGTTGATGCACCCATTAACATGACATGCATCATCCCCATGATTGTGCACTATGCCATGATATTGATTGTCTACCCTTTCTGCATTGTCTGTTTGCTTCTTCTCGGTTAGACGAAGACTTTGAGACCGACGATCCTTACGACACCCCTTCCGAGGTTTTAGCTCAGTACCAGGCTACTGGGTTTGCAGGCAAGTTATCACTCACATGAACCACTGTGTTCCTTTCAACATTGGTTACCGATACTTTCCGTTGTTCTTTTCTGCTAGCCTTAGTAGTAGTTGTTTCTGTTACGAACCTATCACATGAATCCCTTAACCTTGATATTGCCTCACCTCCACTCCTATCACCCCTTTGGTTGAGCCTTTGTCTTACTAGCATGCTTAGGTTGCTTTGCTCGAGTCTGTTACCCGTTACTTTCTGTTGTTACTACTATGTTCTGGGGGCTCGATGTTAATCAATCAACCTGTTATTAATAATATGCTGATAAGGCACCGGCAGGAGGCCCTTTGTGGTTTTGAGGCCTGCTAGTGTCGACCCTAATTAGGAAAAGGGTCTTGTCTACTGATCCATGATGAGCGTGCTCACCGCATCCGGGTGGTAGTATGGAACCCCCCTCGACTTTGACCTGATCCGCAGTTTGTCCGAAGAGCCACACTTAGTTCGGGAGTTCCATTTGCGCATAAGCATGAATGGGTCGCTCCCATGGTTACTGTTGATGATGATGATGCATATAGGGCGAGGCCTGTGGTGCCGGGGGGTGTGGTTTTCACCCCTGCGCTTAGGTTAGGTCGGACTGGCCGGGACCTTATAGCTCCGTGGCTCCTAGGACAGGTTGTAGAGATGGTTCGAGTCGTGTCGAGTCCACCTGAGTTTTAGTTGGTGGCTTGAGTGTGTACGGGTACTGGAGCACACCCTGCAGGGATAAATCTTCTCGAGAAGCCGTGTCGTCCGCGGTTATGTGCCGACTTGGTGAAAGTACTGGCTAACAAGTACTCAGAACAACTTACACCTAACTATAATAACTTGACTAGTAATAGACTTATTGACACAACAACTTGATCCATTATTCATTAATCCAACTGTGTGAGTTATCCTCGGATTGCTTCTTTGGATAAGGGGCGAGATCCAGGATGGGTTTGTTTGATGGTCAACAACAGTTGGTTACGTTACGCTATCTTATCTCCTCTCTGTTAGCTAGAAGTGGTAGTGTTTCTGTAGTTGGTTAGCGCAGCCAGTTGCAGCATCTTTTATAACCCCTTTCTTCCGTTGAACCCAAGGCATCTGTGCTTGGTGTTGACGGGTTACACGTTGGTGAACTGTGAGTCTTGCTTGCCAGTACGTTGTTGTACTGACCCCTTTGGGGCTGTGGTTTACGCAGACGACGATTCCGAGGATCCCCATGAAGGCTACTACGTGGAGTACGACGACGCTGTTGACGAGTAGATAGCGGACCCGGGCGGGATCCGACGACTTCGTGGATGGGCTCCGTTTTCCTTTCATTGCCGGCCTCTTAGGCCTATTTGGGATCTTGTCTGTACTCAGACCTGTTGTTTGCTTCCGCTGATGTAATGAATGTTATGTTGGGACATGTGTCCTCTGGATGTTTGTATTTGCTATTCTCTGCCTTAGTGAAGGCTATTTTGCAACCTTATTTCAATCTTTTGTGTCTTAGAGATATGTTGTGATTATCATTCGTTCAAAGCTGTTGACGTACCGTGCGTGATTGATATGAAGTACGTCGACAGTAGTGCCTATGACTTCTAGTGGATAGTTTACATCGACGATGGAATAGCAGGGCTTGTGTTGTCGCGCATAAGCGCAGGCCTACTAGGAAGCTGGGACGTGGGAGCAGTTATGCCCCATAATCCAAGCATCTGCTATCCAGTTCGGCCCGATGAGTATCCCCTAGAAACCAGGGTGCGACAAATGGTATCAGAGCCTGTCTGCCTGTAGGATCCCTTTTACTGGTCGCAGTTGAGTCTAGAAACTATTTTGTAGCTATATAAGGAAAATGAAACGTGAGAGTAGGAATTCTGCCATTTTATTTCTTTCCCCACCCACCCTCCCTTTTCTGGTAAGGAAATGCAACGTTGTTTTCTCTTCTCATCTAAACTTTCAAGTTTGGATTTCACGTGTTCTGGGTTCTTCCGTAGTACCTTAGGAGTTTTGGTCGCGAGTTTCCCGATGTTGCTTCAATGTCATGTTTCTCTCAAGAACCTTTCGTCCATTGATGTATCCATTCCTAGCTATGTTTAGTTATCCTTTCGTACTCAAACCATTTATGGTGAACGTTGAGGGTAGTATATGTTTGATCCATGCTACCTTCTTACCGTCTGAAGTAATCCTTTTAAGCACTTATATTGGATTTTGTTATCCGGTTAGTGTGTTAACCTTGGTATCCTCTTAAGGATGGAAAGTGGTGACGAAGAACCCACACTGCCACCTGAGATGGGGAAAGTGCTGTCTCAGATGACGCAAGTTATAAAGCAGATGCAGCAGAACCAAGACCTTGGGAGTAATGGCAACGCCCGGGTGTCTATTCGGGAGTTCCTTGAGCTCAATCCGCGCACGTTTGAGAACTCCTCCGAGCCATTGGATGCTGATGACTGGCTCCGTGAAATGAACCGTACTCTTATGGTAGCTCATGTGGCTGACGAGGACCGTGTTCCTTATGTGACCTACCTTCTCCGTGGACGATCCATGTCTTGGTGGGAGAATTTCCAAGAAATGAGAGGTCCTAGTCTGGCAATCACATGGGAGGATTTCAAGCAAGCCTTCGTGCGCCATCACATTCCCGATGGGCTCATGGAGAAAATGCGTGAGGAATTCTATTGTTTCACACAAGGAAGTTTGGACGTTCTCGAATACCAAAGAGAGTTCAATCGTCTGGCTGGCTACGCCGGAGATGAAATCTCCACGGAAGCGAGAAAGATGGCAAAGTTCCGCAGGGGTCTCAACCCGGAACTCAAGTATGCTCTCACCAACGTCAAGGCCAAGAATTTTGAGGACCTCGTGAACATCGCTCTAAATGAAGAGCATGGGCGCAAGTTGGTTGAGGAATCTCGTAAGCACTCTCGTGAACAGGCTAATCTCTCGAAAGCTATCATGCCTTCACAAAAACGGAGAGTTTGGGTTCCATATACCACTCCAACACCGCCCATTTGCTTGCCAAGCCCGGCAGGAATTCTTCCCCGCCCTCCCACCCCAATGGTATCTTCAGGAGGTGCTCCATCTCAGCCAGGTCCAACAACTCCTCGTTCTGTTGTTACATGCTACAAGTGTGGACAGTCGGGCCACTATTCCGATAAGTGTCCGCAAAGGCACCTCTTTCCACCTCCACCTCGCCACAGGTCGACCCCGACAAGAATACGTGGTCCTCCGTTGGGTTGCTACAACAGCAACGACCTTGGCGTGAGAACCGTTAAGGTGAACCATGTCAAGGCCCAGGGAGCAGAAGAATCTCCGGAGGTTGTAATGGGCACACTTCTTGTGAACTCGTTTCGTGCTAAAGTCTTGTTCGATTCTGGTGCGTCACACTCTTTCATCTCTCAATGCTTTGCAAACACCAGTGGAGTCAACTTCGAAAAGTTGTCTATCCCTCTCCTAGTGAAATCACCGGGATCTAGCTGGCAAAGCAATAAAGTTAGCCAGAACATCGAGATCACAATTGGAAACCTTCCATTCCAGGCATCTCTGATAGCTCTCCACTCTTCAGATATTGATGTCATTCTGGGGATGGATTGGTTGGTAGCCAACAAAGCAGTCATTGATTGTCCTGCTAAGTCTGTCAAAATCACACACCCTTCTGGCCAGATAGTCTACTTCCATGCTGAAAATCCAGTTGCTCAACTCTACACTCTCAATGCAAATCCTCTACCATCTATTGAAACTATTCCGGTGGTTTGTGAATTCCCTGATGTCTTTCCAGAAGAATTGCCAGGAATGCCTCCTGACAGAGCTGTTGAGTTCGTGATTGAACTTGAACCAGGCACTGCTCCAATCTCTAAGCATCCATACAAGATAGCTCCTCCTGAACTGAAGTTGTTGAAGGAGCAAATCGATATGTACATGGAGAAAGGCTACATTCAGCCTAGTTCCTCCGCTTGGGGTTGCCCAACTCTGTTCGTTGCCAAGAAGGACCAAACAAAGAGACTTGTGGTTGACTATCGTCCTCTCAACGAGAAAACCATCAAAAACAAGTATCCAATTCCTCGTATCGATGATCTTTTTGATCAACTTGCTGGAGCCTCAATATTCTCCAAGCTAGACTTGAGGATGGGTTACCATCAAATAAAGATCAGAAAGGAAGATATTCCAAAAACAGCTTTCACCACTCGGTACGGTCTATATGAATACACCGTCATGTCCTTTGGTCTCACCAATGCACCGGCGACATTCTCCAGACTAATGAATTCTGTCTTCCATGAATACCTCGACAAGTTCGTTGTGGTATATCTTGATGACATTCTTGTCTACTCAAAATCCGAGGAAGAGCATGGAGAACATCTTCGTCTCACTCTCATGAAACTTCGCGAGCATCGTCTATATGCCAAGTTCTCCAAATGTGAGTTCTGGATTCCAGAAGTTGCTTACCTTGGTCATGTCATCTCTGCCAAGGGCATAGCCATTGATCCAGAAAAGGTTAAGGCAATTGTTGATTGGAAACCTCCTAAGACGGTGAAGCAAGTCAGAAGTTTTCTTGGTTTGGCTAGCTATTGCCGTCGTTTCGTCCAAAACTTCTCCAAGATTGCCAAACCTCTCACTGATCTCACAAAGAAGGACAAGAAGTTCGTTTGGTCTCCACAATGTGATGAAAGTTTCAATCTCCTGAAGACTAAACTCACTTCTACACCAGTTCTGGTTGGCCCGGATACTACCAAACCTTTCCAGATATTCTGTGATGCTTCTCTCCAAGGTCTAGGAGCAGTTCTTATGCAAGAACGTCAAGTTGTGGCTTATGCTTCACGTCAGTTGAACCCACATGAGCAAAACTATCCCACTCATGATCTTGAACTTGCAGCAGTTGTGTTTGCCCTCAAGAAATGGAGACAATACTTATTGGGTAACAAAACTGAAATCTTTTCCGATCATAACAGTCTGAAATACATCTTCACTCAGCCAGATCTAAACCTCAGGCAAAGGAGATGGATTGAAAAGATCAAAGACTTCGATCTTACCATTTCTTACACTCCAGGCAAGGCTAATGTTATGGCCGATGCTCTCAGTCGCAAGTCGTATTGCAATAATCTCATGATCATGGAAAGCCAACCTCCACTTCATGAAGAATTTCAGAAGCTGAACCTTGGTCTTGTTCCTCAAGGTTATCTTGCAAACTTGACAGCCAGTCCAACTCTCGAGGATAAGATTCGTTCTGAACAACTTCGTGATGTTGAGATCAAGAAGATCGCAAATAACATCAAAGCAGGCAATGTGAAGTATGAGTGCTTCTCAATTGATGACAAGGGAACGGTGTTCTTCGAAGGACGCATTGCAGTTCCTCAAATTCAAAGTCTCAAAGATGTTATTCTCAAGGAGGCTCATGAAACTCCTCTTTCCATCCACCCTGGAAGTACAAAGATGTACCAGGATCTCAAAACACTGTATTGGTGGTCTGGCATGAAACGTGAAATTGCTCAATACGTTTCTGAATGCGACGTTTGTCAACGTGTTAAGGCAGTTCATCAGAAAACAGCCGGTCTTCTCCAACCTCTGAAAATTCCTGAGTGGAAGTGGGACATGATTGAAATGGACTTCGTCACTGGTTTTCCAAAGTCCAAGAAGGGCAACGATGCAATCTTCGTTGTTATTGATCGTCTCACTAAGGTAGCTCACTTCTTTGCTGTCAAAGAAACAATATCAGCTAGCCAGTTAGCAGAACTCTACACAACAAAGATTGTTCCTCTTCATGGTGTTCCATTGGAAATAAGCTCAGACCGTGGAAGCATATTCACTTCGCATTTCTGGAAGAGTTTTCAAGAAGCATTGGGCACCAAACTTCTGTTCAGCACAGCTTATCACCCTCAGTCTCAAGGGCAAGTCGAAAGAGTCAATCAGATTCTCGAGGATATGCTCAGAGCATGTGGTCTATCCTTTGGCATGAAATGGGAGGAATGCCTTCCATATGCTGAATTCTCCTACAACAACAGCTTCCAGGCAAGCCTAGGCATGGCACCGTTTGAAGCACTCTATGGCCGCAGATGCAGGAGTCCAATCAATTGGTCTGGAGCTGGTGAACGTTCACTCTTAGGCCCTGACATTGTTAAGGAAGCCGAAGAGAAAGTTCGCATCATTCGTGACAATCTCAAGATTGCTCAGTCTCGTCAGAAAAGCTACTATGACAGCAAGCACAGGGATATGATCTATGCACCTGGTGACAAGGCATATCTCCGTGTAACTCCCCTCAGAGGCACTCATCGTTTTGGTGTGAAAGGAAAGCTAGCACCGAGATACATTGGTCCTTTCAACATTCTCTCAAGGCGTGCGGAAAATGCCTATCGTCTTGAACTTCCAGAAAAACTATCCAAGGTGCACGATGTGTTTCACGTGTCACATCTCAAGAAGTGCTTCAAAGATCCAGATCGTGCAGTTGATCATGATTCCATTGAACTGCAAGATGATCTATCTTACGAGGAGCACCCTGTTCGTATTCTCGATGAGACCGAGCGTAAGACTCGCAACAAGAGCACCAAGTTCTTGAAAGTGCAATGGTCGCATCATTCCGATAAAGAGGCAACATGGGAGACCGAAGAGGATCTTCGCAAGAAGTATCCGGACCTTTTCCTTTCTCAGTAGGAATCTCGGGGCGCGATTCCTTCAAGGGGGGGCGTTTTGTAACATCCCAAGTATGAAAATCTCCCCCTAGATGTTTGTTTCTTGTTTATTATTGCTTTGCATCATGTCATCATAATTGCCTTTTGTTGCATTTGAATTGAATTGTTTCCATTTGATTTCTATTTGAATTGCAAAACAAAATCCAATTATTTGTCATACTTGTTATGTTGCAATGTGCCAAATAAAAACTATAAAAACAAACAAATATTTGTTCCACTAAATTTGGAATCAAAAACTTAATTTTGGCTTAAGTGGCAATTGTTCTTTTTATACCAAAAATTTGCTCAAATCATTTAATTACCAAACAATAACATCAATTGAATTTATTTGGAAAAACAAAAGTTTGTTTTCAAGTGCTGTTGCAAAACGAAGCAATACCAAATTTATTCCAAATTTTGCTAACTCTAAAACCATTTGTTTATCTCTCTTTATCCAAATCTGCACACAAAAAAAAGAAGTAATAAACAGAAAAAATAGAGAGAGAGAGAAGAGGGGGGAAAGGCACACAGCCCATCTAGGGCCAGCCCATCTTCCACCTGGCCCGTACCCCACGTTGTCTTCTTCCTCCGTACACTGTACGAACTCCATCCATGGAGTCCACGTCGACAACCAGGCAGTGGACGGCCGAGCTCCCCCCTCCTCCTCTATAACTGCTCGAGTTCTCCTCCTAACCCTAATCCCCTCTCCTCCCTCGCGCCGCTCTCCTCTTTCTCTCCCCCTATTCCTCCTCTCTGTTCTCACCGAGAGCTCATCACCGACGCCCCTCTCCGGCGAGGCGCCGCCGCCACGGTGCCCGCCCGGCCGCGCTAGGGCCGGGAACGGAACCGGCGCGGCGTCCTCTGCATCGCCGTGCCCTCGGGTTCCCTCGACGATCACCGGAGCTCCGCCACCATCCGAGTTTTCCGCCACCGAGCGCTCCTCTCCGCCCTCGCTGTAAGCCACCCGTTCGCCCCCTTCCCCGCTCCCTCTCCGTCTCGCACGGGCCCACGGCCACCGGCCGCATCCGCGCCGCCGCGCGCCACCGCGGACCGGCCCGCGAGCAGCCGGGTCGCCGGCGGCCACGATGCCCCATCGCTGGCCGCTCCCTTCTGTCCCTGTCGATCGCTGCCTGTGCCTGTATCTGCAACTGCACGCACAAGAGAAATTCAGAAGATTCAGTTACACTTCGTAACTGAATAATAACCCCAACCCTGCCCCTTATCTGTCACGAAACTGATCCAGCCGCAGTGGCTAGCGCGCAGCGTGCGCAACCGCGGGGTCGCGGGTTCGACCCCCACCCCCCGCGCGTACCACAAACCTTTTTCAGTTTTATTTTTCAGATCTACACAGCACTCCGTTTTTACGCACAGGTCCTTGGATTTTTATTCTAGGTCCCTGCAGATTTGTTTTAAGTCCCTACCTATGGAATAAAATGGCAGATTATCAACCAAACTTTAAAATTGCCTAACTAATTAATTACAACTCCAAATTTAACATTTTTAATATGTTTTCAATACCAAATTTAATACTCTATCTAATTAAGCCATTTGTTTTATGTTTTGACCATTGCAAATAATTTCAAATTTCAAATTCAAACCTATTCCTTTCACATTTGATAAAATTCATAACTAATTCAATATTAATCCAAATAACACAAATAAAATATGTTTTCCATGTCAAATTAAACCACCTAACCAAATATAAATTTTGTTTCATGATTTGAATAATTAAAATTGCTTAAATAATTTAATCCTTGTTTAATTCATTTAAATTTGATAAAATCATAACTTGCTCAAATAAAATTATTTTTGAACATGCAAATTATGTTTTCAACCTAGAAAAGTATAAACTTTTCAAATATGAATTTGAATTTATGTTTTGAACAAATAAAATTCAAATAAAATTCATGCTTGTTTTAAATTCATTTAAAACTTGTTTAATTTTGTTTCAATCATAATAAATTCATCCTAACTCCTTTTTCAACATTTGAAACATGTAATCCCACTAAAATTTGATGTTATTTTCAAATATAAACTTTGTTATTTGTTTTGAACATTTTAAATGGTTGAAAACAACAAATACTTGTGTGTCACCTTTAAGGCACCCAAAAATTTCCCTAAATTAATAATAAAATTCTAAATTGCTACACCCTATCTTAATTTGATTCTAATGTTGTTATTTTGCTGTTTCCCTTTTGCATGCATCATACTAAACCACTAGCACCTGTTGATTAGTTGGAAAACAAATAATCTAACCAAAAATCCATGGGCTTTTCATATGCAACTCAAATTGCATATGTGTCCATTTAAATTGTGTTACCATGTCAATTAGTTTATGTTGATGCACCCATTAACATGACATGCATCATCCCCATGATTGTGCACTATGCCATGATATTGATTGTCTACCCTTTCTGCATTGTCTGTTTGCTTCTTCTCGGTTAGACGACGACTTTGAGACCGACGATCCTTACGACACCCCTTCCGAGGTTTTAGCTCAGTACCAGGCTACTGGGTTTGCAGGCAAGTTATCACTCACATGAACCACTGTGTTCCTTTCAACATTGGTTACCGATACTTTCCGTTGTTCTTTTCTGCTAGCCTTAGTAGTAGTTGTTTCTGTTACGAACCTATCACATGAATCCCTTAACCTTGATATTGCCTCACCTCCACTCCTATCACCCCTTTGGTTGAGCCTTTGTCTTACTAGCATGCTTAGGTTGCTTTGCTCGAGTCTGTTACCCGTTACTTTCTGTTGTTACTACTATGTTTTGGGGGCTCGATGTTAATCAATCAACCTGTTATTAATAATATGCTGATAAGGCACCGGCAGGAGGCCCTTTGTGGTTTTGAGGCCTGCTAGTGTCGACCCTAATTAGGAAAAGGGTCTTGTCTACTGATCCATGATGAGCGTGCTCACCGCATCCGGGTGGTAGTATGGAACCCCCCTCGACTTTGACCTGATCCGCAGTTTGTCCGAAGAGCCACACTTAGTTCGGGAGTTCCATTTGCGCATAAGCATGAATGGGTCGCTCCCATGGTTACTGTTGATGATGATGATGCATATAGGGCGAGGCATGTGGTGCCGGGGGGTGTGGTTTTCACCCCTGCGCTTAGGTTAGGTCGGACTGGCCGGGACCTTATAGCTCCGTGGCTCCTAGGACAGGTTGTAGAGATGGTTCGAGTCGTGTCGAGTCCACCTGAGTTTTAGTTGGTGGCTTGAGTGTGTACGGGTACTGGAGCACACCGTGCAGGGATAAATCTTCTCGAGAAGCCGTGTCGTCCGCGGTTATGTGCCGACTTGGTGAAAGTACTGGCTAACAAGTACTCAGAACAACTTACACCTAACTATAATAACTTGACTAGTAATAGACTTATTGACACAACAACTTGATCCATTATTCATTAATCCAACTGTGTGAGTTATCCTCGGATTGCTTCTTTGGATAAGGGGCGAGATCCAGGATGGGTTTGTTTGATGGTCAACAACAGTTGGTTACGTTACGCTATCTTATCTCCTCTCTGTTAGCTAGAAGTGGTAGTGTTTCTGTAGTTGGTTAGCGCAGCCAGTTGCAGCATCTTTTATAACCCCTTTCTTCCGTTGAACCCAAGGCATCTGTGCTTGGTGTTGACGGGTTACACGTTGGTGAACTGTGAGTCTTGCTTGCCAGTACGTTGTAGTACTGACCCCTTTGGGGCTGTGGTTTACGCAGACGACGATTCCGAGGATCCCCATGAAGGCTACTACGTGGAGTACGACGACGCTGTTGACGAGTAGATAGCGGACCCGGGCGGGATCCGACGACTTCGTGGATGGGCTCCGTTTTCCTTTCATTGCCGGCCTCTTAGGCCTATTTGGGATCTTGTCTGTACTCAGACCTGTTGTTTGCTTCCGCTGATGTAATGAATGTTATGTTGGGACATGTGTCCTCTGGATGTTTGTATTTGCTATTCTCTGCCTTAGTGAAGGCTATTTTGCAACCTTATTTCAATCTTTTGTGTCTTAGAGATATGTTGTGATTATCATTCGTTCAAAGCTGTTGACGTACCGTGCGTGATTGATATGAAGTACGTCGACAGTAGTGCCTATGACTTCTAGTGGATAGTTTACATCGACGATGGAATAGCAGGGCTTGTGTTGTCGCGCATAAGCGCAGGCCTACCAGGAAGCTGGGACGTGGGAGCAGTTATGCCCCATAATCCAAGCATCTGCTATCCAGTTCGGCCCGATGAGTATCCCCTAGAAACCAGGGTGCGACAAATGGTATCAGAGCCTGTCTGCCTGTAGGATCCCTTTTACTGGTCGCAGTTGAGTCTAGAAACTATTTTGTAGCTATATAAGGAAAATGAAACGTGAGAGTAGGAATTCTGCCATTTTATTTCTTTCCCCACCCACCCTCCCTTTTCTGGTAAGGAAATGCAACGTTGTTTTCTCTTCTCATCTAAACTTTCAAGTTTGGATTTCACGTGTTCTGGGTTCTTCCGTAGTACCTTAGGAGTTTTGGTCGCGAGTTTCCCGATGTTGCTTCAATGTCATGTTTCTCTCAAGAACCTTTCGTCCATTGATGTATCCATTCCTAGCTATGTTTAGTTATCCTTTCGTACTCAAACCATTTATGGTGAACGTTGAGGGTAGTATATGTTTGATCCATGCTACCTTCTTACCGTCTGAAGTAATCCTTTTAAGCACTTATATTGGATTTTGTTATCCGGTTAGTGTGTTAACCTTGGTATCCTCTTCAGGATGGAAAGTGGTGACGAAGAACCCACACTGCCACCTGAGATGGGGAAAGTGCTGTCTCAGATGACGCAAGTTATAAAGAAGATGCAGCAGAACCAAGACCTTGGGAGTAATGGCAACGCCCGGGTGTCTATTCGGGAGTTCCTTGAGCTCAATCCGCGCACGTTTGAGAACTCCTCCGAGCCATTGGATGCTGATGACTGGCTCCGTGAAATGAACCGTACTCTTATGGTAGCTCATGTGGCTGACGAGGACCGTGTTCCTTATGTGACCTACCTTCTCCGTAGACGATCCATGTCTTGGTGGGAGAATTTCCAAGAAATGAGAGGTCCTAGTCTGGCAATCACATGGGAGGATTTCAAGCAAGCCTTCGTGCGCCATCACATTCCCGATGGGCTCATGGAGAAAATGCGTGAGGAATTCTATTGTTTCACACAAGGCAGTTTGGACGTTCTCGAATACCAAAGAGAGTTCAATCGTCTGGCTCGCTACGCCGGAGATGAAATCTCCACGGAAGCGAGAAAGATGGCAAAGTTCCGCAGGGGTCTCAACCCGGAACTCAAGTATGCTCTCACCAACGTCAAGGCCAAGAATTTTGAGGACCTCGTCAACATCGCTCTAAATGAAGAGCATGGGCGCAAGTTGGTTGAGGAATCTCGTAAGCACTCTCGTGAACAGGCTAATCTCTCGAAAGCTATCATGCCTCCACAAAAACGGAGAGTTTGGGTTCCATATACCACTCCAACACCGCCCATTTGCTTGCCAAGCCCGGCAGGAATTCTTCCCCGCCCTCCCACCCCAATGGTATCTTCAGGAGGTGCTCCATCTCAGCCAGGTCCAACAACTCCTCGTTCTGTTGTTACATGCTACAAGTGTGGACAGTCGGGCCACTATTCCGATAAGTGTCCGCAAAGGCACCTCTTTCCACCTCCACCTCGCCACAGGTCGACCCCGACAAGAATAGGTGGTTTTCCGTTGGGTTGCTACAACAGCAACGACCTTGGCGTGAGAACCGTTAAGGTGAACCATGTCAAGGCCCAGGGAGCAGAAGAATCTCCGGAGGTTGTAATGGGCACACTTCTTGTGAACTCGTTTCGTGCTAAAGTCTTGTTCGATTCTGGTGCGTCACACTCTTTCATCTCTCAATGCTTTGCAAACACCAGTGGAGTCAACTTCGAAAAGTTGTCTATCCCTCTCCTAGTGAAATCACCGGGATCTAGCTGGCAAAGCAATAAAGTTAGCCAGAACATCGAGATCACAATTGGAAACCTTCCATTCCAGGCATCTCTGATAGCTCTCCACTCTTCAGATATTGATGTCATTCTGGGGATGGATTGGTTGGTAGCCAACAAAGCAGTCATTGATTGTCCTGCTAAGTCTGTCAAAATCACACACCCTTCTGGCCAGATAGTCTACTTCCATGCTGAAAATCCAGTTGCTCAACTCTACACTCTCAATGCAAATCCTCTACCATCTATTGAAACTATTCCGGTGGTTTGTGAATTCCCTGATGTCTTTCCAGAAGAATTGCCAGGAATGCCTCCTGACAGAGCTGTTGAGTTCGTGATTGAACTTGAACCAGGCACTGCTCCAATCTCTAAGCATCCATACAAGATAGCTCCTCCTGAACTGAAGTTGTTGAAGGAGCAAATCGATATGTACATGGAGAAAGGCTACATTCAGCCTAGTTCCTCCGCTTGGGGTTGCCCAACTCTGTTCGTTGCCAAGAAGGACCAAACAAAGAGACTTGTGGTTGACTATCGTCCTCTCAACGAGAAAACCATCAAAAACAAGTATCCAATTCCTCGTATCGATGATCTTTTTGATCAACTTGCTGGAGCCTCAATATTCTCCAAGCTAGACTTGAGGATGGGTTACCATCAAATAAAGATCAGAAAGGAAGATATTCCAAAAACAGCTTTCACCACTCGGTACGGTCTATATGAATACACCGTCATGTCCTTTGGTCTCACCAATGCACCGGCGACATTCTCCAGACTAATGAATTCTGTCTTCCATGAATACCTCGACAAGTTCGTTGTGGTATATCTTGATGACATTCTTGTCTACTCAAAATCCGAGGAAGAGCATGGAGAACATCTTCGTCTCACTCTCATGAAACTTCGCGAGCATCGTCTATATGCCAAGTTCTCCAAATGTGAGTTCTGGATTCCAGAAGTTGCTTACCTTGGTCATGTCATCTCTGCCAAGGGCATAGCCATTGATCCAGAAAAGGTTAAGGCAATTGTTGATTGGAAACCTCCTAAGACGGTGAAGCAAGTCAGAAGTTTTCTTGGTTTGGCTAGCTATTGCCGTCGTTTCGTCCAAAACTTCTCCAAGATTGCCAAACCTCTCACTGATCTCACAAAGAAGGACAAGAAGTTCGTTTGGTCTCCACAATGTGATGAAAGTTTCAATCTCCTGAAGACTAAACTCACTTCTACACCAGTTCTGGTTGGCCCGGATACTACCAAACCTTTCCAGATATTCTGTGATGCTTCTCTCCAAGGTCTAGGAGCAGTTCTTATGCAAGAACGTCAAGTTGTGGCTTATGCTTCACGTCAGTTGAACCCACATGAGCAAAACTATCCCACTCATGATCTTGAACTTGCAGCAGTTGTGTTTGCCCTCAAGAAATGGAGACAATACTTATTGGGTAACAAAACTGAAATCTTTTCCGATCATAACAGTCTGAAATACATCTTCACTCAGCCAGATCTAAACCTCAGGCAAAGGAGATGGATTGAAAAGATCAAAGACTTCGATCTTACCATTTCTTACACTCCAGGCAAGGCTAATGTTATGGCCGATGCTCTCAGTCGCAAGTCGTATTGCAATAATCTCATGATCATGGAAAGCCAACCTCCACTTCATGAAGAATTTCAGAAGCTGAACCTTGGTCTTGTTCCTCAAGGTTATCTTGCAAACTTGACAGCCAGTCCAACTCTCGAGGATAAGATTCGTTCTGAACAACTTCGTGATGTTGAGATCAAGAAGATCGCAAATAACATCAAAGCAGGCAATGTGAAGTATGAGTGCTTCTCAATTGATGACAAGGGAACGGTGTTCTTCGAAGGACGCATTGCAGTTCCTCAAATTCAAAGTCTCAAAGATGTTATTCTCAAGGAGGCTCATGAAACTCCTCTTTCCATCCACCCTGGAAGTACAAAGATGTACCAGGATCTCAAAACACTGTATTGGTGGTCTGGCATGAAACGTGAAATTGCTCAATACGTTTCTGAATGCGACGTTTGTCAACGTGTTAAGGCAGTTCATCAGAAAACAGCCGGTCTTCTCCAACCTCTGAAAATTCCTGAGTGGAAGTGGGACATGATTGAAATGGACTTCGTCACTGGTTTTCCAAAGTCCAAGAAGGGCAACGATGCAATCTTCGTTGTTATTGATCGTCTCACTAAGGTAGCTCACTTCTTTGCTGTCAAAGAAACAATATCAGCTAGCCAGTTAGCAGAACTCTACACAACAAAGATTGTTCCTCTTCATGGTGTTCCATTGGAAATAAGCTCAGACCGTGGAAGCATATTCACTTCGCATTTCTGGAAGAGTTTTCAAGAAGCATTGGGCACCAAACTTCTGTTCAGCACAGCTTATCACCCTCAGTCTCAAGGGCAAGTCGAAAGAGTCAATCAGATTCTCGAGGATATGCTCAGAGCATGTGGTCTATCCTTTGGCATGAAATGGGAGGAATGCCTTCCATATGCTGAATTCTCCTACAACAACAGCTTCCAGGCAAGCCTAGGCATGGCACCGTTTGAAGCACTCTATGGCCGCAGATGCAGGAGTCCAATCAATTGGTCTGGAGCTGGTGAACGTTCACTCTTAGGCCCTGACATTGTTAAGGAAGCCGAAGAGAAAGTTCGCATCATTCGTGACAATCTCAAGATTGCTCAGTCTCGTCAGAAAAGCTACTATGACAGCAAGCACAGGGATATGATCTATGCACCTGGTGACAAGGCATATCTCCGTGTAACTCCCCTCAGAGGCACTCATCGTTTTGGTGTGAAAGGAAAGCTAGCACCGAGATACATTGGTCCTTTCAACATTCTCTCAAGGCGTGCGGAAAATGCCTATCGTCTTGAACTTCCAGAAAAACTATCCAAGGTGCACGATGTGTTTCACGTGTCACAGCTCAAGAAGTGCTTCAAAGATCCAGATCATGCAGTTGATCATGATTCCATTGAACTGCAAGATGATCTATCTTACGAGGAGCACCCTGTTCGTATTCTCGATGAGACCGAGCGTAAGACTCGCAACAAGAGCACCAAGTTCTTGAAAGTGCAATGGTCGCATCATTCCGATAAAGAGGCAACATGGGAGACCGCAGAGGATCTTCGCAAGAAGTATCCGGACCTTTTCCTTTCTCAGTAGGAATCTCGGGGCGCGATTCCTTCAAGGGGGGCGTTTTGTAACATCCCAAGTATGAAATACCCCTAGAATCTATTTAAGAACTCACCAAATTTCTCATTACTCCCAATCCCTCCACCCAATCTTGAAGATCTTTGGAGGATTGAAGGAGAAGGCCCCGATCTACATCTTCACCGAGCCGTTCTTCATTTCCCCCTCTCTAGCTTGAGGGATCTAGCCTAGGGTTCCCTCTTGTGGAGAACCTAGGCATCTTGATACTTGTTGGTGATTCAAGAAGAGTTGGGAGCCCCCAATTTAGTTGTGGGTGTGTGCCCCAAGTTGTTTGTAAAGGACTCGATCCCCGCCTAAAAGGGGTTCAATAGTGCAAGGTGAACTAGGCCTTCGTGGCGGAAGTTCATCGGAGAATAGGGTGAGGCCTTAGTGGCGTTGAGTAGGCCTTCGTGGTGAGCTCACACCCCTCCAACGAGACGTACTCCCCTTGTGGGAGGAACTCGGGAATACATCATCGTCTCCGTGTGTCTCGGTTATTTCTATACCCGAGCTTTTTTTACTTATGCAATTTACATTGTGATAGCCTTCGCACTTGAAGTCATATATCTTGCTATCACCATGTTACTTTTCTTGCTTAGCATAAGTTGTTAGTGCATCTAGTTGACCGTAGAATATTTAGGTTGTATGCTTGTTAATTTAAACACCTAGTTTATTTCCGCATTTAGCAAGCTTTAACCAGAAATTTTTTAATCGCCTATTCAACCCCCTCAAGGCGACGTCGTTGTCCGTTCACCAACCCGGACGACAATTAAATCCCAGGTGTTGGCAAATTTCATAGCTGATTGGACAGAAGCAACGGAAAACACACCAATGCCGGAGTTGGAATAATGGATCATGCATTTTGATGGATCCAAAATGAAAGAAGGCGCTGGAGCTGGTGTAGTGCTTAAATCTCCAAAAGGTGACATAATGGAGTACGTATTACAAATACACTTCAACGCCAGTAACAATGTGGCAAAATACGAAGCTTTGCTTCATGGCTTGCATATAGCAAAGGAGATAGGTGATACGTCTCCAACGTATCTATAATTTCTGATGCTCCATGATAATATTATGCCAATTGCTACATGTTTTCTCCCTTATTTATAGCATTTTTACACGTTTTCCGGGACTAACCTATTAACAAGATGCCACAAAGCCAGTTCCCAGTTTTCTGTTGTTTTTAGTTTCAGAAAAGTTGTTCTGGAAATATTCTCGGAATTGGAAAATTCGAAAGCCAGAAGTCTTAGGTCCCGGAAGCCTCCAGAAGTCCCAAAGAGCCCCAGAGGGGGGCCACATGGTGGCCACACCATCGGGTGGCGCGGGTCCCCCCGGCCGTGCCACCTAGGGGTGTGGACCCCCTGGCCACTCCCCGGCATCGCCCTTTCGCCTATATATACTTCCCGATGCATAAACCCTAGAACAATCGACGTTTTCCACAAAATACATATGTAGCTCTGCCGCCGCCACCGACAAGTTTCAGGGGACAGATCTCTAGTCTGTCACCCTGCCGGGACGGGGAAGTGCCCCCGGAAGCCATCTCCATCGACTCCACCGCCATCTCCATCGCCGTTGCTGTCTCCTATGATGAGGAGGGAGTAGTTCTCCCCCGGGGCTTAGGGTTCTACCGGTAGCTATGTATTTCATCTCTCTCTCCCATCGTGTGATCTATATGTGATCATGAGCTTAAAAAATCTATTTGAATTCATCTATTATGCTACTCAAGTGGTTTTTGTTATGAGATCTCCGTAAACACTTTGATCATGGTGTAAAGGTGACAATGTGTGCGCCGTGTGGTTTAGCATTATATTTATATTTTGTGTTGGATAACCCTATGAAATTGTGGTGTTTGCGTGGAACCATATGGGTCCCATGGTGATAGCATGGGGGTTACTTGGTTGGGAAAGTGCTTAATCTGAGGAGTGCTGTTACAACCCTACGCAATGATTGGTGTTTGTTATTCGACCGGAGAGTGGTTCGGAGTAGCATAGTGAAGAAATGATATTTATGCATTCAATTATGTGTTCATTGTTGAGAGTGTCCACTATTGAAAGTAGGAGCCCTAGGCCTTATTTCCAAGCATTGCAACCCCGGTTTCCGCCTGTTCTGCTACATGTTTGCTTGCTGCCATTTTTATTTCAGATTGCTATTATCACTTATTATCATCCATATTACTTGCATTTTACTCTCTCTCTTCGCCAAACTAGTGCACCTATATACCTGACAAGTATATTGGGTGTGTTGGGGACACAAGAGACTTCTTGTATCTTGATTGCAGGGTTGCTTGAGAGGGATATCTTTGACCTCTACCTCCCTGAGTTCGATAAATCTTGGGTGATCCACTTAAGAGAAACTTGCTACTGTTCTACAAACCTCTGCACTTGGAGGCCCAACACTGTCTACAAGAATAGAAGCGTGCGTAGACATCAAGCTCTTTTCTGGCACCGTTGCCGGGGAGGTAAGGTAAAAGGTACTCACATCCTCGGGTGTGAGTGATCGAAGTTATTTCCTTTAGATTCTGCAATTATATCTTTTTGTTTCTTGATTTCACTAGTTAGGATTAATGGAAAACAACAAAAATATGAGAGAGCTTTATAATGTTTATCTTGAGTTAGGACATGAAGTGTTTGAAGAGAAAATTAAAAAACCTATGGAACTTTACTTGCATGCTAGTGGCAATGTTATTAGTATGAACTCTTTAAACACCATTATTGCTAATGCTATGTAAAAGTCTAAGCTTGGGGAAGCTAGTTTATATGAAAATGATCTTTTTAGTTCCCCAAGAACGGAGGAGAAAATTTGCTTTGATGATGAGCCTATGCCTGTTACATATAGTAGTGATCATGATTGGGAAAAGCACACTACTTTTGATATTGAAAATGATGATATAGAAAGCTCTAAACTTGTGGATGATCTGTTTGAAAACCCTTTCTCTACTTATGATTATATGCTTGATACATCTCCTCCTAGTAAAAATGATGATATGTTTACAAATGAACACATTTTGGAGGATAACTATTCTATTGCTTATGATGATATTATTCTTCCTATATATGATGATTACAATGATGAATATGATATTTTAAGTCCACCTACTATTGAGGAGAAAATTTATTTCGATGATACTATGCCTCCTATATTTGATGATTATGGTGATGAGAATAATAATGATAGCTATTTTCTTGTATTTTCTCCCACTACTATTAATGAGAATGACTATGCTTATGTGGAGAGTATTAATTCTTTTATGCATGTGGCTCATGATAAGAATGTTTTATGTGATAGTTATATTGTTAATTTTATTCATGATGCTACTTAAATTTATTATGAGAGAGGGAAACATGGTTTTATGCATCTCAACAATATTAAGTTTCCCCTCTTTATGTTGAAGTTTTTGAAGTTGCACGTATTTTGTCTTCCTATGCTAGTCACTTTGTGCTTCGTTGACTTGTTTTTCTACAAGATTCTTTTTCATAGGAAGTGGTTTAGACTTAAATGTGTTTTATATTTGCTTCTTGATGCTCTATTATTGTGCTTCAACTCTTATTCTTATGTGAGCATCTGTTAAAAATCATTGTGCCTAGCTGAAAGGCATTAAAAGAAAAGCGCTTCCGGGAGACAACCCGTTTTATTTCTCCGTTTCCAACCCGTTTTCCTTCATTTTATTTTGTTTTCTTTGCACCTGGGTGTTTTCTATTTCCTTAGAAATCCCGCTGTATCTTTTTTTTTGTGTCTTTGTTGAGCCAAGTAAAGCCTCTAGTGGAAAGTTGAGACTATATTTCGGATTTCTGCGCAGGAAACAGATTTCTGCTGTCCACCGTAAAACATCGTATAAAATCCTGGAAGATCAGAATGATCTGAAATTGTTTGTGCCTATTCCTCAGCTAATTCCTCAACTTTTATTAGTCGACCACTTTTTGATTTGAGAACCAGAAGATTTTCGAAAAAAATCATCTTTACCTGTTGTCCCGTTTTGACAGAATCTGCCAATAATTGCATTTGCATCTTAATATCTTTCTTTTGGTGTTCTTTTGAGAAAAAGAGTTTTAAAAGAAGTTGTGACAGTAGCTAATGTGTTTATGAGTGTTAGGATTGTGTTGAAACTGAACCATGTGAATTTATTATTTTGATTGTACTAACATTGTCAATGAAGATTGTGAGAAGTTTAGTGTGAAGGAAGTTTTCAAGGGTCAAGAGAAGAGGATGATATGACGTGATCAAGAAGAGTGAAGATCCTAAGCTTGGGGATGCCCCGGTGGTACATCCCAGAAAATTCCAAGAAGACTCAAGCATCTAAGCTTGGGGATGCCCAAGGCATCCCCTTCTTCATCGACAAATTATCAGGTCACTTCTAGTGAAACTATATTTTTATTCAGTCACATCTTATGTGATTTACTTGGAGCGTATTTTATTTTTGTTTTCAGTTCGTTTAGTTTTCTTTTCTATAATAAATGGTTGGATCTTATAATACTTGTGTGGTAGAGAGACACGCTCCGTTTTCATTGCTTAGAACACTCTAGTTTTCATTCTTATTGTTCTGTGAGTTTTCACTTTTTGCTAGTACTGCGTTTAGCCTTTGTTTTCATGCATCTCTTATTCAAAGCTGTTAGTTTTAGTAGTGTTATGTGAGTACTCTCATGTTTTCTGTATCATGTAGAGTATTTTTGTTAAAACATATCTTGTATGGTGCTTGTTGGGAGAAGAAACTGTCGTTTAAAGTAGAATTTATAACAATGCAAGTAGAAGCTTGTATAGACTGTTGCTAGAACTTTTTCATGCCATGCTAAATGTTATTTTAGTTCTAAAGACTTGTGGATATTTAGTAGCATGAATATCCTCAAATATCCGAGAGTGTTTAATATGCCATTGAAAGATTCATGAGTTGTTCTTGTCATAAGGAAGCATAAATTTATGGTATTCTCTTTCGAATGTTTTAATTGGTTGACTTGGCGCATGCTCACACCATGTTTATGACTATGAACCAGTCACGAATAGCCTCCATGACCACTTATTTTTTGAACTATGATACCGCTTATGCTTTAATTAATGATGTTTATGTCGCTATGCATGATTATGGCTCTTATGCTCTCTTGATTTGTCGCTCCTAGTCTTTTGCTAGCCTCCACCTGTACTGGGTATGAGCTTTACTCGTGCATCCAACTCCCTAAAACCAATTTCTCCAATTTTATCCATCATACCTACCTACATGTGGTATTTAACTGCCACTCCAAGTAAATTTCTCGTGTGTTACCTTTAAAACCTTCAAAATTACTCCTGCTTTATGTTCCTGTTTTTGCTCATGAGGACGTCAATAGAGAATCTTTATCTCACTTGTTGATTGGATTTCACACCCTAGACTAGTGGCTTCATCCGCTTATCCAAATGACAGAAGAGCTGGCAGCGGGGTTCCCAGCCCCAAATTAATACACACAAAATCTCTTCACTATTTTTGCCCCTGATTTATCAGTCAAAGCATAATTGTGTAAACAAAAGAGAAAGAGGGATGACCTTCTACCCCGATGCGTCCTTAATATGGGAGCCGCTCTTGTGAATCCAGTTGGCTTGTGACGTACTGTATTTTCTGTTTACCATTCGTTGACATTAGCATACATCTCCCAAAATATAGACACTCCTCCACGGTATCTGATTGTTGGAAGGCACCCGAGGATTCGGTTAGCCATGGTTTGTGAAAGATGAATGGGAGGAGTGTCAAACTTTTAATACCTGTATTTAATAAAATAAAAAGCTCCGCGAAGGGCCTTTCTTTTACTTTTATGTTGAGTCTCCATTTTCTAACTTTATGCACAGTTGAGAGAGCTTTTTTACCATTCTTAGTTCTATGTGCATTATCCCATAAACATCAATAATTACTTCATGATGCGACATTATTTGTTCTTAAATTATTTGCTCTAGTCTTCCTGATGAACTTTGAAGGTGTCCTGGAATTTATGTTTTGCCCCACTCTTAAGGACTAGCGAAATATCACTTTACCATGCTTTCTCTATACCTGAAACAAACGTTTATCTTTCTTTGCATTATTATTCTTGATCCTTTATTTGAGATACTCTTCATGATGAAAAGTGATTGCTTTACTTTATTATCAAAGTTCTATCTATCATGTTTTGTGTTTGAAGTTATATGATCTCAGCTTACATATGCCTTTACATTTTTATGATCAAGATTATGCTAGTAGCATGTCACCTCAGAAATTATTGTTTTATCGTTTACCTACTCGAGGACGAGTAGGAACTAAGCTTGGGAATGCTTGATACATCTCCAACGTATCTATAATTTCTGATGCTCCATGATGATATTATGCCAATTGCTACATGTTTCTCCCTTATTTATAGCATTTTTACACGTTTTCCGGGACTAACCTATTAACAAGATGCCACAGAGCCAGTTCCATGTTTTCTGCTGTTTTTAGTTTCAGAAAAGTTGTTCTGGAAATATTCTAGGAATTGGAAAATTTGAATGCCAGAAGTCTTAGAAGTCCCGGAAGCTTCCAGAAGTCCCAAAGAGCCTAGGCGGGGGGCCACAGGGTGGCCACACCATGGGATGGCGCGGGCCACCCTGGCCGCGCCACCTAGGGGTGTGGGCCCCCTGGCCACCCCCGGCATCGCCCTTTCGCCTATATATACTCCTCGATGCATAAACCCTAGAACAATCGGCCTTTTCCACAAAATACATCTGTAGCTCCGCCGCCGCCGCCGACAAGTTTCGGGGGACAGATCTCTGTTCTGGCACCCTGCCGGGACGGGGAAGTGCCCCCGGAAGCCATCTCCATCGACTCCACCACCATCTCCGTCGCCGTTGCTATCTCCTATGATGAGGAGGGAGTAGTTCTCCCCCGGGGCTTAGGGCTCTACCGGTAGCTATGTGTTTCATCTCTCTCTCCCATGGTGTGATCTATATGTGATCATGAGCTTTCTAATCTATTTGAATTCGTAGATGTTACTCTTCATCTATTATGCTACTCAAGTGGTTTTTGTTGTGAGATCACTTTGATCACGGTGTAAAGGTGACAGTGTGTGCGCCGTGTGGTTTAGCATTATATTTATATTTTGTGTTGGATAACCCTATGAAATTGTGGTGTTTGCGTGGAACCATCTGGGTCCCATGGTGATAGCATGGAGGTTACTTGGTTGGGAAAGTGATTACTCCGAGGAGTGTTGTTACAGCCCTACCAATGATTGATGTTTGTTATTTGATCGGAGAGTGGTTCGGAGTAGCATAGTGACGAAATGATATTTATGCATTCAATTATGTTTTAATTGTTGAGAGTGTCCACTAGTGAAAGTAGGAGCCCTCGGCCTTATTTCCAAGCATTGAAACACCGTTTTCCGCCTGTTCTGCTACATGTTTGCTTGCTGCCATTTTTATTTCAGAACTAGTGCACCTATATACCTGACAAGTATATTGGGTGTGTTGGGGACACAAGAGACTTCTTGTATCTTGATTGCAGGGTTGCTTGAGAGGGATATTTTGGACCTCTACCTCCCTGAGTTCGATAAACCTTGGGTGATTCACTTAAGCGAAACTTGCTGCTGTTCTACAAACCTCTGCACTTGGAGGCTCAACACTATCTACAAGAATAGAAGCGTGTGTAGACATCAATAGGCGTCAAGCGTATACTTTGTTATGGTGACTCGGATTTGATGCAGCATCAGCTAAACCAAACATGGGATGCCAAAAGCCCCATTATGGCCGAACATCGGAGAACTGTGGACGAGTTTTCCATTTGCTTCCTAGGATTTGAGGTACTTCATATCAAAAGGGAAGATAATTGGAATGCGGATGCATTATCCCGTATGGGCTCGAAAAGAGTGAAAATCCTACCACCTTGTGTGTTTGTCCAACATTTGCATCAACCATCAAAAAAAGGCGGAGATGTTGATTATCCTCTCGTTTCCGAGTCAATCAAAGTTTTGCTTGTTAACCCGGATTGGACAATTCCATACTTAAACTTCTTGGTTGATCAGAAGTTCCCGGATGGAGCAGACAAAATCTTGCAAATGCAGATACAACGCCGATGCAAAGGATACACGGTAATTAATTTTGCCTGTATAAACGCAGTGCTATCGGAATTTTTCAGCGGTGTATTTCACCAGAAGAAGGACGAGAAATTCTGCAAGAAATCCATGCGGGAGATTGCGTACATCATGCTCAATCAAAAATCATAGTTAAAAAAGCATTCCGCGCTGGATTTTTCTGGCTCACAGCCAAAGCAGATGCATGATGGGATCATTCAAAACTGCAAGAGGTGGACTTACGTATCTACTCGTTGCAGTAGATAAGTACACCAAGTGGGTGGAGGATAAACCCATCAAAAAACTTGACGGTGTGACTGCCAGGAATTATATCATTGACAAAGTCATGAGATAGGGCGTTCCACACAACATAATCACGGATAACGGGACAAATTTCTCTATTGGAGAGTTGGCAAAATATTGCCGACAAACGGGAATTCGCCTAGATCTTGCATCTGTGGCACACCCACAATCCAATGGACAAGTTGAACGAATGAATAGTTCTATCCTGCAGGGAATACGCCCAAGACTCGAATCTCCTCTTCATAGAGCAGCTGGAGCATGGGTAGAAGAATTACCTTCTGTCTTTGGAGTATTCGAACGACGCCAAATAGATCAACATGGCAAACTCCATTTTTTCTGGTTTATGGTGCAAAAGCAGTGCTTCCCACGGACATGCTCCATGATAGCCCAAGAGTGCTGGCATACGAAGACTCGGATGCCGAAAGCGCACAACAAGATGCCGTCGATATCTTAGAAGAAGAACGAGAGCTTGTGCTACAAAGATCCGCCATTTATGAGCAAGGATTACGACGTTACCATATTCGGAAAATCAAACACCGTTCTTTCAAAGAAGGTAACTTGGTGCTAAGATTAGTGCAGGAAAGGAAGCACTAATTAGCCCCAGTTTGGGAGGCACCATTTTTCATCAGCAAGGCTATGAAAAATGGATCTTATTACCTTGTAGATATTCGGAATACAGAAGATGATCCTAAAAAACCGAATCGCAAGAGAAAGAGAAAGATAGATGTATAAATAGGAGAGACAAAGAGACCCTGGAGCATCCAGCAGTTACGTCCCTTTTACATTTAGTTCAAATTCTATCTAAACATCTTTGAGATCATGAAATAAAGTTGTCAGAATTCATGTATTTTTTATCTGCCTTGTTGTTAGTTCAAAGCATAGTACCGTCTTATCTATTTCCTAATGATCTTTCAATTTGCTTCAACGTTAACCCGAATTTTTCCTGCGTGCTCGGAGTTATAAAACTAAATGATTTTCTAGCCTAAGGAGGCTTAAGGAAACCCAGATTGTGCCTACGTGCCTGAGTTTCATACCTTTTCAAAATTACTTACTTTTTCCTAAGTATTATCTGATTGTTTGTGGGTTGGGTCACTGGGATTAGTAAGTAAAAATGCCTAAGTACAATCCATGATTTCGAGTTTCGGCTGATTGGGTTGAACCCAGTCACTTGGCATGAAGATTCGGTACTTTTGAGCCATTTCAACACTAAGAACAGTTAAAACATATAAGCCAGAGAACTTAGAAGGAAAAGGAATTATAACCCGGAAAATCTTGCAAAGACTTAAATTTTACTGCAAAAGGGGGAATACTTGTTTATACAAAAGATATATCGCATTACAATTTGATATTACATTTGAAGAATATTAATGCTTCTATTTGTCCTCGAACAGCTACTGAGGAATCAGACGGCCTCCTCAGAATCCGAGTCGTCCTCGTCCCTGTCGCTGGGGTTCTCAGGAGTTGCCGGAATCTCTTCCTCTAGGTAGAAGGTCGAGATTGACATCATTTGAGCTATCTTGGTGGCATGCCCCTTGACAGACTCAAAAATGTCGGCTCTCTGCGCTTCCGTGTACCCTTGAGGGATACCGGTCGCAACACGCCAGAATTTTGCGGTGGTCTAATGCATGCGCATCAGCCCAAGGGCCATGCGCACACCACCACGAGCAGCAGAGCGGAACCAGGACTCCTTCTGGTTCTCCACCTCCTCTATCGCCTCTAGAAGCTTGCTTACTTCCGAGAATTCTTCCGCTTTGTCGGGAATGTACTTAAGCAGCATCCTCGCAGTCTTCAAGGCGGAGAAGATTTCCCCGAAAGCCCGGATTTTGCCAATCCGGGTAAGCAAGGGGTTCCCTTCTGTTCAACATAACAAGGAAAAGTTAGAAAATTACAGAAGGAGAAAAAAGAAACTACTTAAATAGGTATAAGGAAAAACTTGGTAAAGGAAGTTAAAACTTACCGAGAATCTTGTCCATCTCAACGCCTTCTTCAAGGCACTGGTTGAGAGAATTCTCCACGTCCCAGATAGTCGTTGCATCTTTCTCAGCTTGAGAAGATGCAGGGACTCGGCAATCTCAACAGCCAGCTGGCTGGCCTCCAAGTCTTTCTGAAGTTTTACAGTCATCTTGTAAAGCTCCGAGTTTTCCTTGCGAAGGTTCTCGGCGTTGCCAGCATCTTCAGCAATTTGTTTGGCTTTCGCCAAAGAAGCTGAAAAGTAGGGAAAATGAAGAGTTTGAAACTCGGAAAATGACTTGGAAAAAATTCATGAAAACAGCAGCGCGAAAATAAATTTACCTGCTGATTCCTTCAGCTGCTGCTGAACAGAGGCCAACTCCGAGTCTTTTTCATCAAGAATGCTAAGGAGAGTTTTAACCTCCTTGTTTTTTATGGTAGGCTTGTTGAAAATTTCCATGTTTATTGTCTCGGCAGTTTGGTGAAACATAGATGAGGGAAAAGTCGCTTAAGTCAAAAAACAAGCAGGCATAAGAGAAAAGCATTAAGTCAAAAAGTATACATTTGTCTTAATACTTGGGGGCTAGAGGTATTTACCTGGCTCATTTTCTGCAAGCTCGCTAGATTCTCGGTAAATTCCTTGGCATACTCTGTGAAGGTAATTCCGACATGGCAAAGACCGTCTTGTATGACCTGGCGACACGAGAACACATAATTATTCCAAACTATAAGTCCGCCTTGCGGCCAAGGACGGATTAAGGGAGCACGATCAAAGTGTTTTTTTCCCATGGATGAATATATCCGTGTTCGCCGAAATAGTCTTCTTGCTTTACCTTGAACTCGCTGTCAAAATTCGGGATGGGCTCCTCCTTCGGGATGTTTGAAGGTCCACCCTCATCCGGCACCGCCCTTTCCCTCGCATCTGAGTCGGATGCAATGGGCTGGCTGGACTACAAGGGATATTCTTCTTCCCTGGCAGCCGAGTTTTCTTCCCCAGCCGCTGTCGGAGTATCTGGTATAGCGGCGGGAGATGGCTTCAACCCTCTGTGCGCAGCAGCTTTATGCTTTTTCCGGCCTTTTCCCTTCAAAGTTGTAGGGGCAATGCTAGAAATAAAAAGAAGGAAAATTCTGAGAAATGAGATTCCGAGAAACCAAAAAACATGCAATAAAAACATAGAAATGAAAAACCCCAGGTTTTACCTGGAAGTAGCGACGGACATGCCGTCAAGGTCGATGACTTCCTGGGTAGTGGTTGGCTTCTTGCGCTTCCGTCCTCCTGACTGGAAGTTGCCACGAAGCGCGTCCAACTCTTCGTTGGTAGCAAGCTCAACCTCAGGAAGATCGAGAAGCTGTGGAAAGAAACAAAGTCTGGGTAAGGAAAAAATCCGAGAAAAAGAATGAGACTCAAGAAAATTCCCAAAGAGACAGAACTATACCTTTGGAGCTGGGTTTCCAGCGTGGTACATTTTCCGGCTCTCCTCGTACTGATCACGAGTATAAACCATCTGGTTTACACGCTTCTTGAGGTCCCTTTTCGATAAAGCTTTGTTTGTCGCCTTCATCGCGTCCTCCGGGCCCATGTATTCACACATAAGCCGTTTTCCGCGGTAGACCAATGGCTGGATCCGCCTTTCGAGCCAGCACAGGACGGTGTCCACGCCGGTCAGTGGAGGAGTGGCGGAAACAAGTTTGGCAATTCGCCTCTTGATCCTCATCAGATCTGGAGGCAGAGTCTGGACCGCGTCCACCGCCCAATTATCTTGGGGAGTGGTCGCGGAATTTATAAAAGGCGGAATGCCCGTTTCCTTTCCAGGAAACGGGACATCCGCGTGATAAATGAAAGAGTCCGTCCAAAATTTGACGCACTCAGAGGTTTTGATTTTCGGAAACCAATCTTCCCTAAACGTACGAAGGGTGCACTAGTACAGAAATGGTCATCTGTGGCGCACCAAATTTGAATTCTGTGGCGCACCTAGGAGCCAGAGGGGTGCGCCACATAATTCATGCCACAATTTTTTTTTCCTGTGGCGCACCCTGGCCGTGCGCCATAGAAATGTCAATTCTGTGGCGCACCTCAGCCGTGCGCCATAGAAATTTGCAATTTTGTGGCGCACTAAGTAGGGGTGCTCCACAGAATATTTTTTTTGAATTTCAAAAAAAAGGCGGCCAGATCTGGCCGCGGGAATTTCGGCGAAATTTTGAAATTTCGCCGGAGCTCGTCGGATGCCGTTGTGAACGTGGCCTTAGGTGGCTTGGTTGGTGGTGGGTGGAGGATGGGGGTCACCGGAGTTGGTGGAGGAGGAGAAGGAGGAGCTCGCCGGAGGTGGTGGTGGTAGAGGAGGAGGAGCTCGCCGGAGTTGGTGGAGGAGGAGAAGCTCGATGGAGTGGTGGTGGTGGAGGAGGAGGAGGAGCTCGCCGGAGCTGGTGGTGGAGGAGGAGAGGTGGTGGAGGAGGAGAAGCTCGATGGAAGTGGTGGTGGAGGAGGAGGAGCTCGCCGGAGGTGGTGGTGGAGGAGGAGGAGCTCGCAGGAGGTGGTGGTGGAGGAGGAGAGGTGGTGGTGGAGGAGGAGGAGGAGGAGAGGTGGTGGTGGAGGAGGAGGAGGGTGGTGGTGGAGGAGGAGGAGAGGTGGTGGTGGAGTAGAGAAGTGGAGAGGTAGAAGAGAGAAGGGGAGATGAGAAGTGGAGGGGAGAAGGGAAGAAGAGGAGGGGAGGAGGGTAGAAGAGGAGAAGGGAAGAAGAGGTAGAGGAGGCAGGATTCGAATCCTGCCTCACAATTCTATGGCGCACCAAGTGAAGGGGTGCGCCACAGATTTTTTTTTCTAGTGAAAAATCTTCAAACGGCCATAACTTCTATTCCTTTTGGAATTTGGCGATTCTAAAAAAAAGCTCATAGGCCGAAGGCGAGTGAGGTTGGGTTCCTTTTTCTCTCTAGTTTTTTTTTATATCTTGATCATTTTTTTCTGACATCGTATGCAAAAGTTATGCCCATTTTACTTTTTTTAACAAACTTTTGCTAAGAAAGTCGAAATTCATATTTCAAAATTTGATAAAAAAAAAAGTAGACCTTAAACTCTCCGTGCATCTATAAGGGATTTATTTTTTGATGCTTTTTAGACCTCCAACTCTCCCGTGAAAAACTAGAAATGGCGTTCCGGGGGGGTGGAGTTCGTGCGTGTGGTCATACAATTTGGGGATGAGAATTCTGTGGCACACAAGACAGTGGTGCGCCACAGAAATATGACATTTCTGTGGTGCACTACCCACCATGCGCCACCGAATATGAGTGGGGAAATGATTGGGTTGGCCCCAACATATTTCTGTGACGCACCTCTGTCCTGTGCGCCACAGAATTCCTCTTTTCTGTGGTGCACCCCTGTTCCGTGCGCCATGGAAGTCCTCTTTTCTGTGGCCCATTCCTCCCGTGCGCCATAAAAATAAATTTCTATGGCGCATCGCTGCTTGGTGCGCCACAGAAACTGTTCCATATAAAGGCACTTCTCTATTAGTGGTAAAGGAGATAGTCCCGCAAGTTGGGAGAGCGCCCTCAGAGGGGTTGCGTTTTAACCCGAAACAATACTACCATAAATCTAGGCGGGGTTCTATCCCTAGATAACCCTCGAAGAGGGCCTGGAAGCTGGCTAAGTAGAGAATGGAGTTTGGGGGAAGGTTGTGTGGCTGAATCCTATAGTGATATAGGATTTAAAGGAAAAAGGCAGATGGCGGAAACCCCATATACCTCGATTGACGTGAGAGGCTAGGAGGACCCGTTCGTCGGGTTCCGGGAACGGCTCGGTGTCATTCTCGTTATACCGCCACTTGTCCTTCACCATGAACCCTTCTTTCTACGGTGCCGGGAGGAGGGAAGGAACCACATTGAAGTGGCTCCAATTCCCGGAGTTTTCCTCCCCTTCGTCTTCACCTCCGGCGGCGGCGGAAGCGGCGATCTCCTCGCCGCCGTGAGCAGGGTGTTCCTCCGCGAGCTCGGAGAAGAGAGGCGGAGGAGGAGCAGATGACGTTGACGGTGGCGTGTTCCTGGCCACGGAAGGTAGATCCCCGAGGGCCGGCTCGCTGATGGCCCCCTCCGGCGCGTTCGCGGCGGAGCGAATCAGGGAGTCGAGGAGGGGGTCAAGGTCGTTAATTATGTCTTCAATATTCACGGCGGCGCTCGCCGAGTCGGAGGCACGGGGAGAATCTCCGGTTGCCATTCTTGGGCGGCGCAGTCGCGAACTGGATCCTCCGATTGTTTTCCGGGGAGAGGCTCGGGGGCTAGGCTCTCTGTGCTCACTCTCATGCTCGGGCTCTGGTTGCTGGTGCTTGCGCGCTGAGAGCTCGAGGAGGAAGAAGAAGCAGAAGAAGAAACAGAGCCCCCGAGATGACTATTTATAGCTGGGTACGCGGAGATTAGCTCCAACGGCTATTTTGACCGTTGGATGCGCGACGCGTGTTACGCCCGAAATTTTCGGGAAATGAGGGATGGGGTGATAATTTCTATCTCCTCGTTTCCCGCGAGAATGTGTCAGAGGATACGTTTCAGGGTTTTAACTGAACCCAAACGTCCGTGATGTCAGCAGGATTTCATGGCTGATGTCACGAGGTTCCTTCTCCGGGAAGACTCGTGGAAGAAAAGCCGGACTTTGATAAAATCCGAGTTTTGAGTTAAGAGTTCTTGGGAAAAAGAAGAATCAAGACAAAACGCCGATATTTCTCGGAAAATAATGCAAATTGACAAAAGACGGCAGAGTGAACTCTTAATCCTTCTTGGGGTTACTGTCAGATATATACCGATTGGGGGTATGTACAGCATTGGCCTAAGAGCCGGATTACCAGGGTGGCCTGTTGGTAATGGATCACAGTCCATTGGGTGGCCCAGTAAGCCGATGCGCAGGAAGGCAGATTCTAGAAGAATCCGGACCACGGCCCAAAGTGGTGCGGCTTGGAGGAGAAGACGGATTTCTTACTTTCCAAGTTAGATACTTTCCGTAGTCTTCTAGGTTTCCTTTCTGTAAGCCCAAATCCGGCTATCTATATAAAGCCGGACGGGAGAGAAGAAAGATAGGCAACAATTATCTAGAAGCCAACTCGCCGAGAAGTTGATCGTCGCCGAGTTAGCGAAACCATACTCACATTGTACTTTGTATACTTCAGGCTTCAGCCCTGATTTAGTGAGATTGCATGAATAGGAACGCCGCCTAGTTGCGCCGTACCAAACCTGGGTAAACTTGGTGTTCTCGATTGTCGTACAACCATGTCCCCCCGCGACTACCCGTAGGCTCATGGCACCCCCGTCTATGATCCTTACTACGATGTCTCGACACCTGAACTTTATCAATAGTAGAAGGCATTTGTGAACTAACGGACCCTCGTCTGCCTTCAGCATGATGCCCAGTTGATGCGCCTGGTGGTCAGCCGTTGGTGGTGGTGGCAACGGCATCGCCGTGCGCGGTGGCATCCGTGGAAGAGTAGCCAATCCACCCCACCCCCCACCCAGGGCCGGTCCTGAGATTTCGGGGGCCCGGGGCGAACGTAAAATTTAGGGCCCCTTAGTCTAAATAATTAAAACAAATGTATTTTAGCTAAGTAGAGATCAAGGAGAGAAACGAGATACTGAAGTTTTACGGCGAAAACCCTTTTCGGGAAATTGACTATTGCAATTTCAATTTACCCTTAAAATTATGCAAAGTCGGTCAGGTTGGAATCAATATCAGTATCATCCCATTTCATACCACTAATCTTTAAACTCTAACCATTTTTGGTTATTTAAATTTATATAAAATTAAAGGACACTATGGTAGATTGTAAAACTATATATGCATCTTCGTCGGGGCAAATGATTGAGATACTTAACCCTGATCTAAGAAGTAAGAGGCACCAAAGAGATTTCAGAAAGTACAAAAGAAAAGGAGATATCACCTAGCCTACTTAGAGACACTATACCGTTTGTTCCTCTCGATTGGACCACACTAGCCGGTTGAACCTGCCGGCGGCATGGAGCCTTGGCGATCGAGAATATGCGAAGGATTCGGGGAATCAGGTTGCCATTTGCCGCAGCAGGGTGAGGTTTGAGGAGGCGATGGGTGATGGATTTTAGGTGTAGAAATGGATCAGAGATGCCATTAGGGCTGAATAGTTGAAACTAGAGGGCACAGGAGAAACTGCTCGCAACCCCGTTCACGTCGCGTACTACTCTCCCACGTGAATGGAAGGGGCCAATCGTTACCCAAGGCCTTCTTTTCATATCTGAATTTATTTATTTTTGCTTAACGTTTAGTGTACAAATTTCTGGGAGGGGCCCCTAAAATTTCTGGGCCCAGGGCGGCCGCCCCTCCCGTCCCCCCTCAGGACCGGCCCTGCCCCCACCCCCCCGGCCAAGCGTGTCGCCTCCCAAGTCAGCTCCATAGTTTCTTCCTGTAACAGGGCCAAGGAAACAACATAATCCAAATCCTTTGGCTATTACACCATGATGTCAGATCGAAGGTCATCCACAAATTGAGTAACAAAATACAGTGGATCCCACGATCGGTGATGTGCTATCAAACAGTTCATCAAAGTGTTGAACTGGACAACATACTCAGCTACGGTCCGCGTTTGTCGTAGCCATGAGAACTGTCGGAGTAACTGCTCAAACTCATGTCACCCAATTTTTTTACACACTAAACTCACAAAATTCTCCCAATTAGTAGTTGCCAGATGCGCATTGTTCCATAGCGGCCAAAGTGTGTCATCTCCAGTGAAATAAACTACAACAATATCTACCCACACCTCCCTATCAGTACAACACACTCCAAAATACGATTCACACTTTATTTTGCACTCTAGCGGGCGTTCCCCATTGAATCAGGGGCAATCAACTCTGGGTGTTTTCCCCCTCTCGCTATCTCTCTACGCAAAACCAGACGACTCGGGAAATTGGGCAGCAGACGTACCCACGGTCGGAGGGAACCCCGTCAGCGAACCCCGTGAGTTGTTGTCGGCGCGGCGGCCATCGGGCCCATGACGACCTTAGTCACTAACAGAGGTACGCCCCACCTTAACACGCATATATGTCCACGTCAGGGTGGTTCTCGCGGTCAGCGTGGTCGCTGGCGATGTGGTTGCTGACGCACTTGTTGTCGCCTTGACGAGTTTGTTGATGTGGGCGCGCGGGTCCCCCATATCCGCTTGCAAGCTCCCTACCGCTTGGTCAACCTTGGGTTTCCAAAGTGCGAGGTCGAACAATGCTGGCTTCACCTCCTCCGGCGATCCCGTCGATGTCTCGATGGTCGACATCTTGCCGTTAAGATCGTCGAGCTTGGCGGACTGGTCTCGAATCGCGGTGACCAGTGAGGCGATCTGATCCTTGAGCTCGAGTCCCCCCATGACCAGCTTGAAGGAGCGTGTGCGTGGTGCCAGATCAAATGCTATGATACCAGATTGTTGTGCCCTCACTCGATTCTTTACTCACACGAGATATGATCTAATACAAGAGATCAACAAGTAAGGGGAACAGGGGATCTTGAGTCGGGGATTGGGAGAGAGGGATACAAAGGGGCAAAGGAAAGAGTCGACCAGTTTGTTCTTTGATTCTAATCCCGGTGTCCACCTGCTCCTTTTGTAGCCTAGCGAGTCCACTCTGTCGACGGGTACCGCTGGTTTTTCTTCCTGATACGTCGTGGCTAGCCCAACATCAGGGCCTTGGGTCACTGAGCTGGTCACATTGGATGATGTAACCTTTTCAATAACACATGCATTACTTGACACGTTGTCCCAGTCGTTGCCTTCTTGGAGAAATGGTATTGGAATCGATTCAATTGGTTGGGTTAATTACCATTGATTTTATAAGAATCATTCATCGACGAGCTGGTTCGCGACGTGCTCCTGCCCAAGAACTAGTAGAACATTAATTATCTTGTCTGTATGTACCTGAGACCAATAAAGAACTAAGAACTGACTAGCTTGCTCAATGTAACTTGCTTACTTGCTATTACATCTATACGAGCTACTTCGTCTCCATCTCTAGCGTACGACCGCATCTCCACCACCAACAATGTTGATAAGTTGTCGTTGTGGACTTCCCGACCAAGACTTACGTGTTATCTATCCATTTATTTGCACCTACATTTTTTCCATATATGCATAATTGCATATTACAGGTATGTGTTACTAAATTATTTGTTAGCAGGACTTTTTTTTTTATAGAAGTTGCAGATCGCATTCCGTATGGAACTAGAGGCCATGCATGGAGAAGCCTATTGTCTAATGAAGTATCGCCATCATAATTTTGGTGACAACTAGTGCCCGAGATCAGAATGTATATTCCTATATATTGGAAAGTCATATGCTGACTCGCTTTTCTTAAGATAATAGTGATCATTCTCTAGCTCTCTAAAGTACCGGTCAGTAATTTATCTGGTCATGCAAAATGCGCTGGGTTATTCTTTGCCAAACAAAGTATAGCAGACTTTATGTTATTTTATTTTCTGGAGTAGTGTCCTCTAGTTCCGTGGGCCGTGGTATTCGTGTTTTTCGGAGTACTCCTACTTCTTTCTATGTCTATGTGGCTCGGTCAACACTTTTTAATTCTTGAGTTTTCTCTTACCTAGAAAATGTTTTAAAAGGATACTTCCAGGATGTTGCACCGGGTAGGTACTGGGGAGTGATCACGAAGCAGGCAAGCAAATAACATGGGCTAACCCAAAGGGAAAGTGGGTGTGGGGATTACCAGCACACCCACTACCGCACACCACCAGGTGGACCCCACACACCCCCAATCCCCGCAACCCCTGGCCCCGTTTCTTCTCAACCGCAAGGCGCATACCGGCCGAGGAGGCCGCAGAGGAGCGTGGCCGGGCGCGTCGGGGGTCGGCCGCTGCGCCACCACCATCCCCAAGGTGCTCCTCGGCGACCCCCACCCCTCCCCCCACCGACGGAGGCGCTAATTCGTAATCGGGAAGCAGATGCACCGGGAGCCTGGACGGAGGCCGAGATGAGCCCCGCGACGGCGTCGGCGTGGAACGGGTAGACCTCGAAGCGGAGCGAGGGGAAGGAGGCGGCGACGGCGCGCCGCAGGTCCTGGACGTCCTCTGGCCGGGCGGCGGCGGCGAGGAAGCGAAAGAAGAGCGACTCCGGGCAGGAGGCGTGCTTCGAGGAGGGAGTAGATGGCCGCCTTTGGAGCCGCGCAGGTAGTGCGCGTCGAGGGGTCATGGCGTTGTGGTCCAGGCCCGGGTCGCACACCCCCGCTGCCGCGCCCGAGGCTGAGGCAGGGCACGCCTCACCGTTCCGGTACTCCGGCGCCTCCGCGAATCTCGGCAGCGCCGCGTCGCCGGAGAGCGCGGCCAAGAAGACGACGAGCAGCGGCAGGGCTACGCCGGCGCCCATCATTTCTGGGATTCTTGCGGAGATGGAGGAGATCCCCGTGGAGCGAGATGCGGTCCTGTACAAATTTTTGCTAAATTTTTTTGTACAAATGGTTGCTACAATAGGGTTTTCCTTTTTCTTTTTTGTACAAATTTTTTGCTACTGTAACTCCGGCGAGGTCCGATTTTTTGCTCTAATAGCATAATTTTTTTGCTACAATAAGGTTATTTTTCTGTTTTTTTAGTATAAATTTTTTGCTCTGCTATTTCTCCGGCGAGCAAAAGTCTCCGGCGACGGCTCCGGCGAAATCGACTTTTTGCTACTGTAGCAAAAAAAAATGCTACAGTACTCCGACGAGGTCTCCGGCGAGTCTCCGGCAAGGTCTGACCCTTTCCTGTTCTTTTTTGGGAGGTGAAACGTTTTTTTTGCTACGGGAGCAAAAGCGGGACTTTTTTTTTTGCTACGGGAGAAAACGCGGGATTTGAACAAAAATGAGACACGTGTCAAGCAGGGGACCCGGGGATGAAAATTTTCTATCCCCGAGACTCCCAGTGCTGTCCTAACCCAAATGGGCAGTAAATAGTCCGAGAACCAAAGGCAATACAGCCCCAGCCTACGCCGCAGGGACCTCCTTTTTTTTTTTGAAACTCAAACACACTTTATTCAGATTGTTCATAGGATACAGGAATATTCAGACCCGGTGGTGGCTCCATGAACCACACATACCGCCCCGCAGGCAAAGATGAAGCATATTTCGCTAGCCTATGTGCATCAATATTGAAATCCCTCCTCTCATGCACGAAGAGAGTGCACCCCCTTGTCTTGCTCCTCTCCTTGACCTCTGTAGCTATACTCCCGAAAACGCCACGGTCTTCTCTGTGTAACGCCTGCACCACCGGGAGGCAGTCCGAAGCCACCTGAATAGACGCGAACTGTAGATCATCCGCCAGGTCGAGAGCCTCGCGACATGCCAGCGCTTCTAGACAGCCCGGCTCCGTCAACCCATCATACACCATTGCCGACGCCCCCTTATAGACGCCATCCGAGGACCGAGACACAGCTCCCACTGCTCCTCGCGGAAACGTCCGCGCCACAGCAGCGTCGACATTGATCTTGATCTTCCCCGGCGGGGGCGCGATCCATGATCGTCGTGCTGAAACTGCCGGAGGCCGTGTGCTCCTCGTCTGTGTCTGCGTCGGTATCTCCGCTAGGTCTTCTAAAAACCTGTCAACAAAATTCTTTGTGGCCATAGGACTCTGGAAGGTGTCCTCATGTACTGCCTTTCTCTTTGCATGCCATATCGCCCACACCGTGACCAACATGCGTATGAGATCCCCTCTGTCCATCGTTTCAATCATGGCAAAGAGCCAATGCTTCGGAGTTGGCTCTGTGGAAAGTGCGACATGCTCGCTAATCTCTCTCTTTGTTAGGGCCCACACACATCGAGCTAAATTGCACTCGATCAATGAGTGTCTCCAGGAGTCTTCTTGTCCACAGATCGCACAGGCCGCCGATGGTGACATATTGCGTCTATGTCTGGGATTCCTAATATTCGTCTCGCTCAAGCTCGGGAACCAGCGCGAAGCGCGCTTCGTCCACGCTCGTTACATGGGCCTGGCCCATTGTGCCTCAACGAGGGAGCAAGCTGCAGCGCTCACGTACAGGTTTCTCATGTACATCGGTACAGGTTTCTTTTACCTTCACGTACGCTCAGGTAGCGTTTCTTTTCTTCCACTTTTTTAACATATTTGCTTCTCCTTTATTCTTTCTTATTTAGAAAAATAGTTTCTAAATATTTAAATATACAATCACCAGCTGAATACGTTCGATTCAAAATTGTTCACTTTTGAAAATTGTTCATGATTTTAAAATCGATCCATATTTTTAAAATGTGAACAGATTTTGAACATCAACAAATTTTGAAAAATAGTGAACAAAATATTAAAATGAATAGTTTTACCATTTTTTAAAATAAACAACTTATGAAAAATAGTGAACAATTTTTTAAAATGAACGATTTTTTTAACGGGTAAATAATTTTTTAAATAAAATAATTTTAAAAATAAATAGTTTTTAAAAATGGTTCAGCATTTGTCGTGGTGGTATCACGGCAGATGCCATGGGATGGCTAAAGTGTTGGGGCCGATGGACGCTGGAGGTGATCGGGGAGGGATCACACGGCGAGTAGCCGCGTGTGGGATGTCTCAAGCACTGCAAACAACACGATCTTACCCAGGTTCAGGGCCCTCGTGTGGAGGTAACACCCCTACTCCTGTCTTTTCTCTCTATATGTGTGTAACCGAGTAGCCACAGTACAAATCAGGCCTTCGGCCGAGTAGCCACTCTAGCTCTCTAGTTCTCTCTGTGTTGCCTCTAGTAACGAATGAAATCTCGCGTAACGTCGACTGAATCGTAAGACAACGTCCCTCGCGCAGGAGGGGGCAGTGCACCTTATATACTGGTGCCCAGCCGAATAGAATAAGACTAAAAGGTACGACTGATGGGACAGGCGCACTGCAGAACACAGCACGGCTCCGGCTTCTCGCTGACGCGGGCGCCGTAAGTCGTCGCGCCGTTCGGAGATAGGACCTGTCCACCTTGTCAGTGAGATATGGTAGGCCCCTAGCTCTGTCCTGTCCCCTCTGTCAGTGATAGGACTTGACAGACGCCTACCGCACTGTAGCCACGCCGTAGCGCGGATAATCACGCGCTCCGTAAGTTGAACCGCACGCCGGTACGGACGCAGGATACGCGGGATCCCTTGTTAGAACGGTTCCATTAACTTCTGACCCGAGTAGGAACTCACTCCATCTACTCGGACCAACTCCTTTACTCGGACGAACATAACTTGCTTGATTTCTCCTCTTGGCCATTGGATGGTACGGCCGGATAGAAACCTACCGGGTAGCAAGTACCGGGTAGCCATCTACCCGGTCAAACAACACCTTTGACCTTGCCTTTAGCACTTGCCTTACCCCTACTCGGGGGTAACCCGCCGACATTAGTCCCCGAAGCTGGTAGAGTCCTGCGGAATTGTTCACTGGGCCCTGCCAGCTTAAAACAAACCATGTCTTTGTAGCCGAAAGGGGCCGAGTAGCACCTTCACACGGCCCTTCAATTCTTGCTTGCATCTCTACTTCTCCGAATAGCAATATCCTTCTTCTGTGATGCCGAGTAAAATGACTTAGTGAAATTTCGAACTCGCTCCCGCTGAATCGGAGCGAATCCACCTCTGCGTTTCGCTACGGGGCACGTGTCACACCCCCGTGCCCCCGACGCCTCGGTGCCTGGGATACAGCAGGCCACGCGCCAATAACTGCACCCCCGGCCCACTAGCCTGTTAAGTCACTTCAACCGTACTCGAGTGCCCACGATCTCGACGTGAGATTAACTGCGCCCGTTACGCGCGCGACATGCGCTGTGTGCGTTTCTAACGGTTGCGCAACCCACGTCGCACGATCTCCGCGCACGATCAATCCACGAGTAACTCATCAGTAACGGCATCTCGCGGGGGAGAGATAAATACCCCCGCGACGCTCCCTTCCCTTCTTTCCAGTTCTTTCCAATCTAGCGCCCCCTCGTCTCTCCGCCGCCGTCGAGCACACCGCCACCGCAAATCATCGCTGCGCCGCTGCTCCACGCGCCGCAAGAGAGACAGAGAGAGATTCCTCCGCTTGTTTCCGCCTCAGATCTTCCCTGAGTTCTTCCGCCTCCATGGCTTCTCACGGGGACGATGACGCCGCCGCCCGCGCCGGCTGGGAAGGATCGGAGGTCACGGCAGAAGACTGTCAGTGGCTCGTCAACACCCGCCGCGTTCCTCCCGGCGTGATGTGCAGGCCCCCAGGTACTGAAATCATTCCCAAGCCCGAGAAGGACGAATATGTCGTCTTTCTCGCCCACTTCAAAAGGGGATTCGGCCTTCCTGTCTCCGAATTTTTTGCCGAGTTCCTTCGTAATTTTGGCCTCCAGCCACACCATCTTCCATCCAACGCCCTCGTTATGCTTTCTATCCACGCCGTCATGTGCGAAGCCTTCTTAGGCGTCTACCCCACCATCCACACCTGGGCTAGGTACTTCTTCTTCCGTAAGAAGAGTGTTCCCAATCCTGGGCACACCGAGAGCGCGCGCACGATGACCCAGACCGGATGCGCTATGATGATACAGCACAAGACCGGGCATCATCCGCGGGTGAAGGGCTTGGAGACTATGCGCAAGTGGCAGCGCAACTTCTTGTATGTGAAGAATGTTACTCCCGAGAAGGGGAAACCAATTGAAGACCGAATCAAGCTTCCACAGTTCAAGAATGCGCGGCCCACTCAGCAGAACTGGGGCTATGACTCCAAGAAGACCATCGAAGATGTCCTCCAGGTAGAGCGGTGCCTGACCGAGTTGGTCTCGAAAGGGCTCCGCCCGGATGATCCCATCGCATGCTGGATCTCACGCCGAGTGCTCCCACTCCAGCGTCGCTCGCACAAGATGTGCCATATGGGAGGACCCAGAGATTGCACAAGGACGACAACGTTCGAGCTCACCACAGCCGAGGTGGCGATCTGGGCTAGATCTATCATGCAGACAAAGCTCACCGACACCTGGCAGTATGGCTTCGTGCCGTATAGCCGCCTCAAGCCCATTGGAAAGGTTAGCCCTCAGTGCTTTGCTTTTGCACATTGATACCGAGTAGGTGGCTTCTCAGCTTTGCATGCTTAGCCTTTGCATGCTGCACCGAGTAGAATATCATCAATGTCCTTTTGGCTTTATATGCTTTGTGTTTGCACGCCATGTTGAATAGAAATCCTTAGCTGAATATGCTTTGTGTTTGCATGCTATTCCGAGTAGAACCCCTTAGCTTTATATGCTTTATGTTTGCATGCTATGCCGGGTAGAAATCTTTAGCTGAGAACTCAACTCACTTGTGCTATCTGTTTTGCCTCTACAGCACATCGATCGCCTGGGAGAAGAAGACGTTGAAGTCTTCGAGGGCAATTGGTCGGATGACCGAGAAGAAGACGATGAGACCGCTTACGATACCCGGGACACCCTCTGCATTCCTCACGCCAATCAGCCTGGTAAGCACCGAGTTGACGCGTCTATCCGGGACTGGTCCGAGGATGACGAAGGTGACCAAGTTCACCTTTCTGTTTGCGGGTAGCGCACTCTGATTTCCTTTTCTGTGTTTCTGAATCTGTTCCTTGTTCTACTCTGTAGAGGAGCCTGAGCTGGATGATGATGACGAGGAACCCTTGGAGGTCAAGCCTCTATCTGTGGCTGCTCCCACAACTCGGAAGAGTGTGGGCAGTGGCGACCAGGAGACTCCTACCAAGAAGGCCAAGAAGACAGAGAACAAGAAGACCACCACCAGAAGACAACCTCCCACCGCCAAAGGGTAAGTTACTCCATCCGGATACCAACTCGTCATTGCTTCTTGCTATGCTCTTCTGCTTCTCCCTTTCTGAACTATTTCTTTCTTCCAGCGCCCCTCTAGACGTTGATGCCGCTGCAACCACCACTCGCCCCAAGAGGAAGGCCGTCGTGGACCTCGAGAAGCTCGTCGATCTCTCAGAGGAGGAAGATGAGCCAGCTCAGCAGGACAGGACACGCGCGTCCTCTCTCGTCAAGGTTGAAGAAGAAACCGGCGCCGAGAACACTGGCGCTGGTGACGATGTTGACCAAACCATCGAGCAGCAGCAGGATGCTGCTCATGACGAGACGCCGACATCTCCCCCAGCTGCGACAGTTGGGGAACATAATGAAGAAAACACTGAGAACCAAGACCGTGCCGCCTTGGAGTGGCAAGACGACACCACCGAGCAGCAGAACACTCAAGCTGCAGCCCAAGACGATCCCGCGGTCGGGCCGCGGGCAGAAAAGACCACAGACGTCCAGCCTGATCCCGCTGCCGAGCAGCGGGTAGAGAAGACAGTGGTGCAGCCCGCCGACCAGAGCAAAGCGCAGCCAGACGCTGCGCCGGGTAGCCGGCCCCTTGTGCCGCCTACCCAGCAGGCGACTCCACCGAAAGCACCAATTCCTCCACCAACCAAGACTGCATCAACGACCGCTTCTCAACAAGCGCCTTTGTCTGCTTCACGCCAACTGCCTCCGTTCGCTTCTCAGGCGGACACTGGTCCGAGCCCCAAGAAGACTACCAATCTTGAAGCTGCGCCTACACGGAAGAATCCACCGCGCCTAGCTGCACAGGCCGGGGACCAGATGCCACCACCCAAGCCACCTCTTGCGCCAACCGGGAAACCAATAAAGAGCACACAACTCACCATTGGCGGGCCCACCTCTAGCAGCAAATCGGCTGCTGCTGGCCCTGGCGAAGGGCCGAGTGCTGGAGGTGCTGTCCGCGCACAGGCCAGCTGGCCGCAATACTTGCTTGAGGTGTCTAAGCAACATGACATCTCACTGGCCAAAGGCGAGAAGAAACTTTCTGCCTTGAAGGGAGGTCAGGCCAAAGCGGTCGAAGTCAAGTCCAAAGGCAAGGATCCAGCACCAGTTTCTGAGCTCCATTCGTGCGAAGCCGAAGAGGATGAGATCTTGTCAGAGGGCCTGACCGCGGTCCTGGACCGGGTAGCCTTTGTGGACAAGGTCTGGGAAAGCGATGCTCATGGCGTCCCAAAGTGGAACGGCCTTACGCTGGGTCCAGTTGACCACTACCGCGTCGACTGGAACAAGGCCGATGTTGGCTCTGTTCCAATGACCATCGCCTCCCCCACCTGCACTCTGGCCGGGAAGCTGTTCTGCCTCCGCAAAGCCGCCGAGGACGTCGAGCAATCGTATGTTGTAAGTGTTTTTTCTTTTCTTTCTTTTTCCGAGTTGCAGTTTCTCTGTTCTCTTCTCTTCTCTTTTGTTCTTCTTTTTCTCTTTACCTTTTTACCTCTTTGCCTCTTATCCATTCCCCCAGTCCCCGAGATTCGGGCCGAGTAGGCGGAAACTCGACCGAGTTGCCGTCTACTCGGGGCAAATCTTCAAAAATTCTCAAACTCAAGAGGACAAAAGTGTTCCGCCGTCTGCTCTAGAACCATCGCATTGCTAAGGACAAACTCGAGGCTCTTGAAGCCGAGAAGAAGATGAGTGAAGTGATGGAGCAGGCGGCACTGGACAAAACTCTGCAGATCTCTGAAGTGGAAGGTAAGCTCTTAGCAATTCGGTTTGTGCGTTTTGTGTTTACGCCCGTTTGTTTGCTTTTTGCTTTAACTTGGTTACTCTGCAGGCAAGCTCAACGAACTGATGGAGAAGCATCGCGACTGCGAGGTCTTCGCTGCCTCAGCCCAGAGCAAAATTGCCACTCTCGAAGGTGAGTTGCCTTTCTTCTCTGCACATGTGCCTCTTTTTACCCTGTTACTCTGTTGACGCTGCTGTTCTCTTTGCAGAAGAATACAAGAAATTCCGAGAGCAACACCAAGACTGCCTCATGCCTGCCGAAGTGCGGCAACAGTTGCAGGCCCGAGATGCAGAGCTCGAGAAAGAGCGCACCGCCGAGAGGGCGGAGTTTGAAGAGATGCAGGTTAAGCTGAAATCTGCTCTCCAGGACGCCCTCGACCAGGTTGCCGAGAAGGACAAGATCAAGACAGCAGCCAAGGCCAAAGAGAAGGCGCTTGAGATGGAGATCTCGATGCTGAAGAAGCACAACGAGGAACTCATCCTCCAGATCTCCAACGCACGCCGTATTGAAGATAGGCATATTGCTGACGAGGAGGACTGGAAGATTAAACTGGAGACGCTGCTGGTGGATCTCAAACGTAAGTTTCCCCCTCTCTGCACCTGGCTGTTTCTCTTCTCTACCACTTTTCTATCTGGTTCCATCTCTTCTCTGCCCTCGATTCTAACTCTTGCTGGTTTCTTTTTCAGATATCTTCCCTGATTTCCATGCTGCTAGCACGCCTGCTCTGGAGAAGGCAAAGCAACTCCGACTTGAATCCGGGATGCCTGTCGACACCAAGTCCACCATCAACGATAACCTCCTGAATATCAAAACTCAACTCCGCTCCCTCAAGGGCTTGGGCACCACCATGGTGTCCACTGCATACAAGCTCCACGATCTGTTCTGGCCGGATCAGTCTGCGCCAGACAGCTTCAGCGAGATCGCCGAGAAGCTGGACGGCGTAAAAGCCGAGTTGAAGAAGTGGCGAGCCTCTGCAGCTCGGGCAGTAGCTGATCAGCTGCTGCATTTCATCACCAGTTGGTACGAGAACCTCAACCTCGAAAGGATCCTTGTCATGCGCGAAGACTCCAAGTGGACCAAGAATTCCGACTGCGTTACTCGCCGGAAGGCAGTGGCTTATGAGATAGCCTCCTACGCTGACACCGCCACCTACATCGACGGCCTCCCCGAGCCAGACACCGAGCCCGAAGACGAGGACGAGGACGATGAAGAGGACACCGAGTCGGAGGACTTGAGCGTGTTTGAGCAGGACGCAGCAAAGGGAGCCGCCGAATAGGGCAAGGCCAAGGTTGATGCAGAAGCCGAGAAGCCGCAACCCAATGCCCAGGAGGACACCATCACCATCGAGATGGTGATCCAGCAAGAGGCTCCCGAGCTAGACACGACTGGCGCCTTCCCGATGCCCGGCTTCCAGTCTGCTGCATCCACCTCGGCCACGGATCCTATCTCGGTTGCCACTGCAACCTCAGAACAAGCTGCCAACGCCAACTCTGAAGCTGATGCTGACAGCGCCAAGGCGGACGACACCGCCGCTACTAAGGAGTGATGCCTGAAAAACTTATATCTTGAACTTTGATCAGATCCCCGGGATGTCGGGTGCAAATGTATCCAAACTATTAAGTCTTTGTTGCTACTCAGTTTTATCTTAGTTGAAGTCTTAGCAACTCTGGCTCAATATCGGGTTGCGTTAATATGCAAGTCCCCGAGTTGCATTTTTTATCCACTCTTCCTTTTTATCTCAGCTCTTACCTGCAACTTGTTGCTTTTTTGGTAGTCGAGTCACAAGAGTTCAAAGTTGGAGTTTCAAATACTTAGCCACTTAGAAAAATCATAGTAACGCTGCCCACCACTTAGCCGAAAAGAAAAAACAGTAAAAAACACTCTATTCGGTTGCCACATGTTTCCTTTCCTTTGCAATTTTTCATGTGTTCATTGACCCTTTGGCTTGTTCTCTGGCTTTCCATGAAGCCGGGTTGCGGATAGCAACAGAGTCGCAGAGTGTCCGGTGGGTTTAAACACACTACTTTGTATGCTTTTGAAATTCTAAGTGGTTCAACCGAATAGACAAAGTAAGAACAAGGTAGACCCAAGGAGAAATTTGGACGAGGGCAGTCCCCGAGTTCAATTTCAGATTGTCGAATAGAATTTTAACTCGGATAAGAAAGTACATACACAGTTTGATCATGAGTGAAAACGTCGGAGTAGAGCTACATTCCAAGGGCGCTTGGATTCCTCTCCAGCCCTATCCGGCCTGTTCTTCTGGGGTGGCTGTGCGTCAACTAGATAGTAGGCATCATTGTGCAAAGCCTTGCTCACAATGAAATACCCTTCCCACGGAGGGGAAAGCTTGTGCATCCCGGCCGTGCGCTGCACGAGCCTAAGGACCATGTCTCCTTCTCGGAAAACCCTTGGGTTCACTTTCCGGCTATGATAACGCCTCAAGTTTTGCTGGTAAACAGCTGAACGTGACAGAGTTAGCTCTCTTGCTTCTTCTAGCAGGCCAACGTCATTTTCTCGAGCTTCTCTAGCCTCTGCCTTAGTGTAGAGGGTTACTCGGGGCAAGTCATGCTCTAGGTCAGTGGCAACACGACCTCAGCTCCATATACCAGGAAGAATGTTGTGTAGCCGGTTGACCATTTAGGGGTAGTCCTTAGACTCCACAACACCGCTGGCAACTCGTCTAGCCAACACCCAGGTGTTTTCAGCAGTGGCTCAATCAGCCTTGGCTTTATGGCGGATAGCACCATGCCATTTGCTCTTTCAACTTGCCCATTGGAGGCGGGATGCGCAACAGATGCAACATCTAGCCGAATGCGCTTATCTCTGCAGAACCTCGCAAAAGCACCCTCAGCAAAGTTCGTGCCATTGTCCGTGATAATGTTGTGCGGGTAGCCATATCTCAGGATCACATCCTTCAGAAAACTCATAGCAGTGACTCCATCGCACTTCCGAATAGGCTTCACCTCAATCCACTTGGTGAACTTGTCAACCATGACCAGGATGTGAGTCATGTTGCCTCTAGCCGGCTTGAAAGGACCCACCATATCCAAACACCAAACAGCAAATGGCCAAGTAATGGGAATGGTCTTCAACTCGGAAGCTGGCATATGAATCTTACTTGCAAATCTTTGGCAGCCGTTACACTTTCTCACAATATCTTCAGCTTGCTTCAAGGCAGTGAGCCAAAAGAAGCCATGCCGAAAAGCCTTGTTGACCAGAGCCTGAGAAGAGGCGTGATGCCCGTATTCCCCTTGATGTATCTCCACCAGAATTTCTTCTCCTTCCTCTGGCTCTACACAGCGCTGCAGCACACCAGTAGGACTTCTTCTATGCAGCACATCTATGAAGATAGTATAGCCTTTGGATCTTCTCTGAATTTGCCTTGCGGTAACCTCATCACTTGGCAAGGTGCCGTCCTTTTGAAAGGATAAAATGGGCAGAGCCCAACTCGGTGTCTCCCGGATGGGAAACACTGGTTCGTCCAGTTCCATTGGATCAGCCACCACTTCCTCTTCTGAGTTGGAGACGAGTCCCCGAGCACTCGGCAAGGACCCCCTCAATGAATGCGACAGTCCCCGAGTTAGGAGGGGCAGTACCCGAGTAAGAAGGGACAGTCCCCGGGTTGCAGGTGCCAGTCCCCGGGATGGAGACGGCAGTCCCCGGGTTCTCTTTTGCAGCCTCCCAGTCAATCTCCATGGGAACAACTTCCTCGCCAGGCAGAGAAGGAATGAATATAGACTCCGAGTTGGGGGATGGCTTGATAGATGGCTTTCTCAAGTGCCCCAAGGCAATCCCAGCCGGGATGTACTACCGAGAAGACCCCAACTTGGACAGCTCATCAGCTGCCTCATTCTCTGCTCGGTCTATGTGTTTGAACTCGCATCCTTTGAAGAAACCAGTCAGGGTCTGCACCAGAAACCGATATGACGCCATGTTGGCATCCAGAGCATCCCAGGTGCCTGATACTTGCTGCACCACCAGATGCGAGTCGCCATAACAGATGATGCGCTGCACGCCAACCTCTTTGGCCACCTTCAAGCCGTGTACCACGGCCTCATACTCTGCTACATTTTTGGATGCCTTGAAATGGATCTGCAGCACATACTTGAGTTGATCTCGCTTGGGTGACGTGAGCACCACGCCAGTACCAAGGCCTTCCTTCACTTTGGAGCCATCAAAATGCATCTTCCAATAGTTGGCTACTGGCGAAGGAGGCTCATACTGCACCTCAGCCCAATCCACCAGAAAATCTGCCAGGATCTGTGATTTGATGGCTTCTCGTCATGCGTACGAAGGAGCGTACGCGGCTAGCTCAATCGCCCACTTGGCTACTCTGCCACTTGCCTCCTTGTTGCCCATGATGTCCGAGATGGGAGCGGAACTCACCACAGTGATGGGATGCTCTTGGAAATAGTGCTTCAGCTTCTTGGCGCCCAGGTACACGCCGTAAGTCATCTTCTGGTAATGCGGGTAGTTCTGCTTGGAGCTGGACAACACCTCACTGATATAGTATACTGGCCGCTGCACAGTCTTGCCTTCCTCTTCTCTCTCCACCACAATCACAACACTCACCACCCGGTTAGTTGCAGCAATGTATAGCAGCATTGGCTCTTTGGGTAGCGGACTAGCCAAGATGGGAGTGCTACCCAGCATGGCTTTCAACTCCTTGAATGCTACATCAGCTTGCGGTGTCCAGACAAACTTGTCACTCTTCTTCATCAATTGATACAGAGTCAAGGCCTTCTCACCCATTCTGCCCAGGAAGCGGCTCAGAGAAGCCAAGCAACCAGTGAATTTCGGCACATCCTTCAGTGATATCGGCAAAGACATGCTCTCTATAGCTTTTATCTTTGAAGGATTGGCCTCAATGCCCCCGACTGGATACCAAGAAGCCGAGTAGCTTGCCAGCCGGGACGCCAAAGGTGCATTTAGTCGGATTCGGCTTCATTTTGTACTTGCGCAAGTTGGCAAAGGTCTCCTCAATGTCACTAAGCAGAGTATGTGTTTTATTCGTTTTGATGACAATGTCATCTACGTACACCTGCACATTTTTGCCAATTTGATCATGCAAGCATTTCTTCATGCATCTCTGATAGGTAGCCCCAGCATTCCGCAGCCCAAAGCACATGACACGATAGCAATAAGTCCCGTACGGGGTAATAAAGGCAGTCTTTATTTGATCAGCAGGGTTGAGAGCTATCTGATGAAAACCAGAGTAGGCATCTATGAAAGAGAAAAGCTCACAACCAGCAGTGGAATCGATCACCTGATCTATGCGGGGTAGCGGAAAGGGATCCTTGGGGCAGGCCTTGTTCAGGTCGGTGTAGTCCATACACATACGCCATGCGGTGTTGGCCTTGGGGTCCTCCTTCTTCCTCTCAACCATAACCGGGTTGGCTAGCCAGTCCGGATGCAATACCTCCATGATAAATTTGCTTATCAGCAACTTGGTGATCTGATCACCGATAGCCTTCCTCCTCTCATCACCAAAGCGGCGCATAGCCTGCTTAACTGGCTTGGCATCATGCCGCACATGTAGCGAGTGCTCAACCAACTCCCTCGGGACACCCGGCAAATCCTTATTTGACCAGGCAAAGACGTCCCGATTCTCACGGAGGAAGTGGATGAGCTCGCTTTCCTATTTCTCTCCCAACCCGGCGCCAATGATGGCAACACGGTCTGGGAACTCAGGATCGACCTGGACCTTCTTTGTCTCCTGGGACGCCTGGAACGCAGTCCCGTACTGGGAACTCGGCATGCCAGGCGCACCACCTTGCGCTGCTTGCGCCATAGCCACCACCTCATACATCTTCTTCTTCTCGGCAGCAATGACCATGGATTCCGCCAGCTGAGAACCAGCAGAGGCACACTCCAAAGACCTCTTGTAATTGGGACCAGGGATCTTCATCTTCAGGTATGCAGCATGGCTAGAACCCATGAACTTGCTGAGAGCGGGCCTACCGAGTAGGGCATGGTAGGGGCTCTGATGATCAACTACCTCAAACGACAGGCTCTCAGTGCGGCAGTTCTCCCTGGTACCGAATAGAACGTCTATCCAGACGCGGCCGATTGGAGCGCAAGACACTCCCGGCACAATGCCATGGGAAGTGGTCCTGCTGGGTAGCAGCATGTTCTCGGCCATTCCAAGCTTCTCTAGTGTGTCTCTGTACACAATGTTGATGCTGCTGCCGTTGTCGATCAGGACCTTGCTGAACCTGACATTCTTCTGAGTACCCAAGAAGGTGGGATCCACCACCAGAGCGTAGCTACCCGGGTTGGGCATCACCTTAGGATGATCAGCTCTGGACCACGTGATCTCTTGGTTGCACCAGTGCAAGTAATGAGGCACAGCAGGGATCACAGCATTGACCTCCATCGCACGCCTATGCAGCGACTGCTTGTCGGCGGGCTCGGAGGTGAAGATCACGTAGCTCTCATGGTGTTCCTGGTACTAGTTGCGGTCTCCACCACCGTTGTTGCCGTTGTCGTTGTTGCCTTGGTTGTTGTTGTTGTTGTTCCTGTTGTTGTTGTTGTTGAAGTTGCGGTTGCGGGTGTAGAAGTTGCGGTTGCGGTCGTTGTTGTTGTAGTTGTAGTTGCGGTTGGCTCCTAAAGCCACCTGGTTCACATTCTCTCTTCTCGGAAACACTGCAGGCCTGGGAGCAGCTGCCCGAATAGGCTGCACATTGGCATTCGCAGCTGGCAGAGGAGGAGGAGGGGGCAATGCGCTCATTTTTTATCTGTTCCCACCAGCTGCACTGCCGAGTAGTGTGGTTGGCTGGCCTAGTCGGATGTCGAGTATGGAAGCTGCAAGGCCCATCCCTCATGTTCCTAAAGACAAAGTTTGGAGCAGGATCCGAGTTGCCGCTACCCTGCTGGGGAGCACTGTACGGCTTCTTGATGCCTTGGCCCCGATTCTGGTTTTGCCCGTACTGGGCTCCAGCAGTTTTTTGCCTTTGGCTACTCATAGCATTCACTTCCTCTGGATCATACCAAGTATCAATCCGGTCACCTCTGCGCTTGTTGCGTAAATCATTGCGCTTGTTGCTGTTGTAGTTCCTTCTCGGCTCAGGAGAGTCCATTAGAGGCTGAGTTGGGTCGCCGAGGGCATACATATCTGCAATCTTGATTGTCTCAGCGAGAGTACTCAGCATCTCGAGCTGCAGCTTCTGCCATAACATGTTGCCATGCCTGCAGCCCTGAGCAAACCAAGTGATGACCTGGGCCTCATTCACACCCTCACAGGTGTTCCTCAAAGTGCTCCACCGAGTAAGATACTCGCGGTCGGTCTCTTCTTCCCGCTGCTTACAAGCGGACAACTGCTGCGGCCTATTCGGCCTCTTGTAGGTACTGGTGAAGTTGCTGATGAAGGCCTCCGAGAAGTCCAGCCAACAGTTGATGCTGTCCTTGGGCAGGTTGTTGAGCCAAGTCCGAGCTGGACCCTCTAGCATTTGCGGAACATACCGCACATCCCATCTCCGGTTGCCGCCTGCGATGTGCACGGCTGTGACATAGTCACTCAACCAATCTTATGGCTTGGTGCTGCCATTGTAGCACTTGGTCCCCCTGGCCAACTGGAAATGGTTCACGGAGGGCTCCTCCATGATGCGGCGACCAAAGCACTCTGGGCCCAGCGGCCCCCTGTTCTCGAGTAGCGCAGACTGATTGATCCGGTCCAGCTTGTACCTTGCATCACTGGGCTCCAACATGCGGTCACCAAGACGGTCAGTGACACCTCTTGGATCAGCATAGCCGGCTAGCCCCATCGCCGAGTAGCCATCGTCATATCTGTTCTACTGCACCACTACAGGCTGCACCACCGGGTTGGCTGCTGGCGCAGCCGCACGTGGCTGTGCTGCAGCTGGCTGCTGCATCCTGTGCCGAGTAGGCTGAGCGGCAGGACGCCGAGAAGGTCCCTCGTTGCCTCCATCTTGCCTCTTACTGTGAGCTTTATGGGCTTGATAGCCCGCTCCTGCAGAGTTGTGTTTCTGACCGTGCTACCGCGGCACAGCGTGCTGTTTCGCGGCGACAGCAGGGTCGTACACCTGCATCTGTTTGCTTTTACCACAGTTCACACTCTCGCCTCTGTCCCCATCGGGAAGCGGCGATGACGCCTGGTCTTGAGACCTCACTGCACGCGAGTGCACAATCTGAGAAGCACCAGCACCCGGATTGGCTTTCCGGAACTCCTCATTCTGCCTACCAGCTTCTAGCACTAGCTCATTGAGCCTCTCCTGCTGCCTAGCGTGCGCGTCGCCGGCTAGATTCGGCAACTCAGCAGCTACAGCCTCTGCAGCTCTAAGTGTTTTGGCGAGGGTACTGTACTTGGGCCTGGTAGCAGTGTTTAGGCTAGCGGACTGGCTAGGAGCCTCACCCACTACTGCCATCTCGGCGCCTAAGTTGCGACGAGTAGCGCCTAGCTTGATAGGCTTCCTAACAACAGGAGTAAAGCTGTGGGCCTTGTTGTACTCATTTTGGCATAGGCTAAGCTCAAGCCTAACCTTCTCCAGCTCCAGGTGCTCAGCGAGCAGCGCCTGACGCTGCTGGTCGAACTGCGCCCTCATGGTCATGAGCTCAAGCTCGGTGGGAGGCGGCATGCCCATCCGCACGGCGGATGCCGGTATCGTCGATGTCGTGGAAGGAGGAATGTAACCCGGGATGTTGTGGGGTGCCTCGTAGGGCTTGTGAACCTTTTGCGCAGCACTCGGGCCAGCAGGCTCCTCGATGACTCCCGCGGTAGCGGCCACGCCCTTCCCGGCATCGGTAGCCGGGCCGGTCATCATCACATCCACGCTGTCCGTGGAGCAGCCAGTTGGCTTCCCGCGGGCAGCGAGCACAACAGGAGGATCTTCCGCGACGAGCACCTCCTCTGGGAACTTGCGGATGACGGTGGTGGCGACGTAGACGAGGTGCGAGCCGAAGGAGAGCACCGAGCCGCCTGCCGGCATGGGTCTACCGCCGAAATCTCCGGCGTTGTCGGTGACGAAGTCGAAGGAGCCGAATCTGTGGACAAGGCCACAGACCACGCGCTCCCCAGTAGCAGAAATGGGTCCCGTCCGAACATGGACTCTAGCCAGCGCCGCTGGTAGCCCCACGGTGGGCGCCAACTGTTGTGGTGGTATCACGGCAGATGCCATGGGATGGCTAAAGTGTTGGGGCCGATGAACGCTGGAGGTGATCGGGGAGGGATCACACGGCGAGTAGCCGCGTGTGGGATGTCTCAAGCACTGCAAACAACACGATCTTACCCAGGTTCAGGGCCCTCGTGTGGAGGTAACACCCCTACTCCTGCCTTTTCTCTCTATATGTGTGTAACCGAGTAGGCACAGTACAAATCAGGCCTTCAACCGAGTAGCCACTCTAGCTCTCTAGTTCTCTGTGTGTTACCTCTAGTAATGAATGAACTCTCACGTAACGTCGACTGAATCATAAGACAACGTCCCTCGCGCAGGAGGGGGCAGGACACCTTATATACTGGTGCCCAGCCGAATAGAATAAGACTAAAAGGTACGACTGATGGGACAGGCGCACTGCAGAACAGAGCACGCCTCCGGCTTCTCGCTGACGCAGGCGCCGTAAGTCGTCGCGTCGTTCGGAGTTGGGACCTGTCCACCTTGTCAGTGAGATAGGGTAGGCCCCTAGCCCTGTCCTGTCCCCTCTGTCAGTGACAGGACTAGACAGGCGCCTACCACACTGTAGCCACGCCGTAGCGCGGATAATCACGCGCTCCGTAAGTTCAACCGCACGCCGGTACGGACGCAGGATACGCGGGATCCCTTGTCAGAACGGCTCCATTGACTTCTGGCCCGAGTAGGAACTCACTCTCTCTACTCGGACCAACTCCTTTACTCGGACGAACATAACTTGCTTGATTTCTCCTCTTGGCCATTGGCTGGTACGGCCGGATAGAAACCTACCGGGTAGCAAGTACCGGGTAGCCATCTACCCGGTCAAACAACATCTTTGACCTTGCCTTTAGCATTTGCCTTACCCCTACTCGGGGATAACCCCCCGACAGCACTTTAATAAATGTTCAGACTAAAAAAAACTAGGGAATCCACTGATCCATGTACGCGCTGACCAGACATGTACATTATGCTTCAGTTCACTGCTTTGAATCCACTGCTCAACTGCATATATTAGGCTCAAATTTCAAAAAATATAAACGATTTCAAACATGAAAAAAAATTATATACGAACAATTCTCAAATTTGAAAAAAATGAACGTTTTTTCGTTTGTACAATTTTAAAATTTAAACATTTTTATCCGAAGAATTTTTGAATTTATAAAGTTAAACATTTTAAATTTTAATATTTTTCAGTTTGAACAACTGTGTGAATCATACATGTGCATTCCGCCAAATTTAGCTCTTTTTCTTGAACTCTTCCAATGCAAGCCGTGCCGAGAGAGCGGCGATGGGGCCCTCCTAGTCTGTGGAAGGGTCTCCATACAATATGAAGTATCCTCTGTACTACTTTAAAAAAAATCGGTGAATAAAAAATAATAGTGAACAGAAAAGAAAAGAATAAAACTGAAATAAAAAAGAAAATAGGGAAAAATGAAAATAGAAAAATATGAATATAAAAATCTTTAAAAAGGTATTGTACATAAGTATGTGTTGTAGCATATTGGCTGGTCCTATGACACCCGATCGCAGGAACGCAGGTTCGAAACCCGTTAATACCATTTTGGTCTATTTTTATCTTTAAGAAAAAAAAATTGATGGACCGGCCCACTTAACGATAAATAGGGACTGCGATGCCACATGCCGGATTGTCCGAAATGGCAGCCATAGGTGGGTCAAATACTCACGGGCTGCCCTAAATGGGGAGTTCCAAAGAAATTCCTACTTGCCTCGCATCCCACGAGGGCACCTTGACAGCCCATTTAGCATTTTTTTACCTTTATTTTTCTTTTCTTATCATTAATTTCCAGATTCCATTTCCCCATGTTATTGTTTTATGTTCGTTTACATTTTTATTTTCTCCTTTTCATTAAGTAGGTAAATTTTTAATAGTCTTCGGCAGGAAATTGTCAATCAACGTTTCTGGAGAGGACGATTTATGGAAATTTCTTTGGGGAGATACTCAACGTTTCTGTTGACAATCAACGTTTCCTAATTTTATTAAGTTCTTATTGTGAACATCGCATCCCTAGCTTCAACTTGGATATCAGGAAACCTTGCAGCTTACACACACAAAATCATTTTTTGCATGTCTTCTCCTCAACAGAAGACCGAACACTTCGCATGCCATTTTTCGCCCACTCGACCACATAGAACGTCGATTCACACTGGTTTGGGCCGAAAATACAGCCAGCGAACCCGAGCGAAACCCACACATCGGGGCACCGGCAGAAGCAAAAATGTGCGTGGGTCCACGTTGTCAGCGAGAGAGGACGGTTTTACCCCACTTCGCCGCATCTCCTGCCATTCCCTTTGCCTCCACAAATCCGCCCGCCGCCATGCCACCAAAAAAGTACAAGCAACCTCGCCTCGCCGGCGAGCTAGACAACCGAAGGTGAGTAAGCCGATGGTCAGAAACCCCGGGCATGACAAACGCCAAGTGGAAGGCTGACGTTGACTGTTGGGCGACGGTCAACACCAACCGGCGAAGGATGAAGAAGGCCAGGGATGCGGCAGCGGAGGAGGAGTCTCGCCGTCATGGGGTGGAGCACAACCGAGCAGAAGCCCATGCCGCCGACCGCGGGCCAGTACCTGCAAGGCGTGTGAGGAAGTCAGCAGATCGTCGTCTCGCCGACCAATTTCTTGCCGCATGTGCGGAGGTACTCGCCCTCGCCGGACTACGTCGACGGGGATGGACGTCAAGCTGGAGCTTCTGAAGACAAACGTTGCGGTGAAGAAGAGGAATACCGACCTGGCATTCCTGATGGGTGCCGACCCGACGGCGATGGACTTATAGGTGAAGTCATGGTACCTGGTGGAGCGCGACATCATCCTCAAACAAATGCCGGCACCAGCGGCGACAACGAACCATCAGCCGATGAGACCACAACTACCTCGACGACGAGCACTACCGCACTCGAGACTACGACGATCTCACCTTCACCGGGCTCTGCTCCGACGGCCGAATAAACCCCTTCGCCCGAGGAGCCAACCATTTGATTGTCGTTTCCATTCCTATCATTCTAATCGCCTGAATTTGTCGCCGACCTTGGCATGACTTGTCGCCGAACTATGGTTGATGATCGCCGAACCTGTGCATTTTTTGTAGCGGGAAATATAACTTTAAATTCATGTTGATGTTGTGCGTTTTGAGTGCAAAACCTGGGGTTGCGGCTAGAAACATGAGCCCCCTCAAGCCAAATATATAAACTGCCGGCACAAGCGTTGAAAGGATTTTGCTGGGTGCGCTAGGGGTCAAAAGGCTGGATATGCTCTAAGGATCTTATGAAGCACAGAAATTCAAGATTGTATCCTCTGTAATACTTGCCCAGATAAAACATTACACCATTTATTCTTTGAATGCAATTTTAGCACTGAATTCTAGTAGCTTTTGGTGGGTGCGAGTCTTTTTAATTAGGTTCATGGCAAGGGGTGCCATAAGCCTGCTGGTAGATTCGTGTGTGGAAACGTAGGGAGTAGCCGGAGACGAAGACACAGTTTACCCAGGTTCGGTACGTAGCAACTAAGTCGGCGTTCCTACTCCTGCAATCTCACTAAATCAGGGCTAAAATCTGAAGTATACAAAGTACAATATGAGTCTAGGGTTTAGCTATCTTGGCGATCTAACTTCTATCTTCCGCCTTTACGGCTGCTCCCATACGACTTTATACAGATAGGCAAACTAGGGCTTACAGGAAGGAAACCTTGAAGTCTATGGAAAGTATTCCTATTCTTGGAAAGCAAGACATCCGGCTTCTTCTCCAAGCCGGACCAGGCATTGAGCCGTGATCCGGGTTCTTCTAGAGTCCGCCTTCATATGCGTCGGCTTACGGGTGGCCCAATGGACCTTGTTCCATTACCTGTGGGCCACCCGGATAATCCGGCCTTTGGCCAATGCCGGATATACCCTGTTTTGGCATATATCAGACAATAGCCCCCAAGTAGAGTTAAGACCTTCATTCTTCGTGTTTTCCAGGAACTAATGCTTTCGGAGAAAGAGGCCTTCGCTCTTAAATCTTCTTCTTGACACGATTTTCATGCCAAACCCGGCTTTCGGGAATTCGACATTTTCTTTCACGAATCTTCGTTCAGAAGGAACCTGTGACGTAGGCGGAAAACTCTTGCTTACGTCATCGCCGCTTGGTTTCAGTCAAATACTGAAAAACGAATCCCTGGCAGATTTTGGCACGAGAAACGAGGAGATTTACCATTATTACGCCAGCCCTCCGTATCCCGGATTTACAGCAGGACACCCGACATGTATCCTACGGCTAATTTAGCCGTTGGAGCCATCTCGATGCTGGCAATGGTTATAAATACCATTCTCTCGCCTCCTCTTTTCACCTTTCCTCACTTCACTCCTGCGAATTGACGAAGGGATGGATCCTAGGACTGCCGGGTATGCCTACCCGGTCTCAGGCCCACGGCCCAAGTTCTAAAGGAGGCCTCGCGTGCAGTTCTAGAAGACCCAATTGAAGCCCACCCGCAATGACTTGCGGATTAAGATAGGAAACTTGTAACCGACATAGGATTAGAGTTCGAGTCCTACCCGGGTATGGTTTGAGACCTGGCCACCTATATAAGGCTAGGAGAACCACCGGGAGAGGACCAAGCAATACCACACCATCAAGCCTTGAGCTCGAGATCGTACTCTCGACTTGAGCAATCCCCCATTGTAACCGATCTATTCGTGAATACAGATCGACAGAGGCAGGAGTAAGGGTTTTACCTCTACGAGGGCCCCGAACCTGGGTAAATCGTGTCCCCTGTCTAGACGACGATTGTCACCAGCGCCTACACGTTCTCCTAATCGAAACCCTATGGGTTCACCTGAGGGACTTGTTGAGATGCAGATTCGACAATTGGCGTCGTCTGTGGGAACGGCGGGCGCTGGATCTCCGGCATCTTCGGCTTCATCGACAACCAACTCGCGTTGGAAACCTTCGACTTCGAATCCAACCAACCCAATTCGGATCGGATCTGTCGTAGTCACCCCTCACTTCGACTCATGTACGCCTCATTCTTTGGTTTTGGTAGCGTCTTTGTCAACGGATCTGCAATGTTTGCATCCGTGTGTATTTTGCATAACTTGATATCACCTTGTTCGACAAACTGGCGAATGAGGTGGTAACGCATGTGCATACTTGCGATATTTTGGAGTTGGTAGAACGACGACATTAATTTCTCGCAATGACCGATTCACTTTCTTGGCTGATGGTGTCTCAAGGAAAGTTAGATTACATTCTGTTTTGACCCTTGCGAACTTGGATTGGCCTTTCCGTGTCAGACTCGCTTCCGTGTTTTCAGTTTTCGGCTTTTGCTTGTTGAATTTCTTCTTGGAATTCTTTCCTTTGCTTCCAGTTCCAGCGTCGCTCTTCATGTGCTTATTAAGCCGACATTGATGGGATGTATGGTTTGGCTTTCCAAACTACGTGTGATGAACGCAAGGTTCCCTTTAATCTTTTCTCACTCTTCCTTGGAGTAGGAGATATGTTCCCTGCCTTCTGAGGTTTTGCCCTTCCATTTGATGGAACTATCTTTTCCAAAGGCGGTATTTACTTCTTTGGTATTTTCTTGCACCTATGGAGTGGTCTTCTTTTCAAAGCGAGACATCTTTTTAGCTTGTATAAGTGTATCTATATGTTCGCCTCTTGCTCTAATGTCGTGTTCGGCCGCTGCATGCTCATTGGATGCCGTTAGCATGGAACCTAGGTACTTATGCATTTTTTATCAAACCATGAATGGTACGGGGACGGTTTTTGACCGTTGAAGAAAGCATGCATTGCTGGAATGTCACTTACTCAAAAACAACTATTCTTCATTGCTGTCCATCTTGAAATAAAGTCGACATACGACTCATCTTCATATTGGATGGAACGGTTCTACTGGTTAATGCTTTTAGGGCGCTTGTAGGTATCTCGGAAGTGCTGAGCAAAAACTCTAGCATATCCTCCCAGCTATCCACCGTTCTTGATGGTAGTCCATTAATCCAATCGCGCGCTCCATCCAGAAACATCAAAGGAAAGAACTTTACAGCTTACAATTCTGTCCTTTTGTTGATCTGGACGACAGTATAGTAATCTGAGAGCCATGTATCCAGGTTTGTGCTTCCGTATACTTTTGATTACCCGACTTTGGCAAAGCCAACATGTAGGTTGATATTCCGGATCCTGTCAGTGAAACACTTTGGTCCGAAATACAAGTCATCTCTTTCCGCCTTATCAGCGTGTGCGGAATACCTTCCGACGGAATGAACTGAGGAGGATCTACTTCTCCCTGACCCATTATTGCATGAATACACTCATCTTGGTTCATCCCTATTTCTTCCGGCATCCCTTCGTTTGGAATAAGGTTGAGTTCTACTTCTAATTCGTTCCTTGTTCCTTGGTGGGGTTCAGGATCTCTCACGCCTGTGAGGGTGTTCATATCTTCCGGCTTTATCGCCCGGGTTCCTCGGAGGCGGCATTGCTTTTCTGTCTTTCTCTGTCCGAGTTTGGCGGTGAGCATTATTGTCGTCCTTCCGGTTTTTGTCTTCCCGATATTTATCGTAATCTCAGTCACTGATTCAAGAAATACCGATACAACCGTTCCATTGCCGGTCTACTGCCTGATGGATTTACATCTCTAAAGAATCTGTAATGGACAGTCAAGAACTCCGAATAAGGAAAAGTACCAAATCGATTGGAAATGTATGCTCATGTGGGAGTCGAGCCCACCGCATAGGTGCCTTGTTCTACCGTAAGGAGCCGCAACCCCTACATCGGGGTTTTGTATTATTTTTTTCCTTTGGGCGTGTGAGACTCTGTCCTGGACGATGCATCCTTGTTATCTGGAATTTTCTTGTGTTTCTTGGGGTCTTCACTCTTTCCCTTTGAACTTCCTGAATATCCAGGTTCTCTTGGATCGGGTGCTACAGCGGTACATGTGGCGGTTTTGCACAAGGCAAAATCATTATGCAGTTTGCCTAAACGCGCTTGACCTTGTTGCTGCCGTTGTAATGCTTTTCCTAGGAAAGTATACACTCCCTGAAGCTTTTTGTCATTGGAGTAAATGTCGTCATTGAGGATGGCAAACACGGCCTCTGCATTATCCACGGCGGTCTTGTAGACGTGTTCGCCCTTAGCATTTGTGCTGTTAACATGCCTCTCCCAAGACGGGTTGTCAAATCGCTTTTTGGCTGACAGTTCTTTCGGCGCCGCGTTTCCGGGTAACCTTGTGGGTTTAATTCTAGATCTGTTCCGGCGCTCATATTACTCGATTTCTTCCTACTTCTCTTTGACGACAGCCTGGGTTTTCAAGAGGTTTTCCTGAATTCAGAAGAGATGTTGGTGTTGCCGCATTATGGCTTGCCTCCTGGCTTCTAGCACTTCCGGTGGTTCGTCTCTTGCTACCGGGGTTTGAATTAGATGGAGTTTGTCCTGTTCCGGCATTTGTGGAACTGACACTACATCGATCTGCTTATTTTTCTTCTCCGCCGTCTTTACGCCACTGCCTCCGCGAACTTCCAGGTTTTGGTTGGCTATGTCAGCCAATTTGTCCAATTTTTTCTTCTAGACTTTGGTGAATAGCTTTTTTGGCGGCTTTCTTCTTTTTCTTGGAGGATGGAGGTTTTTTCTAAGGCTCGTCTTCCATCAATTCCTTAACATCAGGATATTCCGGGTTTTCCTCGCCATCCTCTTCTTCTGTGTTTTCGTTATCGCCTGGTGGAAGTGTTTTGGGATCTACTTCCTCTTCTTCCTTGGTATCTGACTTTCTGGTCGGTTTAGCCATGAGTACTTCGTGAAAGCTTCCCTGCATAGATTTGATTTTTCTTTCGAAATCATCTGCATCATCAACTGAATCCGAGTTACTGCACGTAGATCCGTTTTCCGAGCTCTTCACCTGATTGGCGGATTCCGGATCGTCCACCTTTTCTATGGGATTGACGTTTTCTGCCTTTTCCACGGGATTTTTGTCTTCCGGGTTTTCGGCGATCTCTGATTGGACCATGCCAACAAAGTGCGATCAGGGAGTAGGCATCCCCTGAGAGGCAGTAAACCCAGTCATTCTTTGACGGTATGTAAATAGTAAATCTTGGTCCGTCCCAACGTATGAATAGGGCAGATCCGAGCCAAATCCGGCGTCAAAGCCGTCTTCTGCTCGGCGTAGGGCTGGTGGGATGAATTTATTTCCACCACGGAAACTTATTGCTTCCGCCGTTAAACCTATAAAAACGTTAGCAGATCCAATAGGAAGGACGCAAACACTTACCAGGTGATTCCATGCCGCCAGATAGGATCCGTTGTCGATGAAGCATCCGATGTTTCCGTCGAATTCCATGCTTCCGACAGTTATTATACTGTCAATTATGCCGAGTATCCCCGCTCGGAACGTAACTCCCGATGTTGCTGGCTCCACGGTGGGCGCTAACTGTCAAGTGTTCTTAGTTAGGTTCATGGCAAGGGGTGCCATAAGCCTGTGGTAGAGTCGTGGGTGGAAACGTACAGAGTAGCCGAAGACGAAGACACAGTTTACCCAAGTTCGGTACGTCGCAACTAAGGCGGCATTTCTACTCCTGCAATCTCACTAAATCAGGGCCGAAGCTTGAAGTATACAAAGTACAATGTGAGTCTAGTATTTAGCTATATCGGCGAGGTTGCACTCTCGGCGATCTAACTTCTAGCTTCAGCCTTTACGGCTGCACCCGTCCAGCTTTACATAGATAGCCGGACTAGCATTTACAGGAAGGAAACCTTGAAGTCTACGGAAATTATTCATATTCTTGGAAAGTAAGACATCCGGCTTCTTCTCCAAACCGGATCACGCATTGAGCCGTGATTCGGGTTCTTCTAGAATCCGTCTTCCTGTGCGTCAGTTTACTAGGCCGTCCAATGGATCTTGTTCCATTACCTGCGGGACACCCTGATAATCCGGCCTTTGACTAATGCTGGATATACCCTCTTTTGCCATATATCCAACAGTGGGCTCTTGGACGCATCAACTATTTTTAGCTCAACTTCTCTGCACCACTTATGACGCCACCTCAATAGTTCTTCCCGAATTTCTTCGGTGGACCTATACAGGAGATTATATTTGGCTAAAAATTTTCCCAGAGCAACTGCGTTATCCCACTAATTCATTAGTTGCATAAAATTAACTGCGGCTCTACCCTTCCTCCTATTGGCTACAGACCCTTTTGCCGCATGATATAGAATACACCATGAGCTATATGGGATGAGACTACCACTCGGACTATCAGCCATCACTCTAATGCAGCCCAGAAGTTCACTACACATCACACACATCCATCACAAAATATATCGGAAGACGGTTGCGGGGAAAAAAGGGCGGGAGACGGTGCCGGAAAAAATAGGCGGGAGAAAGTGGCGGGAGAAATTGTGCGGTGCGGGAACAGTGGCGGGATATATGTGTTGGGCTAGACAAGATTAGAGAAAAAGAAGTCATGCATTTGTCGAGTTTGGCAAACTCGATAAAAACTAATTAGACTTGCCATACTTGATTAGTCCCTCTCGAGTTAGCTGTAATCATGACCGACATGTGCTAATCAGGATCTAGTCGGGTTTGCCAACCCCGATGGGTGCTAATCGGGTTTGCCAATGCTGACTGGGCATTATTTTAAAAAATTGTCAAATTCGCGTATTATTTCTGGAATTTCATAAAAAAATTAGCCTATTATTGCATCATAAAAATCGGGGGAAAATAGAGATGACAGGTTCATCTGCATCGTCGACACTGGCCGGGGCGCGCCCACTGCCCAGCACCGAGGCACCAGTGCCAGTTGCGACGGTGCAGGGAGAGAGAGAGGAGGGAGGGAGGCCCGACAAGAGCAACGTCCGGGCGTGTGCTTCCAAGCGCGGCGAACCCCACACCCATCCAAACCGGCCGAGCGCGAGGGAGACACCACAATCAATAAACACATGGCGATCCATCAGAGCCGTACCGCTCACTAATGATGATCAGGCTAAAAACTCGCGCTAGCCTCCATTCCATTTCATCTCTTTCCCCCCACACAGTCCCACCCACAGAGCATGCAAGAACTTTTACGACGCAATTATAGAGGAGGGCCACCGCTCAGTCGCTCCTGGAAAACGTGTCGGAGACCCGGCCAGTCGCGCTAATTAATCAGATCCATCGCTCGCTCGCCACTGTAGCTCGTAGTACGTACGTGGGGCGGGCGCAAGCGCAACCTCCTCGCACTACTGGATTCAGGATTTCAGATTCACGCCAGAGCCGAGTCACATGAAGGCCATACACCACTGTCCCTTAACCTGCCATGAGCAGAGACCACTAGCTAGCTAGGCAGGTAGTAGTAGTACTCACTAGAATTATTATTACATCTACGCTACATAATTTACCGCTCCGTAGTCTCCATCCATCCCAATCACTCGGAGTACATGCGTAGATCGATCCTACGTGTTGCTAGCTAGGAAAACGAAAGGGAAGATACTAGCTAGGATTTGCCACGAGAGTTCAATCATGGAATGGAAAATGGGAGCTGATGAACTAACCAACACTAACCAGACCAGAAGATGTTGGCCTCTACTACTCTCTAGTCCCGACACTGGCGCATAGCTGCGACTGTAACGATCGAGGCCACCGAGCCGGCCGGCGCCGAGAAGCAACTGTCTGGTCGAACCATCTAGCTAGCTAGGGGTTGTAGAGGCGGCCGGCGCAGCGGCACTTCCACCCGAGCGGCTTGTAGTTGGCGTACTGCGCGTAGGCGGCGGCCTCGTCGACCACGTTGGCGGCAGCGGCCTGGGATGTCGTCCGGCCGCTAGACCCCGCCGGGAGCGTCGTGGCCACCTGGACGGGCTTGCAGGGGTTGCAGGCGTTGCACCGGTTGTGGCAGCTCGGCGGCGTCGACCCCAGCCGCGACTTGTCCTCCGCTAAGTTCTGCACACAAGAACACTTCAGTTAGACCAACCTATATGTATCTCAGGACGTGCTAACAATATCATATCGTGTTACGGCCGGAGAGATGCGAAGACTGACGCAGTGTGATAAGAGTAATAACCGTACCTGGAAAGAGGAGATGGCGGTCGGTGTGGTGCGGCCGCTGCATGTTGTTGCAGCTCCGAGGAGGAAGCTCAGAAGCATGGCCGCCAGGAACGTTCGAAGAGGAGATGAGCTCATGGCTATCCGACCATCTCGGTCGTTACAACCAGCTGGAAGAAATTATGTACCAGTGAGAGGTAGAAGAGAAGAGAAGCTTCTAGCTAGCCTCGAGTGTGAGGTTGAAGAGAAGAGATGCCTCTATCCCTGCCTTTTGTGTAGTGTGGGTTCCTTGATCAGAGCTGAAGATGCGACCTAGCTACTGGGTTGGTTGGTTCTTGGAGCTATGGTCGCCGGCTAGTGATGGTGGTGGTCAGTGGCCAATGAGAAGGTTAGCTGCAAAGGGGAGGAGAGGAATGGGACGAGACGGGCGTATATGTATGGGAGCCTGGGATGCCGCTGCTGCAGAATGGAGGTCGCATAAGACAGTGTGGTCACCGCCCCTGGCTGCCACATGTGCGAGTGTAACTATCACTCTCATCGGTGCAAGCGCACACTCAGCTCTCCTCTCCGCACAACCATACTTTACCGTTTGTTACTATAGCAAGAAATATGGTGAAAGTGTTGGTCCCCAAAGCTTTGAGGTTAGGAGTATGCTCAATTGTAATACAGTACTAGTCATGGCAACTATCGCATGGGCAAAGCTTGAGTAATCAGGAGTACTCGTACTACTATACTTAGGATGAAATGAATTGAATGGCGCCAGCACAATCGCTATCAGCTTGGGGAACATGGCCGGGTTTGACGCCGGCCTTGACTGACCGGCGTGCATAGGTGTCACAATGAATGAATGTGCAAGGCCACCCACCCCGTTCCGCCCGGTGCTGATAGCGAAGGAGCGGCGGGAATCTCACCGCCGTGGTTTCATGAGAGCTTGCAATGCTTGCAGATCAAAAACAGCAAGTAGCTTCAGCTAGCTGTTGCAGACGGCCGGGAAGCATTTGCATCAGTGCATGAGATGGCATCGCGCTAGTAGTTCTCCGCGGCAGCGAAACCGAAGCAGCAGGCCGGGGCGACGACGACGACGTTACACTGACTGAGTACTTCGCTCCTCAAGGTACTTGCAATCGCATGCGATGCTGGTGCTGGTCAAAAGACTCAGAACGTGGCAGTACCGCTGGTGTAGTAGGACTGTATACTTATCTGTGTAGTTCAGGAATTCATGATCGGCCGGCAGCTTCTCCCATTGGTGGCTGGCCATCGCCAGGCCTAGCCTAGCGGTCAAATAAATAACCGTGGCATGCAAACTTGCAGCGCATAGTTCTTTGGGTTGGCCTGGCATTGCAGCATCGACGAAGATCCTTGTGGCAGAGAGCCGGCTAGCTGAGGGCTGAAAAGTCTGGCAGAAACGAAGGAGAAAGAGGCATTGCAGTCAACGTAAGTACAAGCGCGGCCGTAGCTACACTCTTTGACAGTTCATACAGGGCAATGTGCACCGCCGCAGAAGACTCTGGCACGCCGCGCCGGTAGGATCGATGCCGCTCGTAGCAGTGGCACGTGTGGTCTCGTGCAACTGCCCAATGGTGTTACGTCGAGGCGGCCGCACGCAGCGTGTGCATGAGTGTGGCAGGCCATAACGATATCTCGGTGCTGTCAGGCAGGAGATGAGATGAGACGACGACCATGGGCGAGGAACTGCATTAACCTCAATTCCTGACATGGTGTTTCACTGTTCCGTGTTCAATGCATTTAGCCTGATCTCGACAGGGCATTGGATTCCATTCGCCGTGCTTTGATTTGCTTGTTTATGAACCAAGCTAAATAGGAGTATTTCAGCAAGAGCATCACGAATAGTGTAGCCTGTTTATAAGGGCATCTCGAGCCCCTAAGCGGCCTTTTTAGCGGTGAAAGCGCCGAAAAGCGCCGTTTTTTTACCAGCCGGTCTTCCCAGAAGACCAAATAGCGCCGTTTCGGCGCTATTTCGCGCCGCGACACCCAGTCTGAGGGGACGAAATGGCGGGGCAGCCCACGCGGGCCAGCGCTGTCAGCGACGAGTGGGAAAACCGCAGGAACAGAAACCCCCGCCCGTGAGCTTCTTATCGGCTTCCGCGTCAGTCAAAGGCTGCCGGCGTTTATGGCATGGCGGGCGGCCAGTGCATGCGCCCGTTCAAAGGCTGCCTAAGTAATGGCGTGGCGGGCGGCAGCGACGACACACGGCGCAGTAAATGCCCCGCCAGGGCTACAAAATGCCCCTCGCCGCTCTCCCCCATTCTTCCCCCCCTTGCCGCTCTCCCCATTCTTCCCTCCTCGACGGAGATGTCGAGCTACGATGAAGCCGCCGTCGCCAACGGCTGGCGCCGCCGCCACCTCCGCAAGCACGAGGCGTGGGTGCTGTATCGGACGGGCTATCCGTGCCCGCCCGATATGCGCGTCCCAAGCGCCACCACCGGACAACCACGGTGGCAACTCAGCGTCGGTGGCGTCCCCATGCCCCCCATCCCCTCCACCGACGCGGAGTTCAGGCAAGCCATCGACGAGGTTCGTCGAGGGCTGACGCCGGACGAGGCCGCGCAGCTGCGCTGGAGGCCGCACGACAACGACGCCTTATGGTGGCAGCAGCTTCAACGCCGCCACGACGCGGACGTCGCCGCCGAGGGCAACAACGGCTCTGTCGAGGGCCGCGCCAACGGCATCGGCCGCAAGGGGTGGTGGGGAGGACAGCACTGCACGGTCGAGTGGGTGCTGGACTACATCGACGCCGGCAACAAGCCCCGGTTGCAGATGCTGCCCCGCTCGCACCCCTCGTGGGCAGCGCGGCGGATGGGCGGATCCCCGTCGGCCACCTCCTCCTCCTCCGTCGCGGCGTCTCTTTCCCTCACCCCTCCCCTCCTCAACTCCGGGCGCCCTGCCCCCCAGGCGTAGCGGCGGCGCCCTGCACATCAGCGAGCCGCGCCAGCGACCCGCCGCAGACTTCGAACGCGTCGTGCGCCCGAAGACGGAGGCGGCGGAGGGCGACGAGGACGAGTGGCCTGACATGAAGGCCGCCGAGGAGCTCTCGCTCAACAACCTCCAGCCGGTCCCCGACGACGTCGCCGCCGACTGGAGCCTGCGCGACAGCATCGAGGAGGAGTTGGAGCTCCAGCGCCGGCTCCTCGCCGAGGCGGAGCAGCGGAAGGCGCAGCGCGAGCAGGAAGCCGCTGCCAATGCGGGACGCCGCCGCGTCCCTCCCCCTCCGCAGCCGAAGGAGGTCCCCTACATCGTCCTCGACCCCGACAGCAAGGACGAAGCCGAGTTCTAGCGCGCCCTGGCGGTGAGCAGGTGGGATGACGCCGGCGCAGGCCCGAGTGATCCGCATTGCCGCGACCCTGGCGTAGGCATGAGAAGGTGGGATGCCGACGGCTCGGACGACGACGACGGCGGGGACGACTACGACTACAGCCAGGCGATTGCGGCGAGCCTCGGCCTACAGTAGACGTAGTTAGGGCTTTTATGTTTTTTTTACGTTTTTAGTTAAATTTCTGTCAAAATGTCGTCGAATCTATGAATTTGCGTTGAATCTATGAATTTAAATTAATTTGGGCCGAGACTTGGGCTGGAGTGCGACTGGGAACCGTGCCCCCAGGTTCCAGATTAGCGCCGTTTGGCACCGCGGCGACACCAAAACAGCAGCGTTTTGGGCCCTGGGGGACGACACGGCTGGAGATGCCCTAAGGGTCCATCATGTCATTTATAGCCGCCATTTGAGCTCACTCATATAGCCATAGTGTATGCTAAATATCGTTGTCAAATTGAGTTTTGGATTTTAACAACATCGTGGAGCATAATTTTGTTGGTTCAATAGCCAATTTTTTAGGAGCGGGAGAAACTAGAATTTAATACCAAATTTATTTAAGTGAATAAAATAATAGAATAGATGGATGGGACTAGAGAGGGGTGAGCAGTCCAAGAATATTTAATTTTTTTTACTTTATATATAGTAAGTCACACAATTAGAGAAATTGGTATTTGGCTTTGGCATTGGCACATTGTAGCTAAGAGCATCTCTAGCACACCCCTTATCCCGTGAACCTGTATATGAGCAACTCTAGCAGAGCGCATAAACGCCAAACTGAAAACTCGTGTTTTCTCTGTTTCTTCAGTTCGTGGTGGAGGGGATTGTAGCAGAGCCCGTAACGAAAACTGAGAATTCGAAATTAAGTTTTTCTCACGGGAATACACACGGACGAACACGTCCGATTCCTCACGGAAATCCAACACAAACGAGCTAACTACACATAATAATAAGCGGCGGTGAACTAGGTTCATTCGCCGCACCCTACACTACTAGGGCAAAAATGCTCGGCGTCGCCTTTTTCGCCGGGCCTTGTTCTTCTCCCTCTGCCGCGCCATTTTCAGTCGGAGCTGGAGTTGTCGTCATCGAGTGAGGACTCGCAGCTGGAGGAGGGGGTCTGCTGCACAAACTGGGACGCCGCAATGGCGTCCCACTCATGCTTCTTCTGTTGTAGCTCCTCGTCCGCACGGAGGGCGCACTGCAGGTGGCGCTCGTTGAAGTAGTCAACATGCCGCTAGTGGCAATGGCGCCGATTTGCCTGCCTCCACTCGTGGCGGACGCTCCTCTGGATCCTGAGCTAGAGGAGGTCCTCCTCGGTCTCCATGGGGCCCTGCTCCTCTCGAGACTCGTCGCCGGAGCTGCTGGCGTCAATGAGAACCCGCAACACCGTCGCAGGTGACCGCGGGGGGACAACTCCGGCCGCGACCGGGTCCAGGCCCTGCCAGAGCGGCGGAGGGGCCACACCACTGCCGGCCAGGCCTCCGTGGACGAGGCCGTGCTGGTCGATGCTAAGCACGACATCGCTAGATGGCGGTGGTGTGGGGAGGGGAGGGGAGAGGCGAAGGGGTTGCCATTGGAGGAGGCAGAGGGTTTTCCATTTGGCTCCATCGCGGAAAGAGGGCGGGAGGGAGGGGGAGGAAGGCGGCGGGGGGCTACTGAATCGCTCGCTGGAGCTACGCGAGCTGGAGGGGGATTGCGGCGGAAGCGGCTAGGGTTGGAAAGGGGCGTGACCTGAGAATGACAAGGGAGCCCGTACATATAGCGGCTAGCGGGGGGATTCTCGGCCCCCGAGTCGCTTTCTCAGGCCGGGCCGCATTTATGCGTGCTGGTAGGGCCTCGAAACCGGACCCAACCCCTAAAGCCGCCAGAATTATACGGGTTTGGCCTTTTTACATGTTTTGCTAGAGATGCTCTAATAGAGGATAAGAGTCGAATTTGCGTGCTGTTTTCGACCAAGAACGTCGTGCGCAAAACGGAACCCGTATACAAAACTATGAAATTAAAATTAAAATTTCCCGGGAGAATTCAACATCGAGTTCATCTTCCACAATTATAGTTCATCATCCATACAAACATTTTTTGAAAGTAGTAGATAAAATATTGCCGTTCTCCCTATCCAAGTCCAATGGTTGGGCTCAGCGGTTCACTAGAGGCATACGGGAGCGGCGGCGCCATTATCGCCGACAATGTTCTACTCGTCAGGGTGGCGGGGTCGATCTCGACGAAGACCTCTGTGGTGACCCAGCACACCACTGCATGTGTAGTGCTCAAGTCGATGACATAATACTCACAGAAGGACTTATCCGTGAATATTACATCCCTCAGAGTAGTACAACGGAAACATAGCAGGTCCAGGCAAAACTATAGGATACAAAATTAATTACAAAATCTTGAGAATCTCTTTGAAGAATCAAAGAAGACCTCATACAAATGAAACATCAGAAGAGGCATTCGAAGATCCAAGCTGGAGAAGAACTCAAGCTCAGAACTAATCTACTACGGCTGATGCCAGCCCTAATATATGGCTTATAACATCTAACTCCAAGAATGGACTCCACCTACACCTTGATAGCTTCTCCTCCATCAACGTTGTTGATGACGATGCTTCACGATGACGACTTCCATCAGGCTTCAACTCTAAGCAGGGGGTCAAACGGGAACGAATGAGTAACGAGCGTTACTCAACAAGTTCATGATATACAGAGGGTAGTTTGATGCACTAACTACAGCTTTAGACTCAGAAGAGTCTTAAGCTAATGCAATGTTTTGTAAATATTTCTTCAAGAGGTTGCTTTTACTTCTGAAAACTATGCCCGCCAGATCTTCACAGGACTAGAACTTCATGGAGTTGTCTTTCCTGTGGTGTTCGCAGCTTCTTCCCGGAACAGGGGGTAACATGCCACATCCTTTTACACTCTGCAGAGGTGTGTTACTTACCCATGGACGACCAAGACCATGTTGCACAACCATGTGTACATTCCTGTCCACTCCCACTCAAGTGTGGGGCCTGGTTGTTGGTCCAAGCCAAACCGTGCTTCTCCGCACAACGCATGCCCACCCATTTCTGCCAGCAGGTTGAACGCCTGATTCCACCCCTCACGATGGATATCTATGCGCCCCTAGCAGAACATCATAGACCCGCAGAGTCTGTGGGAATTAAGGGATCCCACCCATGTGCATGTAGTATCGCAAGACCTACAGCGTGCGTCTTGGGCAGCCCGTTGACATGCGAACGAGAAAAGATCACAACTGACTTACTCCCCCCATAGAAGACCCATGGTTAACGCGAATTTACGGCGCAAGAATCCTGACGGCAGTTGTGATTAATCCTAGGTAATACTTTCCCATGCAGATGGAACCTTCCTTTGACTTATTCATCTTACTACGGTCCCATCCGCCCACCAAACAGAACACTACCACTCGGGTAGTCATTCAATTAGTCATATTATTATAAAAATAGGATCATGCATTCTATTAGACTAGGTGGTAATACGATAGAGTTTTTGCAATTAGTTTGTTATGAAGTACTGCAAAGGATATGAGCAAGTGATGAACTTGCCTAGATTGAAATAACAATAGTAATCCAGGTCTTCGGGTTCAAGGGTCTCGTAGAAAACCCCGGTATCTGAAAGATATCAAAGTAGTCCCGGTAAGGACTACAGAAAACAATGACAAGATGATATATGCATAGCAATGAGATGCATCGTGAATTACCCTGGAAAACACCCCAGCTTAAAAGAGTAAGCCACATTTGATATGACAAGTTAATCACACAGTTTTTAAGGTGAGTTGTTTTATTATTTGTGGTGACGTTATTATTACTTCTTTTAGACTTACATGTGTTTCACTTTTACTTAGCAAACAATTGTTATTCTGTTTAGGTAGAAGTGTTTATTACTTGCTTAGATAACCACACAACAACACATGGAAAATAACTATTGAAAGGATAACATACACACTTTACTCTATGTTCAAAAGTGTAGGGCTAATGACATCAAGTTTATTTGAAAACGAGGAACTAAAACAACTAACTCTATCATCACACAACTACCTAGTGACTTGTGATGATAGGTTTAGTAGGTGTGAAAACATGAGGGTTTTATTAATAAGAAAAATGATATTAAGGTAGTTATTGCCGGTTATAATGGAGTATTATAGAATTTCATTATACCTTTAGAAACAAGTTTATTAATGACTATGAATTAAATGAATTAAATGAGTAGGCAAATATAGCACACATGAAAACTTGGTCAAATGACTATGAAAACATCATAGGTGGATTGCGTTTGTCATTTGGAGCATTTTGGTATATAACTTGTATTTTTCTGAATCTTTGAATTATTTATTATTTTTCTCAATTTTTAAATGATTTAATTTAATTAAAGAAAATATTAAATTTTAAACTTTATCAAAGATTTTTGAAAAGTTGATTATCATTTAGATTATATTTTTTCTAATCAATTTGGTATATTAGTTATAATTTTCCGATTCATAGAATTAAAATTACATATTTAGCAAGTTTTAATAGTTTTCTGCAAATATTCAAATTGACAGGTGGGTCCCACCTGTCATATTCAGTTTTAAATCAAAAAATAAAATAAAAGGAAACATGACATCATGGTGACGTCATGACTATGTCAGCAACAGAGGAATTCGTCTCGGATTCGTTTGAATTCGATGCTGGAGCTCAAATTGATGGAATTAATCCCGACCATTCGCGAGAGGGGTTCACGAGGAGCCATTTGGTAGCGGCGGACCGACCAAATGGTCACCGCATGACCGGCGACGAGCTCAAACGTGGCGGCCGGCGGCGCACGGTAACAGTGTTTAATTCACCACCAAATCTCAAATCGAAGGCATGGTGAGGAGCGTGAGCTCACCCTGAGTGTGTGCAACTGCTCGGTGAAGCTCGAGGTTGTCGGAGTCGACGACGCGCTTCCACGGCGACCGGCGGCAGAACGAAAAGGAACGGAGAAATTCTCCGTGGCCACAGCTTCCCAGTAAGCGATACTCGTTGAGGAGGTAGAGAATACGATGACGCATCCAGTGATGCCCTCGGTTCCTCGCGAGGTGGCCGGAGACAGCGGCGGCAACCGGCGACCATGGAGCTAGGGTTTCGGTTTCTAGGGCTCGTCTTACAGAGAGAGGGGAAAGTGAGCGAGAGAGGAGGCAGAGGGCAAGTTGGAGGCGCCCTCCTGCTTCTTATCCTTGCGGAAGACGGCGAGCAGGACGTGGCGTCGCGGTTGCCACGGCGGCGTTCTCCTCTGCCTTCTGGCAGAGGAAGAAGAAAGGAAATTATAACTGCGATTTTCGATACCCCCTGTAGTTTCTATAATTTGCAATCAATACCTTCTGTTACTAAAACTGAGAAGAAACCTATGTTTTCAGGACCTTTTTGTGAAGATAAAAATTATTAAAAAATATATTTGGAGAGCTCATCAAATTTGCAATCTCACCATGTTTTGTTTTGGTGAATTGGAGCAATATTTGTATTTTTTTATTTAGGGTGCTAGATTAAGTGATTTTATTGTTTTCTTTTATTTTAATTTATTAAATGGCTAAAAATTTATTTTAGGCATGAATACCACATTCACTCAACACACATATGGTTCCCAAGTGGTGTATTATAAGTGGATCATATTGGATACAATTCCTTATAGAAGATAATTTTAGTAAAACTACTTGGTACTGGTTCTATGCACTGTTATGAAAATCTTGTAATCTGGAATCATATTCCATATCAAACCAAATGGTGTTAGGTAATGAATGGATTTGTTTTCCTGTGTGTGGCTTTGTTATCTTCCTCTTTGGGTTTCTTATCAAGCCTGGTGAACATTTCTTTATATTGGGTGTAAGCCATGTTTATTATTTTAAACACTTGTTCAAATAGAAAAACATGAGTGTTTGGAATCTATTTGTTTGTTTTCCACCAGTTTCCAAATGTGGATAATATCTAATGTTATTTTAGAACATGTAGTCATTTACATGGTTATATATAGATGAGTTTTTGTTATCTTCTGTTAGTCTTACATATGGAAAGGATATGGAAAACAAGATATTATCATGAGTTCATCATCTCTGATGAGCTTGACAAAGGTTAATGGTTCTCTAATTTATTCTAATGATTCACTGGATAATTTCTTAGGATCCCTTACTGAGGCAGTGTTGCTTCTTGTGGTCTTCTGTTGCTTGATGTTCTTCTCTTTAGTTGCCACTAGTCTTCTGTTATCACCTTTATCACTTGCAAGTAAGATCATCTGTGGGATTTCATATTCATTTATCGCACCCTTGTGGTGAAGGCAACCAATTACTCCAAGCAGAGATTTTACTTAGATGATTATAAAGGAATATAAGTTCATTTTATGACATCAAGTTGCACTTATGCATATAATAAGAATTTGTTAACAAGGTAGCTAGTCTTGCCTCCAAATTACAACTCATATACAATAGGCTGAGATGTACCAGGTTATTCAATCTTCTGTTTGTTTGTGTAAGACACTCAAGTTTTTGAGTATACAAAAGTGATCTGTTAACAAGGTCTAGGAACTTGTTACCAAACTACTTCTATATAACACTAACATTGGAGTATCACACTGTTTCAGGAGTGTTAAAAAGATTAGATCAATATATAGGAGTTTCCAAGTACTCTTATAGTAAATTAGAGTAGCACTTCTAGAACACTCTAAATAATCTTCTTGAAGATCTTCATGTGGTAGTCCTCCTTCCTTGTGGTTGCTTATCTTGCAGAATGATTTAGAGAAGATTTGGAAACCAGATACAATGGTCTAGACAACATAACAAGATCTAGATTAAGAGTTAGTTTATGCTTTTATTATCCTTCCATATACTTCTTATTTTATTTCCCAAAAGATAGATACTTGTTTCATACATGATTGGTTTTACTGAGCTATCAATCCAATTCCTCTAATAGAGGTTATAACTTGTTGTTATTCTGTACTTGTATCCAGAGATACTTGATTTGTTGAATATTGATGTGGATGGAAATATAGAGTGTTTGTGGAAGGACGACTTAAGATAGTAAGTTGATCAAATGGTTCATTTATATGAGGTTTCATATGCTCACTTACATAAGATGAGTGAAACAATGAGCATGAGAAAGTGATTGAACTTAATGACTTTGATCATGGTTGTTACTTGGTTACTCGGGGTGCCATGTTGTGATTTTATATCCTTGATTTGTATTCATGATGCAGGCATAGAGGTTTGGTAAGATCATAGGTGATCAAGGTTTAACAATATTTTAAGAAGATTTAACTCTTCTTTTAGGTACTTCTTTTATGATGGATGAGATATGTACATATTCGATAAATATGTTAATACAATTATTATGTCATTTCACACTTGTGGGTTTTAAGTTATGACTTGTTTGTATCACTTATGTTCTATTGAACCTTTTTCATTTGATTGTGAAGGTGCACTTAATAGTTAGGAGATAATCTATAAAGGTGTGGTGTGAATGGTTGATAACTTAGAGAGTTGTTGTTTTATAGGTGATAACATCTCTGTTGATGAAATGGTTAAGTTGTGTGTTACTTATTTCTGAAAGTATGATTATCAATTATGATATTTGGATACTCATCCCTCTTTAAGTTCTAGATACCTAGTGAATTATCCCAAGTCACTTATAGACTTGTGGTTAAGGTTGTTGAGAGTTTGTGTTGCTCACAACCCATCATGGTTTGTGTATCCAAATGATTTGGGTTTTGTAGAGATGCTATGTTATAAAGATCACTCCAAATGTACTCCTGACTAGATGAACTAGACCTATTTCATCATGTCAAGTGAAACTTCGGTCACTTTGCTTTGTTTAAACTTTCGCGCCAAAATTTCCCGTACTTTTAGATGCATGTTTTGCAAATGCACATATTATATTTAGATCCTTATAACCTCCCAAACACTAGGATGTTACAGTATCTCCCCCTTAACAAGAACTTCGTCCTGAAGTTCAGCCTTTCTCACGTAAATATAGGTAGAGAGAACTTCTCTAGACCGTTGAATCTTCACAACTGTTTTCTTGTGTTGTCCTTGGCATGTGTAGCATCTTGTCTTGATTGTTCAACTTCCACTGCCGTGCATGATAATCTAATACCATGCTTGTGATTATGACAACCCTGTTTTGTCACTAAACCTTCTTAATGGTCTCACGAAGAACACGTGGTATTTCCACCATGTAGTGGATACCAAGTTTCGTTCTCCGATGAATAGGTATGGCTTCCTATCTTTCACAACTTTCTGAAGAACATTTGGTATATCCACCAGGTGATGAATAACCAATAAGATTCCTCCGGTGCAATGGATATTGTCTATGTTTAGGACTCCATTTGATTCAATCTAATGGTCTCAAGAGGAATACTGCTCAAAGAAACTTGTACAACGCAGTGTACATTGACTTATTCTCATCTAATTAGTAAAATTACCTTCGAGTCTTCTCGCGTTTTAGCTATTCCTATAGAGGACTATAGCCTATTCCTACTGGTTACTTCCTATGTTCCTTCTATATCTTTGGTTTTCAACTTCTACGGGGTGACTCTATGAGTTTATTTATCGAACTTCAACATGTTTCCCTCTAATATATAACTACTCATGTGTTTTCCTTCTCATCACTTGTTGTATATCTCCATGTGTTGATGAGGTATGTCACCAACTCCAAACAAGATGTGGAGTGTGGTTCATTCCCATCTGTATCTTTATTGTCATCTTCCTTCTTGACTTTCTGGTCTTCTAGAGCTTTGGTGGTTGTATCAATATGTTGATATTTTAGACCGCTCTCAAACTAATCCTATACCCTCTAGACCAGTAACATCAAGATAGAACTCAGTGTTTGCACATGAATTTGCACATCAAGTTCAATCTTCATGTACAGATCTAGCCAATCAAAGATCCAAATAAGATCCAATAAACCCCAAATGCAGTTATCACTCATGCATCAAAAGCCTGTGAAACAAAAGTACTTAGAGTAAAACATCTCAAGTACCAAGGCTCTTAAATGCTATACACTAGAAGAAGGTATATAGTACCCTGTAATCCTGTACTACCCAGCCACTCTTTGCCTCGGTAATTACTCCAATTGCATGTCTTACTGCATTGGAATAGAACAAGACAAAATGATCCTATAGTAGTTGTTGTCTAACTTGGTTCCCTATAGGACTAAGTACCCTGTCAATTGAATTACTTCATCTTGATTACGATAAACTTCTCATGGCATCTGTTGATTCTTCATGGTGTTTACCACATCTTAGGAGTTGTAATGTAGCTTCCATAAATGCTTATGCCTTCTCCTAATCTATACTATACTATAATGATTCACCTCTGGACTTGATAACTAAGGATACGGTATATACCCCTTAGTTACCATGGTCTAATGACTCTTCATGATTCTCAAACATTCCTTATTTATGACTCCTACAACTTTTCTATACCATGTTCTACCCCATCCTACGTAGTCATAGAATGGGGTAATCATCACTTTGGCTTAATCATCTCTGACTATGTCAGAACTCTCCTTTACACAATATCACTGGTACATAATAGACCTATAACTATTCATACCTAGGTATACAGAAAATAGATAATTATATTTACTCAAGTTGAGTAAGAACATTCTATACAAATATGATCATATCATTCTCAAGTGGATGATCGTCATAGTTGTAGGAAGTGTGGTTTAGATAAGATGGCTTCCTATAGTCTTTACCAACCTACACATCTCCTAAAAGGTTTTAAACCTAAGGTCGCTTCACTCTGATACCATATGTGGTGACCCAGCACACCACTGCATGTGTAGTGCGCAAGTCGATGACATAATACTCACAGAAGGACTTATCCGTGAATATTACATCCCTCAGAGTAGTACAACAGAAACATAGCAGGTCCACGCAAAACTATAGGATACAGACTTCATTACAAAATCTTGAGAATCTCTTTGAAGAATCAAAGAAGACCTCATACAAATGAAACATCAGAAGAGGCATTCGAAGATCCAAGCTGGAGAATAACTCAAGCTCAGAACTAATCTACTACGGCTGATGCCAGCCCTAATCTATGGCTTATAACATCTAACTCCAAGAATGGACTCCACCTACACCTTCATAGCTTCTCCTCCATCAGCGTTGTTGATGACGATGCTTCACGATGACGACTTCCATCACGCTTCAACTCTAAGCAGGGGGTCAAACGGGAACGAATGAGTAACGAGCGTTACTCAGCAAGTTCATGATATACAGAGGGTAGTTTGATGCACTAACTACAGCTTTAGACTCAGAAGATTCATAAGCTAATTCAAATTTTTGTAAATCTTTCTTCAAGAGGTTGCTTTTACTTCTGAAAACTATGCCCGCCAGATTTTCACAGGACTAGAACTTCATGGAGTTGCCTTTCCTGCGGTGTTGGCAGCTCCTTCCCGGAACAGGGGGTAACATGCCACACCTTTTACACTCTGCAGAGGTGCGTTACTTTACCCATGGATGACCAAGACCATGTTGCACAACCAGATGTACATTCCCGTCCACTCCCACTCAGGTGTGGGGCCCGGTTGTTGGTCCAAGCCAAACCGTGCTTCTCCGCACAACGCATGCCCACCCATTTGTTCCAGCAGGTTGAACGCCTGATTCCACCCCTCACGATGGATATCTACGTGCCCCTGGCAGACCATCATAGACCCGCAGAGTCTGTGGGAATTAAGGGATCCCACCCATGTGCATGTAGTCTCGCAAGAGCTACAGCGTACGTCTCTGGCAGCCCGTTGACATGCGAACAAAAAGATCACAACTGACTTACTCCCCCCATAGAAGACCCATGGTTAACGTGAATTTACGGCGCAAGAATCCTGACGGCAGTTTTGATTAATCCTAGGTAATACTTTCCCATGCATATGGAACCTTCCTTTGATCTATTCATGTTACCATGGTCCCATCCTCCCACCAAACAGAACACTACCACTCGGGTAGTCATTCAATTAGTCATATTATTATTAAAATAGGACCATGCATTCTTTTGAGACTAGGTGGTAATATGATAGAGTTTTTGCAATTAGTTTGTTATGAAGTACTGCAAAGGATATGAGCAAGTGATGAACTTGCCTGAGATTGAAATAACAATAGTAATCCAGGTCTTCGGGTTCAAGGGTCTCGTAGAAAACCACGATATCTGAAAGATATCAAAGTAGTCCCGGTAAGGACTACAGAAAAAAATGACAAGATGATACATGCATAGTAATGAGATGCATCATGAATTACCCTGAAAAACACCTCATCTTACAAGAGTAAGCCACATTTGATATGAGAAGTTAATCACACAGTTTTTAAGGTGAGTTGTTTTATTTTTTGTGGTGATGTTGTTATTACTTCTTTTAGACTTACATGTGTTTCACTTTTACTTAGCAAACAATTGTTATTCTATTTAGGTAGAAGTGTTTATTACTTGGTTAGATAACCACACAACAACACATGGAAAATAACTATTGAAAGGATAACAGACACACTTTACTCTATGTTCAAAAGTGTAGGGCTAATGACATCAAGTTTATTTGAAAACGAGGAACTAAAACAACTAACTCTATCATCACACAACTACCTAGTGACTTGTGATGATAGGTTTAGTAGGTGTGAAAACATGAGGGTTTTATTAATAAGGAAAATGATATTAAGGTAGTTATTGCCGGTTATAATGGAGTATTATAGAATGTTATTATACCTTTAGAAACAAGTTTATAAGTTAGACAAAATGTTTTGTGTTTGACATATTTGAGTTGAAAATGTTTTTCTCTTTAATTTGGTATCTCATTTGAAGCATTCTGAAAATATTTGAATAAGATATTAATTTATTAATTTTTAAATGAATTAAATGAGTAGGCAAATATAACACACAAGAAAACTTGGTCAAATTACTATGAAAACATCATAGGTGGATTGCATTTGTCATTTGGAGCATTTTGGTGTATAACTTGTATTTTTCTGGATTTTTGAATTATTTATTATTTTTCTCAATTTTAAATGATTTAATTAATTAAAGAAAATATTAAATTTTAAACTTTATCAAATATTTTTGAAAAGTTGATAATCATTTAGATTATATTTTTTCTAATCAATTCGGTATATTAGTTATATTTTTCTGATTCATAGAATTAAAATTATTGATTTAGCAAGTTTTAATAATTTTCAGCCAATGTTCAAATTGATAGGTGGGTCCCACCTGTCATATTCAGTTTTTTTATTTTTTAAAAAAGGAAATATGACATCATGGTGACGTCATGACTATGTCAGCAACAGAGGAATTTGTCTCAGATGAGTTCGAATTCGATGCTGGAGCTCAAATTGATGAAATTAATCCCGACCATTCGCGGGAGGGGTTCACGGGGAGCCATTTGGTAGCGGCGGACCGACCAAATGGTCACCGCGTGACCGACGACGAGCTCAAACCCGGCGGCGGCCAGCGGCGCACGGCCACCAAATCTCAAATCGAAGGCATGGTGAGGAGCGTGAGCTCACCCTGAGCGTGTGCAACTGCTCGGTGAAGCTCGAGGTGGTCGGAGTCGACGACGCGCTTCCACGGCGACCGACGGTAGAACGAAAAAAACGGAGAAATTTTCCGTGGCCACAGCTTCCCGGCAAGCGATACTCGTCTAGGAGGTACAGAATACGATGACGCATCCAGTGATGCCCTCGGTTCCTCCCGAGGTGGCCAGAGACAGCGGCGGCGACCGGAGACCATGGAGCTAGGGTTTCGGTTTCTAGGGCTCGTCTTACAAGGAGAGGGGAAAGTGAGCGAGAGATGAGGCAGAGGGCAAGTTGGAGGCGCCCTCCTGCTTCTTATCCTTGCGGAAGACGGCGAGCAGGACGTGGCGTCGCGGTTGCCACGGCAGCGTTCTCCTCTGCCTACTGGCAGAGGAAGAAGAAAGGAAATTATAACTGCGATTTTCTATAATTTGCAATCGAGTCCTTCTATTACTAAAAATGAGAAGAAACCTATGTTTTCAGGACCTTTTTGTGAAGATAAAAATTATTAAAAAATATATTTGGAGAGCTCATCAAATTTGCAATCTCGCCATGTTTTGTTTTGGTGAATTGGAGCAATATTTGTATTCTTTATTTAGGGTGCTAGATTAAGTGATTTTATTGTTTTCTTATATTTTAATTTATTAAATGGCTAAAAAATTATTTTAGGCATGAATACCACATTCACTCAACACACATATGGTTCCCAAGTGGTGTATTATAAGTGGATCATATTGGATACAATTCCTTATAGAAGATAATTTTAGTAAAACTACTTGGTACTAGTTCTATGCACTGTTATGAAAATCTTTTAATCTGGAATCTTATTCCATATCAAACCAAATGGTGTTAGGTAATGAATGGATTTGTTTTCCTGTGTGTGGCTTTTTTATCTTCCTCTTTGGGTTTCTTATCAAGCTTGGCGAACATTTCTTTATAATGGGTGTAAGCCATGTTTATTATTTTAAACACTTGTTCAAATAGAAAAACATGAGTGTTTGGAATCTATTTGTTTGTTTTCCACCAGTTTCCAAATGTGGATAATATCTAATGTTATTTTAGAACATGTAGTCATTTACATAGTTATATATAGATGAGCTTTTTTTATCTTCTGTTAGTCTTACATATGGAAAGGATATGGAAAACAAGATATTATTATGAGTTCATCATCTCTGATGAGCTTGACAAAGGTTAATGGTTCTCTAATCTATTCTAATGATTCACTGGATAATTTCTTAGGATCCCTTACTGAGGTAGTGTTGCTTCTTGTGGTCTTCTGTTGCTTGATGTTCTTCTCTTTAGTTGCCACTGGTCTTTTGTTATCACCTTTATCACTTGCAAGTAAGATCATCTCTGGGATTCCATATTCAATTACCTCACCCTTGTGGTGAAGGCAACCAATTACTCCAAGCAGAGATTTTACTTAGATGATTATAAAGGAATATAAGTTGGTTTTATGACATCAAGTTGCACTTATGCATATAATAAGAATTTGTTAACAAGGTAGCTAGTCTTGCCTCCAAATTACAACTCATATACAATATGATGAGATTTACCAGGTTATTCAATCTTCTGTTTGTTTGTGTAAGACACTCAAGTGTTTGAGTATACAAAAGTGATCTGTTAACAAGGTCTAGAAACTTGTTACCTAACTACTTCTATATAACACTAACAATTGAGTATCACACTGTTTCAGGAGTGTTAATAAGATTAGATCAATATATAGGAGTTTCCAAGTACTCTTATAGTAAATTAGAATAGCACTTCTAGAACACTCTAAATAATCTTCTTGAAGATCTTCCTGTGGTAGTCCTCCTTCCTTATGGTTGCTTATCTTGCAGAATGATTTAGGGAAGATTTGGAAACCAGATACAATGGTCTAGACAACATAACAAGATCCAGATTAAGAGTTAGTTTATGCTTTTATTATCCTTCCATATACTTCTTATTTTATTTCCCAAAAGATAGATACTTGTTTAATACATGATTGGTTTTACTGAGCTATCAATCCAATTCCTCTAATAGAGATTATAACTTGTTGTTATTCTATACGTATTTCCAGAGATACTTGATTTGTTGAATATTGATGTGGATGGAAATATAGAGTGTTTGTGGAAGGATGACTTAAGATAGTAAGTTGATCAAATGGTTCATTGATATGTTGAGGTTTCATATGCTCACTTACATAAGATGATTGAAACAATGAGCATGAGAAAGTGATTGAACTTAATGACTTTGATCATGTTTGTTACTTGGTTACTCAGGGTGCCATGTTGTGATTTTATATCCTTGATTTGTATTCATGATGCAGGCATAGAGGTTTGGTAAGATCATAGGTAATGATCAAGGTTTAACAGTATTTTAAGAAGATTTAACTCTTCTTTTAGGTACTTCTTTTATGATGGATGAGATATGTACATATTCGATAAATATGTTAATACAATTATTATGTCATTTCCCACTTGTGGGTTTTAAGTTATGACTTGTTTGTATCACTTATGTTCTATTGAACCTTTGTTATTTGATTATGAAGGTGCACTTAATGGTTAGGAGATAATCTATAAAGGTGTGGTGTGAATGGTTGATAACTTAGAGAGTTGTTGTTTTATAGGTGATAACATCTCTGTTGATGAGATGGTTAAGTTGTGTGTTACTTATTTCTGAAAGTATGATTATCAGTTATGAGATTTGGATACTCATCCCTCTTTAAGTTCTAGATACCTAGTGAATTATCCCAAGTCACTTATAGACTCGTGGTTAAGGTTCTTGAGAGTTTGTGTTGGTCACAACCCATCATGGTTTGTGTATCCAAATGATTTGGGTTTTGTAGAGATGCTATGTTATAAAGATCACTCCAAATGTACTCCTGACTAGATGAACTAGACCTATATCATCGTGTCAAGTGAAACTTTGGTCACTTTGCTTTGTTTAAACTTTCGCGCCAAAATTTCCCATACTTTTAGATGCATGCTTTGCAAATGCACATATTATATTTAGATCCTTATAACCTCCTAAACACTGGGATGTTACAACCTCCTCCTGCTTCTTCGCATCAGTGGCCCACTCCGCCGCCTTCTCCTACTGCTGCAGCAACGCAGTGATGTTTTGCTCGAGGAGGAGGTTGTTGCAGACGCCGTCGAGGCAGTGTCGCTTCGCCACGTCTTGCTCCTCCCGCTTACTACGCTGGCGGATGACGACGGAGACATGCTCGAGGATATAGTCGGAAATGAAGTCCTCGGGCTCGATGATGCCCTCGAACGCCACCGAGTCGTAGGCCTCGAAGGCCTCCTCAAGCTCGAGCCGCCGCGGCTGCCAGCAGCGAATGCCGGACGGAGCTGCTCTCCCAGGCGGAGCTCCTGGCGTGGAAGGAACTCCCCGTGTGGATGGGGTGCCTGTGGCGAGCGCCAAACTCCTCCGTCTCACAACGGAGGTACGCCGGCGGCACCGGCTGCCCATGCGTCGAGTAGCACAGCGCATCGCCCTTCCTCTCTCCATCGGAGGCAACATAGCACTTGCACTTGGCGGCTAGGTGCGGGGATAGGCGATCCATGGCGACGGATGCAGCAGATTCAGTGGTGCGATTGCTCACCGGCTTACTCGCCGTGGATTAGGGCGGTGGCGCGGATCTAGGTCACGGGTTGTGACCCGTATCCGCGAGGGAAAACCTCTATAAAAAAAAGCCGACCGCGTCAATTTGGCTGGCTCTATAAACGCGAAACGGGCCGGCCCGTCGATACGGTGTCTACTCGAGCCATAAAAACGACCTCAACCGTAAACGCCCCGGAAAAATAAGGATCGAGCGTTTTTAAGGGGTGTGCTAGAGATGCTCTAACATAGCAAATTTAGCACTCATGCCAAATAAATCTACTTGCCAAATTTGGATTTAGCAACACTGTGGATGCTCTAAGGTTGGCTATTAGACTATAGGGTTATACAATCTTCTCTCTATCTCTCTCCTCGTATAAATAGTATTCGCCTAGGAGCACGCATAGAGGTTGACTCTTGAATGAGCCCACCCCCTACTTCTTATTGTCTCTCTCCTCCACATAAATAAAATGGTTACGTAGGCGGGCTATAAACCCGCTATTATACTTTCTCTAAGAGCAATATTTACCATAATGTAGGTCTGATACGTCATAAACATATCCTTAATTTCTGATGTTCCATGTTGTTTTCATGCCATATGCTACAAGTTTTCCTTACACTTTATGTCATTTTTATCGATTTCCTGGGACTAACCTATTGACAAGATGCCACAGAGCCAGTTCCTGTTTTCTAGTGTTTTTAGTTTCATAAAAGTTATTCTGGAAATATTCTCGAAATTGGAAAATTTGAAGCCCGGGAGTCTTAGAATTCCGGAAGGTTCCACGAAGTCCCGAAGAGGCTCGGAGTGGGGCCACAGGGGGGCACACCATAGGTCAGCGTCCCACCCCGCCCGCTCCATGGGGTGGTGTGGGCCCCTCGGGCGCCCACCGCCATCGCCCTTTCGCCTATTTATTCCCCCCGATGCGAGAACCCTAAAAATATATCACTTTTCCACGAAAAACACCGGAGGCCGTCGTGATTGTCAACCCGAGATCGGGAGGGTTCTAGAGTTGTCCCTGGCACCCTGTCGGGGGGGGGGGGGAATTGTCACCAGAGGGTTCTACACCGCCATGCCCGCCTCCGTAGTGTTGTGTGAGTAGTTCATCCTTGGACTGCGGGTCCATAGCAGTAGCTCGATGGCTGTTCTCTCCTCTTTATGCGTCATGTTTAGATCTCGTGAGCTGCCCTACATGACCGGGATCATCTTATTGTAATGCTACATGTTGTGTTTGCTGGGATCCGATGATTATTGAATGCTATGTCTCTTGATTATCAATCTATCATGTTATCTTCATGTGTATGTTATATATGATCTTGCATGTTCTTCGTTGTTATTAGATGCTCTGGACAAGTAGATACTAGTGACTCCAAGAGGGAGTATTTATGCTCGATAGTGGGTTCATGCCTCCTTTGCATCAGTGCTCGAGCGACAGAAACATGACGGATGGACGATGTGTTGTTGCCATTAGGGAGAAAACAACGATGTTTACATTGTTTACACACACTTTGCTTACTGCGATTATCTATTGCTTGCAACATAATACCCAACGTTAGTTCGGATGATATTCTGAGGGTGGATTATTAGTTATAGGTGTAGTTGGATGACGATCTATGAGTCTTGTTCCAATGCCCGCATGAATTACATAGTAATCATCATGTTATGCATATTTCATTATCTATCAATTGCCTAGCTGTAAATTGTTCACCACTCATGTTAGTTTTCTTTTATGGAGAGACACCACTAGTGAACTGTGGATCACGCTCCATTTTCTCATACTGATAATATAACCGTTGCAATTACTGTTTTCACACTGCTACTGTTGTTTTCATATTGTTCTCATACTGTTTTCCGTGCCATAAATTTAACCTCTTAGTTATCAGCAAAACCGGTGAGATTGACAAACTCAATGCTTAGTTGGGGCAAAGTGAATTGATTGTGTTGTGTAGGTTCCACGTTACTGCTGAACCGGTAGTGCACCCTACCACATCAACTGCATCAACCTTCAGAAGTTGTTTGTCCTCCTACTGGTCGATTGAACCTTGGTTTCTTTTTTGAAGGAAAACTTGCTGCTGCACTCATCACACCTTGCGCTTGGGGTCTCCCAACGAGCGTGTGTCTACACTCCATCAAGGTCATTCGGTCGGATTCCCCCTGAAGAAAACAATATTTACTTCTAGATGTCAGTATTATAGCCAAACTAATTAATCGGCACTATCCTGAGGGCCAGACATGGTTATTAACGAAGATTAAAATTTTGGTACTCATGCTTAAAAGAAGCCGGGGATGTGAACTCCTTCCCCAAAATTTAAGGTGTCGTGTCTCCCTTGCCATGAGCGACTCGGGGGGACCGCCGTTGCCAATCCTAGCACTGGCCCTTCCCTTCCCTCCATTGTTCTGTGTTGCTGTCGCGGGATGTGATACGTCATAAACGTATCCCGAATTTCTGATGCTCTATGATCATATCATGCCAATTGCTACATGTTTTCTCCCTTCTTTATGTCATTTTTATCGATTTTCCGGACTAACCTATTAACAAGATGCCACAGAGCCAGTTCCCTGTTTTCTGCTGTTTTTTAGTTTTAGAAAAGTTCTTCCGGAAATATTCTCGGAATTGGAAAATTCGAAGACCGGAAGTCCTTTTTTCCCCGGAAGCATCCAGAAGACCAAAGAGGGGCAGCAGGGGGGCACACCATAGGGTGGCGTGGCCCCCCTGGCCGCGCCAACTATAGGTGTGGGCCCCCTGGAGCGCCACCTCCTTTACCCTTTCGCCTATTTAAGCCCCCCAGATGGAAAACCCTAAACACCTGATCAATATCCCCGAAAAAGTTTCGTAGCCACCATCACCGTCAACCCCCAGATCAGGGGGGTTCTGAAGCTGTTTCCGGCACCCTGCCGGAGAGGAGATCATCATTGGAGGCCTCTTCATCACCATGCCTGCCTCCGGAGTGATGCGTGAGTAGTTCATCCTTGGACTACGGGTTCGTAGCTGTAGCTAGATGGTTGTCTTCTCCTCATATGCCTCCATGTTTAGATCTCGTGAGCTTCCTATCATGATCGGAATGATCTTATGTAATTATCTGTGCTGTGTTTGCTGGGATCCGATGAATATTAACCTTATGCCAAGTTGATTATAGTCTTTATTTTCATATGTTATTTGTGATCTTGCATGCTCTCCGTTGCTAGTGGTTATTCTGGCCAAGTAGTTGCTAGTGACTCCAAGAGGGAGTATTTATGCTCGATAGTGGGTTCATGCCTCCTTTTCGCCTGTGCTCGAGTGACAGAAACGTGACGGGGAGGATGTGATGTTGCTACTAGGGAGAAAACAGCGGTGTGAGTGCCCGCGTGTACAATCATTGCTTACTTTACGCACTTTGTTTAATGCAATTATCTGTTGCTTGCAACTTAATACCTAAGGGGGTTCGGATGATAACCTGAGGGTGGATTATTAGTCATAGAAGCAGATGGATGTCGGTCTATGTATCTTGTTGTAATGCCCGCACTAAATAGCATAGTAATCTTCATGTCATATTGTGCACTACGGTGCAACCTTTATTTGTCAATTTCCAAGCTGTAATTTGTTCACCCAACATGCTATCTTTTATGGAGAGACACCACTAGTGAAGATATGAACCCCGGTCCATTTTTCCACACTGTTAAACAAACCACAACAATTTCCCGATTTCTTTACTTTCTGCAAGCATACACTATTTTTCCATACTACACGTCTAATCTTTGTTTTCAGCAAGACCGGTGAGATTGACAACCTCACTATACCGTTGGGGCAAAGTATGTTGGTTGTGTTGTGTGCAGGTTCCACGTTGTTGCTGACACCGGTGAAGCGCAAGCACCACCGTCGGTGGCATCAACCTTTAGAAGATTCTCTTTCACCTAGTGGAATGATAACCTTGGTTCTTAACTAAGGGGAAAACTCCTACCGCTGTGCTCATCACACCCTCCTCTTGGGGTTCCCAAGAAAGTGCATTAGGATGTTGCCAGGAAACCGCGCCGCCGATTGCAGTGGAGCGGGGTCGCACACCGATACACGTGGGGATCTCATCTTCGCAAGTGGCAGCGGGGCTAGGCGAGTTGACGGCTACACGTGCGGCGGTCCTCCAGTTAGGTTTGGGGCAGCAAAGCTTAATGGTGACACATGATGCTTGTTGGATGTATGTCCAAAAGGTAATAATATTTGTACATCTGTTTTAAAATTATATTTCATGTTATTATGGTACGGTATAACTAACGTGGCTACTGAATATGAGATTCAGAGGAAAACTCACGCTCGCGTGTAATGACACGAATAAGTATTTCAAACCCTAGTATTGCCTTTTCAAACTAATTTGTTCCATGCTTGATGATCGTGTTTTCCTGATCATAGACATAGTTTATGTCGGCATCAACGGGGATTATATTGTTGGAAGGGAACAATATGACTCAGTATACCCAGGTTATATTTACGTCATATCCTTTGACCATGAGGTTATCAGGATTGTCTATTCTAGAAGTTTTACATTGGTACTATCAAGTGTCACGCTGTAAACGAGGTGAACAAAACGGTAGCCACTGGGTAATTCTAAAAGAGTATATTACCTCGATGTTATAAGATGTGAATTATCCCACCGTAAAAAGAGATACAACATGGGGCCACTCGGTATGTCTGATATCCATATGTTCTGCAGACAATGCATGATGATGATACGTCATGTGGGATATCATAATACAGTAACGAGTAAAAGGAACATTTCCAGTTAACGAGATAGATAAAGGTATAATGACAAATATTGTTTCACAACAATACCGAAATCCATAATCTCGGGTAAATTCGGTATTACGAGTAATAAGAATATTGTATAATAACCAACATGTTCTATAAAAAAATTATAGATACATTTGGGGCTTGTAATCCCAAGGGCCACATCCATAGCTCCACCACTCCCCCCCGCACCTTCCTATTTGGTTTCGAAGAGAAGAGGAAAATGTCAAAACAATTGAAAGGAAAAAATAAAAGAGGAGGACTTCTCCCAATAGAAAAGAACCAGCAGTTGGACTAGGAGTCCAATCCGAATTGGGAGGCAGGGACAATGCGGCCACCTCCTTGGAGGATGCGAATTGGGGGGAGGAACTCCTCCCCCAAGACAAATCCCTCCTCCGTGGACCTATTGAAATGACCCCAACCACATGGGATTTCACACATCAACTAGTATCGTGCATTCTCTGTCTATTATTATAGAGCTTCAAATTAGAACATATAACTAGAGCCCATCTAATTGAATTAGATATTATAATTAGAGCATCTAATTAGAGCCCCTCTAATTGAATTAGAGCATCCCCAGCAGAACCCCTAAAAACGAAGAACAGAAAACGCATTTTTCAGTTCGTGTTCTAACATTTTTTTTCGGTTTCGACAGATCAGTCAGTAGTAGTGCCCGTAAACATAACCTGCATATTTAAATATCCGATTTTGCCGCGAATTTAGATATAAAAGAGGCAGCAACGATTACCAATTACAACGATTATCACCAGCGGTAATCACCAGACTAGCCCTAGCCCTAGCCCTAACCCTAGCCTACCATAGGGGCGGTGCCTTGACCTATATGTCGCGGAGGCGCGGCTAAAAAACAGCGGCGCCTCTTAGTCCTTTTCGAAAGAGCTGATGTACACTGGCTCCTCGAGCGAGGCAACGATGCCCTTCTCGAGGAGCACGGTGTTCACCTCGAGCTGCTGGCGGCGTTGCGCCTGGAGCTTCTCCTCCTCCGCTGCTGAGCGCTGGCAGAGGGTCGCCACGACGGCGTCCACCGCATTGTTGGTGACGAAGTCGAGCTCGGAGAAGGTGGGGCCAAATGCCGCTGGGTCGTACTCCGGCAGCGGATCTACCTCGCGCGGCTCCGTCCTCACGAGGGCGCAGGAGGAGCTGCCCGCACCTGAGCTCGAGCTTCCCTCGCTGCGCCTATCGGATTAGGAGAGGCGGTCGAACTCCGTGAGGGCGCGATACGCTAGCGACTCCAACACGGGGAGCCGACGGTTGCTGAAGGCGTGCACCTTCCTCTTTTCGCGGTGTCAGACCGTTCCACCCCCCTCCGCGCCTCGTTAGACAGATCTGACAGGTCGAATGCGGGGCGGGAGGCGGGCTCGCGCTTTGAGGTCCTCAGCTTCTGCGACATGGTGGCGCGGCGGAGCTGGATCTGGGTGGAGGCGCGATTAATTTCTCGTCGGAGGTGGGTGGCTGCGCAGATGGATTGCTCGTTGGTGGCGGCGGAGGGATGGGGGCATAACCTGAAAATGGACGTGCAACCACTATTTAAAGGGATCCGCGTCTCGGATTCGCAGGCGACCAAAAATGGTTTACGGGCCAGTTGCGTTATACGGCTCTGCTACGGCCTAAAATGTGCCCCCAACCCGTAAAGCCGTCGGCCTTTTTCAGGTCCCGGCGTTTTACATGCTCTGCTAGATATGCTCTTAGAGCTTCTTCTAATTGAAATTTGGAGTTGTCCTCTCCCAATTAGATCTAACTTCTAATTACTCTCTCTCTTACGTGTTGAGAACTCTGATACGTATCCAACGTATCTATAATTTATGATGCTCCATGATAATATTATGCCAATTGCTACATGTTTTCTCCCTTCTTTATTGCATTTTTACACGTTTTCTGGGACTAACCTATTAACAAGATGCCAAGTGCTAGTTCGCTGTTTTCTGCTGTTTTTTATTTTAGAAAAGTTGTTCTGGAAATATTCTCGAAATTGGACCCCACAAAGCCCGATGTGTCTATTTTCTCCGGAATCATCCAGAAGACCGAAGAGGAATTGAAGACGGGCACCATGGGGGCACACCATGGGGTGGCGCGCCCTCCTTGGCCGCACCAGCTGGTGGTGTGGGCCCCCAGGGCTCCACCACCTCTGCCCTTGCGCCTATTTAGTGCCCCGGATGGAAAACCCTAGGCACTTGATCAAATATCCCCGAAAAGTTCCGCAGCTGCCGTCATCATCAACCCTAGATCAGGGGGTTCTAAAGCTGTCTCCCAGCACCCTGCCGGAGAGGAAATCATCACTGGAAGCCTCTTTATCACCATGCCTGCCTCCGGAGTGATGCGTGAGTACTTCATCCTTGGACTACGGGTCCATAGCAGTAGCTAGATGGTTGTCTTCTCCTCATATGCCTCCATGTTTAGATCTCGTGAGCTGCCTAACATGATCGAGATTGTTCTTATATAATTCTATGTGTTGTGTTTGCTGGGATCCGATGAATATAGAACTTATGCCAAGTTGATTATAGTGTCTATTGCATATGCTATTTGTGATCTTGCATGCTTTCCGTTGATAGTTGTTGCTCTGGCCAAGTAGTTGCTAGTGACTCAAAGAAGGAGTATTTATGCTCGATAGTGGGTTCATGCCTCCTTTTCAACTGTGCTCGAGTAGGTCACCCATCCTCAGACTACTCCACTCTTAGTACGCTTAACTTCTGGGTTTCTTCCCTCTCAGCTTCCAAGAAACAAATCTTGTTTTACTGGCAATACTATGTTGTCAATCATGTTAACCTTTGAACTATGATGTCGCATGTCTTTATTTTGTGAATCCAAAAAATTATTTAGTTAAACAAAAATAAATAAGTAATAATAATCTTGAATTCAAATAATCATTACTTAATTTTTTTCCATTTTTAATATTGAATAATTTGTATGTAGAAATCCGTAAAATCAAAAATTGGCGAATGATATTGTCTAAATAGATTCGAAAAATGGGAGAAGTTCAAATATATATGATCGACTTCTATATCATATTTTCCATCATTATATATAGATCGCTGTAAAAATTTACTCCAAATGGTTAGTCATTTCAACATATCTTCAGATAGATATTTTTTCTCTTACTCCACATTTCAACATAGCTCGGGTGTCAAATTAAATTTTCGAAATTTCATCACATATACATCAATTGCTTCATTAAGCTTGCTCACATCATATATAATTAAACATGGACATAATTAATAGATATAATATATAGTACTACATAAAGTCTTCTAGGCTCAATCCCAATCAGTACATAATATAAATTAAACACATCACTTAACGAGAGGCTCGATCCCAAGCAATACATAATATATATCATGACGACACACACGGTACTAATAATAATGGAACTAGGGGGTGACACAGCGTCATGAGAGGCTCCCATCTACTCGATCTCCTCGTCCTCCGAACCCCACCAAAGATATTGATAATTCGGTACAACTCGTAGGAAATGTATCCATCGGTGGCTGCATAATCAAAGTTGATCTTATCAAGTGGGCTCTTCTCCCAAAAATTGTGCTGCCAACTAGGGAATTCTTTCTTCATGTCACGGTATGCCTCGTCGATCAATGCGGCTGCCGTATCAGCCATCGAAGTCCTTTCATATTTAAGTTGGAATAGGTCCTGGAGATCAATATGGCACTGAGATGGTATCTCAATACCCCATGTGTTCCTCATCTTCAACTTTCCATTCCTTATATCAACGCTAGCAAAACATATGCCGTTGTTGACAAAGAAATCCAGGAGTTCTGGACAATCTTTGTCACTACTTCAACGAAAAAATGGATCAAATTTGTTTCAATGTTAATACTGTTGCAACAAGTATATTTTTTAATGCAATAATAAATGGAACAAATGTTAATACCGCTGCAACAAGTATATTGTTTCAATGCAAAAACAAATAGAACATATGTTAAACACCGCTGCAACATGTTTATTCTTTCCAATGCAAATATAGATTCACATGGATACACATGTTGCTATCCTATGCAATTTTCTATATGAATACACATGGATTCATGGGAACAAAATGAGATTCAAATGGATATACATATGGGATTGAAATGGATACATATGGGATTCAAATCGATACATTTCTATATGAATACACATGGATACACATGTTGCTATCCTATGCAATTTGCTATAGGGATTCAAATTGATACATTGCTATATGAATACACATGGGTTCAAAAGATAGAGAGGAGCAAGATCGATAAGAGAAGTTTGTTATACCTTGCCCATTGGAAGACAAGGACACGTCTCTTGTGAGAAATTTGGATGATGGACTCATCCAGTTGATTGTCCATGTACTCGAGATCAAGGCCAAGAAAACTCCCACCATCCTCGTGAAGCCATTGCTTCAAGAGGTCAAGAAGACCCAGGACCTAGGAGCTATCATTCGTGTAGGCGACTGTCGTGGTGGTATCACGGCAGATGCCATGGGATGGCTAATGTGTTGGGGCCGATGGACGCTGGAGGTGATCTGGGAGGGATCACACGGCGAGTAGCCGCGTGTGGGATGTCTCAAACACTGCAAACAACCAGATCTTACCCAGGTTCAGGGCCCTCGTGTGGAGGTAACACCCCTACTGCTGCCTTTCTCTCTATATGTGTGTTTACCGAGTAGCCACAATACAAATCAGGCCTTCAGCCGAGTAGCCACTCTAGCTCTCTAGTTCTCTCTATATGAAGTGAAGCAAATGTTCTGGATCATAAGGCTTTTCTCTGGCCGGCGGGCTCCACCACTGTCTTCTCTACCCGCTGCTCGGCAGCGGGATCAGGTCTTGTGTCTGTTACTTCCTCTACCCGCGGCCTGGCCGCGATATCTTCTTGAGCTGCAGCTTGAGTGTCCTGCTGCTCGGTGTTGTCATCTTGCCGCTCCAGGGCGACACGGTCTTGATTCTCGGCATCTTCTTCAGATTTCTCCCCAGCTGATGCAGCTGGGGGAGAGGGAGGCATCTCGGTGTGAGTAGCATCCTGCGCAGTCTGATGCGCATCAGTCTGCTGCTCCAGGTTCTCATCATCAACTTCATCACCAACGCCCATGTTCTCGGCGCCGGTATCTTCTTCCAACTTAATGGGAGAGGACGCACGCGCCCTGTCCTGCTGAGCTGGCTCATCTTCCTCCTCTGAGAGATCGACGAGCTTCTCAAGGTCCACGACGGCTTTCCTCTTGGACCGAGTGGGGGCTGCAGCGGCATCAGCGTCCATAGGGGCGCTAGAAGAAGGGAATAGTTCAGAAAGGGAGAAGCAGAAGACCATAGCAAGAAGAAGTGACGAGTTGGTATTTGGATGGAGTGACTTACCCTTTAGCGGTGGGGGGTTGTCTTCTGGCGGTGGTTTTCTTTTTGTCCGTCTTCTTGGTTTTCTTCGGAGCAGGTTCTTGGGCACCACTGCCCACCCTCTTCCGAGTTGTGGGAGCAGCCACAGATAGGGGCTTAACCTCCAGGGGCTCCTCGTCATCGTCCAGCTCAGGATCCTCTGCAGAGTAGAAGAGAAAAGGAATTCAGAAACAGAAAAGGAAATCAGAGTGCGCTGCTCGCGATTAGAGAAGTGAACTTAGTCACCTTCGTCTTCCTCGGACCAGTCCCGAATAGACGTATCAACTCGGTGCTTACCAGGCTGATTGGCGTGAGGAATGCAGAGGGTGTCCTGGGTATCGTAGGCGGTCTCATCGTCCTCTTCTCGGTCATCTGACCAATTGCCCTTGAAGACTTCAGTATCTTCTTCTCCCTGGCGATCGATGTGCTGTAGAAGCAAACAGATAGCACAAGTAAGTTGAGTTCTCAGCTAAAGAGTTCTACCCGACATAGCATGCAAACATAAAGCATATAAAGCTAAGGAGTTCTACCCGGCATAGCATGCAAACATAAAGCATATAAAGCTAAGGAGTTCTACCCGGTATAGCATGCAAACATAAAGCATATGCAGCTAAGGATTTCTATTCGGCATGGCGTGCAAACACAAAGCATATAAAGCCAACGGGATATTTGTGATATTCTACTCGGTGCAGCATGCAAAGACTATGCATACAAAGCTGAGAGGCCAACTACTCGGTATCAAAGTGCAGAAACAAAGCACAGAAGGCTAACCTTTCCAATGGGCTTGAGGCGGCTATACGGCTCAAAGCCATACATCCAGGTGTCGGAGAGCGAGGTTTGCATGATGGATCTGGCCCAGATGGCCACCTCGGCTTTGCTGAGCTCGAAGGTGGTTGTCCTTGTGCAGTCTCGGCTTCCTCCCATGTAGCACATCTTGTGCGAGCGACGCTGGAGCGGGAGTACTCGGCGTGAAATCCAGCACACGATAGGGTCGTCTCGGCAAAATCCCTCATCCTGCAACTCGGCCAGGCGCCGCTCAACCTGGACGACATCCTCGATGGTGCTCTTGGGGTGGTAGCCCCAGTTCTGTTGGGTTGGCCTTGCGTTCTTGAACTTTGGAAGTCCTATCCGGTCTTGGATCGGCTTCCCCTCTTTCGTGGCAACGTTCTTCACGTATAGGAAACTGCGCTGCCACTTGCGCACAGTTTCCAGTCCCTTAACCCGCGGGTGATGGCCAGTTGTGCGCTGCAGCATCATGGCGCATCCCGTCTGCGTCATCGCGCGGGCGCTCTCGGTGTTCCCCGGATTGGGAATCCTCTGTTTACGGAAGAAGAAATACCTAGCCCAAGTGTGGATGGTTGGGTAGACGCCGCGTCAGGCCGGGCGTTCGGGTTACCCGAAAAATTCGGGTCGGGTTATTCGGGTTTTTAAAAATTCGGGTTATGAAAAACGATACCCGAAATTTAGCCAAAATAATAAGAACCCGACAATTTGGGTACCCGATAATTCGGGTTCGGGTTCGGGTTTTCCCGATTTACCCGAATAGGAGCATCACTTAACGAAATTCCTCAATGCATCACAGTTGTAGCTATTAGAGGAGGACTTAGCTAGATCAATCGGTGTTCCGCTGCACCCGTACACGCAACACCGGAGCAGCATTTCATCACAACATGCCGTTCACTCCAGGGAGGCAGCGGGCGCTGCGCTGTACACAGTATGCCGTTAAGGTAGGCGACGAGCGCTGCACTGTACCAGAGCATGCCGTTAAGGTAGGCGGCGGGTGCTGCATATCACCACAACACGTCATCCAGGTAGGCGGCGGGAGGCGGCTGACACGTTGCAGCTCCTCGTCATCTTAGGCTAGGACGGGTGCGAGGGGATGGGTGGATGGCGACTGCGTGCAGGCGGCGGCCAGGTCAGGGTCTCGGTCCATCGTGGCCTATTCATGTGCGTAAAGTTGAGCGATTGAGACTTCGTGACTTGTGGTCAATCATGCGTTCTTGGGTTCCGTGGGAGTTCAATTGTTGGGGTATGCGGGAGTTTAATTCATTGTATTAGAATAAAATTACTTATCTATTTCGGGTTATTCGGGATGTTCGGGTTATAGAAGTATAAACCCGAATTTCACATATAAAATTCGGGTTTTTAGAATTGATACCCGAATAGGTGCTCGGGTTTTTCGGGTTCGGGCTATTCGGGTTCGGGTTCGGAATTTTCGGGTTCGGGATTCGGGTTTCGGGTTTTATGCCCGGCGTCAACGCCGCGCATACCACGGCATGGAGGGATAGCATTATGAGGGCGTTGGGTGGAAGATGATGTGGCTGGAGGCCGAAGTTTTTAAGGAACTCAGAGAAGAACTCAGAGATGGGTAGGCCGAAGCCGCACTTGAAGTGAGCGAGGAAGATGACGTACTCGCCCTCCTCGGGTTTGGGGATGATTTCGGTACCTGGCTGCCGGCAGACGACGCCGGGAGGGACGCGTCGTGTGTTGACAAGCCACTGGCAATCCTCCGCCGTGACTTCTGATCCCTCCGAGCCGGCGCGGGCTGCCGCATCGTCGTCTCCGCGAGGAGCCATGGAAGCGGAAGAACTTGTGAGAAATTGGGGGCGGAAACAGGCGGAGGAGTTGCTCTCTGTCTCTTTTGCGGCGCGTGGAGCAGTGGCGCAGCAAGTGGTTGCGGTGGCAGTGTGCTCGACGGCGGCGGAGAGGCGAGGGGGCGCGGAATTGGAATGAGCAGGAAAGAGGAAATGGGAGTGTCAAGGGGGTATTTATCTCTCCCCCTCGAGTTGCGGTTACCAGTGGATTACTCGTGGATTGATCGTGCGCAGAGATCGTGCGGCGTGGGTTGCGCAGCCGTTAGAAACGCACACAGCGCATATCGCGCGCGTAACGGGCGCAGTTAATCCCATGTCGAGATCTTGGGTACTCGAGTACGGTTGAGGTGACCTAACAGGCTAGTGGGCCAGGGTTGCAGTTAATGGCGCGTGACCTGCCGTATCCCAGGCACCGAGGCGTCGGGGGCACAGGGGTATGACATGTGCCCCGTAGCGACACGAAGAGGTGGATTCGCTCCGATTCAGCGGGAGTTAGTTCGAAATTTCGCAAAGTCATTCTATTCGGCAGCTCAAGAGAGAAATGGCTCTACTCAGCTACCAGGAAGGCTGTCTCTTGAGCACAGTTGAAGAGATTCGAGAAGGAGTTACTGGTTCGAGTTGGAGTGCAACTCGGCGTTGCTCGTTCATGAAGACAGTTTTTGTTTTAAGCTGGCAGGGGCCAGTGAACGAGTTCGCAGGACTCTACCAGCTTCGGGGACTAATGTCGGGGGGTTACCCCCGAGTAGGGGTAAGGCAAGTGCTAAAGGCAAGGTCAAAGGTGCTGTTTGACCGGGTAGATGGCTACCCGGTAGGTTTCTATCCGGCCGTACCAACCGATGGCCAAGAGGAGAAATCAAGCAAGTTATGTTCGTCCGAGTAGAGGAGTTGGTCCGGGTAGAGGGAGTGCTTTCCTACTCGGGCCAGAAGTCAATGGAGCCGTTCTGACAAGGGATCCCGCGTATCCTGCGTCCGTAACGGCGTGCGGTTCAACTTACAGAGCGCGTGATTATCCGCGCTACGGCGTGGCTACAGTGCGGTAGGCGCCTGTCAAGTCATGTCACTGACAGAGGGGACCGGACAGGGCTACGGGCCTACCCTACCTCACTGACAAGGTGGACAGGTCCCATCTCCGAACGGCGCGACGACTTACGGCACCCGCGTCAGCGAGAAGCCGAAGGCGTGCTCTGTTCTGCAGTGCGCATGTCCCATCAGTCGTACCTTATAGTCTTATTCTATTCGGCTGGGCACCAGTATATAAGGTGCCCTGCCCCCTCCTGAGCGAGGGACGTTGCCTTATGATCCAGAACATTTTCTTCACTTCATATAGAGAGAACTAGAGAGCTAGAGTGGCTACTCGGCTGAAGTCCTGATTTGTACTGTGGCTACTTGGTAAACACACATATAGAGAGAAAGGCAGGAGTAGGGGTGTTACCTCCACACGAGGGCCCTGAACCTAGGTAAGATCTGGTTGTTTGCAGTGTTTGAGACATCCCACACGCGGCTACTCGCCGTGTGATCCCTCCTCGATCACCTCCAGCGTCCATTGGCCCCAACACATTAGCCATCCCATGGCATCTGCCGTGATACCACCACGACAGCGACTTTAAGAATCGTACCATGTGTGGGCACATTCAACAACTCAATTCCATACCGAGCCATGGTGGAGAATGGGTAAGAAGAGAGGAGAGCAAAGAGGAAGAAGAAGAGAGCCACGGTTACTGTGGCGATTAGGGATGAACTCTCTGTTTTTAAGCCTCTCCTGTTGATGGAATAACTTCCAAAGCGCGGGTGTCGAGACATCGTAGTAGGGTTCATAGACGGGGGTGCCATGAGGCCTACGGGTAAATATGTGGGGGGAACATGGTAGTATGACAACCAGTTACACCAAGGTTTACCTAGGTTCGGTACGTCGCAACTAGGCAGCGTTCCTACTCCCGCAATCTCACTAAATCAGGGCTGAAGCCTGAAGTATACAAAGTACAATGTGAGTTTGGGTTGCTAACTCGACGAGTATCAACTTCTCGGCGAGTTGGCTTCTAGCTAATTCTATGTTATCTTTCTTATCTCCCGTCCGGCTTTATATAGATAGCCGGGTTAGGGCTTACAGAAAGGAAACCTAGAAGACTACGGTAAGTTCTAACTTGGAAGGCAAGAATCCGCCTTCTACTCCAAGCCGCACCACGTGGGCCGTGGTCCGGGTTCTTCTAGAATCCGGCTTCTGCGTGTCAGATTACTGGGCCTCCTAATGGACTGTGATCCATTACAAATCAGGCCACCCTGGTAATCCGGCTGTTTAGGACAATGCCGGATATACCCCTAATCGGTATATATCCGACAATAGCCCTCAAGAAGGATTGAGATTTCAATTCGCCGTGTTTCGTCTATTTGAATTATCTCCGAGAAATGTTGGCTCTTCGTCTCGATTCTTCTTTTCCTTAAATCACGCTTTAACGCGAAACTCGGATTTGAGAAAATTCGGCTTTCACTTCCACGAGCCTTCCTGGAGAAGGAATTTCCTACGCCAGCGATAAAATCATGCTGATGTCAGGGACGTTTGGGTTCCAAATGTGAAACCCTGAAACGTATCTCTGACAGATTCTCACGGGAAACGAGGAGATAGCAGTAATCACTTGCCACCTCATTTCCCGGATTTTTTGACAAGTGACACGCATTGAAAATCCAACGGTCCAAAGAGCCGTTAGCGCGCATCGCAAAGGTTTTCCGGCTATAAATATCCACCTTCGTGCCCTCCAGAGATCCTTCTGCTGTCACCTCACATTCAAGCTCCCAAGCGCCATAGCCCCCGAGCCAAACTAGTTCCGGCGAGAGCTGAGCATGTGCACGTCCGGCACCGTTCCCGGAACTTCTCCGTCGGGAGCTCGAGACCCTCACTGCGCCGCCCTATTATGGACTCTGGCAACTCACCGCGCGCCTCCGAGGAGCACTCCGTCGCCACCGATATCGACGAAATAATCAATACTATGGACCCGTAGCTTGATTCGCCGAGCCGCGCCGCTGCCAACGCACCGGAGAACATCTCCGGCGGCCAGGCCCGCGAGGATCCACCTCTCGCGGTTGAGAATCTGGCCGCCTCTTCTTCTGTGCCGCCTCCTCCACTCGTCCCCAAAACGGCGGAAGAGAAAATCCTCCTCGTCGGGGAGGAGCTCGCCGCCGTGGCCGTCGCCACCGGAGCCGAAGACGAGGGCGAGATCTCCGACAATTGGAGCCGGTGCAACATCACCCCCTCCCTTCTTCCGACAATGGAGAAGGAGGGGTTGATTGTGAAGGGGAAATGGTGACACGAGGAGGACGACTCCGAGCCTTCACCCAGAGCTGGGGAACGGGTTCTCCTAACCTCGCACATCTCTCGAGGCATGGGATTTCCGCCATCCGCCTTCTTCCTCCAGGTACTCAACCACTACAACATCCAACCCCACAATCTGCCACCGAACTCAATTCTATACTTAGCCGGGTTCCAGGCCCTCTTCGAAGGGTATCTAGGTTTAGCCCCTAGGTTAGATTTCTGGCAGTACTGCTTCGGGGTTAAGCGAAACCCCTCTGAGGGCGCACTCCCAACTTGCGGGACCATATCTTTTACCCTGCGTAGTGTCAGACCCCCGGACCCAGAGATATACATACTGTTATGTGATCCTAGCCATGGACTCACAAGAGCATCAGGGTTACCAGCCCAGGCCGCAACAAACAACGGCAAGCAGACTGGACTCATCGGCACGTAGTCCGGATCCCCAGTCTACTACTCCTTGTACCCATGCTAGTCATAACCAACTATGCATATCAAAGCGTCCAGGAATCGTATGAAACTGAAGGAAATGGGACCAAAGTTATACAGAGCTGCTATGTGTCCAGAAAGTGCAACAACAATCGAGGGTTACTGGGGTTACCTCGCCCAGGCCGAATCACATCGGCAGGCAGGCTCGGACATGGATCATCGGCTCCACAACCCCTCGACTGCGACAACTATGCAGGCATAGCCAAAACTGTATAACAATGAGATCGAAACCAACAACCGATCAAAGCAACACTCTAGACATTGAAGTTGTATTAAACATGTGTTACTAGAGTATAGCTTACAAGCAGAGGTCACACGACCCAACATTACATCAGACAACGGAAGGCAAATTATGTTGCTAATCAACAAGAACCAAAAAGGCCTAAGAGGCCACAACATAAGGCGACGTCCCAGCCCATAGATTCCAGGATGCTACCTCGGAACCCCAAACTACTCGTCGATGTCCACGTTGAACCACCACTGAAGTGACGAACTCCACCTGAACCAAAATTAAGCAAACCTGAGTACGGGAGGTACTCAACATAACTTAGTTAACCTATTATATATCTGCTAGTTTCTGAAAGGGTTTTATGAAAGGCTGATTTGCGTAAAGCAATCTTTGTTTTCCAAATCGAGGAGGAATATAACGTATCATAGAAGGTTTTCAAAACAGATGAGAAACTCACTACTATAGTCATCATCTTTGGAATCCACCAACATCAATTCCCAGAAACTCTCACATGCTATAAGGATCACCCCTCTCGGCATCTCCGAGGAGGCACCCTTCAAACATTACCTCCATGCTTTGTCAACATCTTTTACGCCACGTTCAAGTTATCTATGGTCTTTACATTCACCAAGTCGTCCTTAACCGTGGACACGGATTTTCGAAAAGATTGCCCTGCAGGGATGTACACTTTACCCACACGTACCATCCGACTCTTAGCGCCACATGTACGTTCTTCCATGGAACGCGGCAGAGGGTGGCTGGCCACGACCTTTACCTTACCCGACCCTATCCATGAGTCAACCCAAGACAGGGCCACCCCGTCAACAGGGAGTTGGCCATCCTCCTGACAGCACCTGTCTCTGTGAGGCGGGGTCAAGATCCGTGTACGTCCATCACTTGGCCCCGGTCACGCCCTAGCGGAGCATTTTGTTTTCAAAACCGTTTAAAAGGTTTTATTTGCGGTGCCGAATGGAAATCTCAAACTACGTGACTCATGGATCTGGCCAAACAAGTTAGTTGGTCGAGCGCGGTTACTTAGACCCCGCGTGTGGTTGCACGCTCAGTCTTGGCTTCCGCTCGAGACCGTAATCCTAGGTTTGGCGAGTATAGGACTAAAACCCACTTCCCAAGTGGCCTCCCATACCAGCCTTAGTCAAGTTATCCACACAAAGCTCATCTCACCACGTCATCATATCATACTAGGTTATCACAGCTCTGATTCATCAACCGGATGGAGCAGAGGTAACAAACATGTACGACTAAGCGAAGCAGATATGAGGCTCTGGCGATGCGCACAAGCAAATCTATGGCGGCTAGGAGCAGTGGATCAGGGTATTGAGGCAATGCATTATATAGGTGACTAAATCTACTGACATCAAATACTTTGGAATCGAATGCAAAGTACGAGAATCAAATGATGTTGGAAAACATATATGAGAAGATAAGAGGTTATGCTTGCCTTGGTTAAGAAAACCAGATAAGGATCTTCTGAAATAAGTGCTTGACTTGTCGGTTAAGACCAAGTATTCGCCGTTGGAGTTACTGGCCTTCACTTCGGAGTAGCGTTCTACCGAGGGGGAATAACACCGAAACAAAGAAGAAGAATCAACCATGGCATCGATGCAATGCGCAATATGTATGCATGAGCAAGTTAATGCACTAAAATGGAGCCCTAGACATGTTCGATGGGTTGCTAGGGTTCATATGGCAATTATGCAATTTTACTGAATTTATCCCGAAATAGACCCCTAAGGGCAATTCGGGTGATTCTGAAAGTAAGTACCATTTTAAAAGCTCAAATAGGTTTGAAAACATCATAAATAGATTCCATTTGTCATTTTGAGTAATTTGGTATATAACTTTTATTTTTCTAATTTTATTGAATAAAAACTTATTTTTCTATTTTAAATGATTAAACAACATTAAATAAATGCTCACTTTTGGACTTTCTCAAACATGTGTGAAAATTACATATTTGGATAGAGAATATTTTTATGATCAAAACCATACTTTCATTTTATTTTTCTCAGTAACATTTTGGAAGATATTAATTAATCAATTTTATTCATTTTCTGGAATTTATTAAACATTTCAAATAAAGATAGAATATGATTAAGACGTCAGGATGACGTCGGGATGACGTCAGCAACGCCCAAATTCGCTCTGCCCTCGCTCAATCCCGTGACCCAGTGCGTGGTTTTCGAATCAACCTATACCACGCGAGAGAAGAGATCGCGGGGAGTCGAGGGGTGGCGGCGGAAGGACCATAAGGTCACCGGAGCAACGCCGACGAGCAATGGCGCGGCGGCGGCCACGGACGCACGGCGGTGGAGGTCTACAGAGGGAGAGAGGGGGAGGCAAGGGCACCCACGGGTGCGGGGGCTCACCATGAACGCCGTGAAGGGGTCTAGGAGGCCACATAAGCGGTGGTGGCGGCGAATCGCCGCGACGGCGCTCGGCCGGACACGGGGAAGACGACGGCGGAATCGGCTCCTCCCGAGCATCCCTTCAAGCGTGAGAAGGTGTGGAGGGGAAGGAGGGCATGGCTGAGCTTGTGGTGTCTTCAATTCGTCGAGCCGCGGCTGGGAACGACGGCGGCAAGCGGCGGCCGGAGACCTAGGGTTTCGGGTTCGTCCTCGCAGCAGAGAAGGAGAGGGCTGGATTGAGAGGCACTGGGAGAGAGAGGAGATCGTGGCATTCTCCACGACCTTATCCACGCAAGAAGGGGCGCAAGCAGGACGTGGAAAGGCGACGGACACAGAGCTGCTCCTACTGTCCGGAGGTAGAAGACAAGAGGGTGGTTTTCGAAACCCCCTGAAGTTTTTAAGATTTGCAAAGGGGTCCCTTTCTTAAATAAAACAGGACATAAACCGATGTTTTGAGGGCCTTTTTTAAACATAAAAATTGGCAAAAATACTTTTTGGAAAGCTTATAAAATTTCCAACAAAACCATGTGTTTCTTTGGTGTATTTGAAATATTTTCCAATATAAGATTTTGGAAACCAAATTAAGTACTATTTGTGAGATTTTCTCAAACCACTTAAATTCACAATTTCAATTGGTTAAAACATGATTTAAATTTTTGTTTCATGCATGTATGAGATGAACACAACACCACAACCCTAATTAGCAAAACTGGATGTTACAAATCTACCCCCTTATAAGAATCTCGTCCCGAGATTCCTGAAGGATAAAGAAAGAAGGAACACTGGTTTTGATGATCTTCTCGAACCTTACGGTTTTCTTCTTGAAGAGATTGATCCGTAGAATATTGAAGTATTGTTCGGCTACACATTAGGTGGGAGGGAAAACTCTTAGGAACTGATCTTTACGAAGATAGAGCATCTCATGGCTAACTCAGGACAGGAATGTTCGTAAAGAACTTTTTGAGTTAACGACATGAAACACATCAAGATAACGGAGGGAATAGAAGATGGTTTCCGGTTTGTGGATGATGGTTATTGAAAGGATTTAGAATATGAACTTTGCACTAGACTTTAAATCCTTTTGGAAAAGAAAGGTTGGACAACTTATGAGATCGAGGTTTCTTCGAAATAGATTACCAAGATGGAGAGGATTGTCTTGGATACCACAACGTAATATCCGTAGACAAGGTGAAACACGAGAAAACACTGTAATCTTGCGTCAGAAAAAGTTTGATACAAGATCATGTTCACTCTTCGGAGTGGACACAGAAGAGGAAGGAACTTTCATTCCATCAAATTTGTGTAGAACTTTGTCAAGAATCAGGATGTTACTTTGCTGCAGCAGATGAGTAACACACGGATGTTGAAACACCGTAATTAAGGAGGGATTCTTGGTCACACCATAAGGATGGTTAACCGGCGGGGATTAGAATGCGGGAAGGAATAAGGAATCTCTTTCCTATTGTGGTTTGGACGTAGCCATACATCTACCACATGGTTAAGACTCCATGGCTCAAGTGACTGACAAATTCACACAATGTGTGAGATAAACGGAACTTCAAGTACAAAAAACTTGAGAAGGGGAACTGATCAATGGTGGTTACAAAACACTACGAGATGGTTCTCATGATGAACTTGTTTCCACTGAAAGAAAGGTTTAGAGGATTGACGAAGAGACATTGGAAGAATCAACTTCCAGGTTCTGCTGGATGTTCTAGATACCGACAAGAGGCTCACGACAAGCCTTCTGTAGGTCATCAAGTCAAAGTAAACTCCGGTTTGGAAGAACGGGACTTGTTGAGAACGAGCCACACAAGAATTCTCACGGAGAGTGGCTGCTCTTCTGGATTCAAAGAGATATGACATTAGGCCTTCCGGATAGTTGTGTCAACCACAACATCAACCATGCCGGATTTCCAAATGGACCTAATTCAATACTCTTGAGGAAACACCAACCATCGTTGCTGCTTGAGATTCAGCTCTGGTTTGTGGTTTGATAACTCAGACTCGATATGTTTGAGCGAAGAGATTGCACCGGTTACCAACGAGATACACTTACTAGATTCTCAAGACATGGACTACGATGTCAAGCTCGAGAAGATGAGCGAGATTGCAAAACTCATGTATTGGCAACTTGTGAAAGACGGTTGCACCTACATGGACTACTTGCAAAAGAACACATCAGAGTCCTTGTTGGGAAAACGGTCACAAAGATAACGAAGTTCTTAAACTTCCTCTCTTTTACGAATAATCAGTCAGTGGCTTAGCGTGGATGCAAACTTCTTTAAATAAATGGAGGTAACAACCTACCATCTCAAGAATAGTCCACACATGCATGACCGACTTGGGATTATTCCCGAAGGAACAAGAAAACTTTACTCGGACCCATGGAGAAATCTTTCAGCATAAGCACATGAACCGGAGTAAGTTACTTCGAGCATCTAGAACACAAACTTCATGATGACACAAAGATGGTTCTCGGAATTTTCCAACATTAGTGCCAGTTGTTCAACATGAACCTTCTTAAGGATGGAGAAAACAAGGATGTCATCGTTGGGTTCAACAACACCCTTATCAAACACTCCAAGGAGAAGGGTTCATATGATACATAAACAAGGCAAAATATTGGTCAGACTAAAGGACATGAAGGTGTACTTAGGTGGAACACATTGAGTGAAAACACCATCAAGATAGTCCTTGGAGCGGAACTTGATCTGACGATAGCCCAAATCAAATCAAGGTAGGATGATAGCATGTCCACTAAGAAAAGACTATCATGCTTCAACAACATGAGAACTAGACATCCCATTACGAAGGAACAAGTTAGGAAGAGATCTTGTCTTTCAACTCTCCAAGTTGTTGTTTAAGCTCAACCAACTAGTCCAGGATATCCAGGAGAGTTCCTTGGAGAAAGGAGCAATTCAAATACCCCTTGTGTAGACATCACGGTCAGGTAAAACCTGGTGATACTTCTAGAAAGACAACCAGAATATCACAACCTACCGATATGTCTTGGAGTTCGAAAGGAGGCTTGCTTTTCAAAGCAACCAATATGATCTTGAGAGCTTCGGCATGAACCTAACTCTCTGACCAAGAATGTGCACCGGAATGAACAAATTTGGTAACACGATTAGCTTCAAATAGAGACCGGGTAACCAATAGTGCTAAGAAGGATACCTATGTTTTTGAGATTTTTCAAAGCAATAGGAATTGCTAAGAATATCTGATGCACACATCGGTACACACCCAACCTTCTCGAGCATTTCAGGCTTGGAGGAAGGGTGAGTGGAAATGTGTAGGAGCACCACTTCATCAATAAGGCCATGAAACTCAACACGACCTCTTGATACAAGAATGTGATACTCGAAGGTGGAACAGAACAGAAGCTTATGAAACTTCTCTTAATCTATGGATTATAAAACTTTGACCTGGTTCTAGAGATGAACGAGATACTAGAGTTGGTTTCTCCTGACATCCCAAGGTGGAATGTTCCGACGGAAAACAAAAGCAAATGCATTGAAAGAATCCAACACGCATATGTAGCTTGGTTTCCAAAATAACGGATGAAGTTCGAAAAGCAACTAAGAGTAGGAACATGCTCTGGAAAATCCTGAGATCACGTTGGATGCACAAGGTCATACTCATGTGTAGAACCCATGCCCAAAAGGTTGGTATAGCTGAACCAAGAACAAAGATATGAGAATCAAGATGACCAATCTTGTTGTGATCCTTTTGATTCCTAGAGAAAACCTATGGCTATGAGAGTTGGAATTTCCTAAACACCCTGAGGTGGAACAGATTCCTCAGGATCCAGAGGAACAGAACTTGGGTTAAAGGTCAACATCCTGTACTGTCAGCGTGAGCATCACATGGTAATGACCACATGATTCAACCCACCACAATTCAGCACATTCCGGGACCTTCGGTTCAAGTCCAAGGGTAGAAACCAAGATAAAGGAGTAGTTACTCTCTTAGTGTCTTAAAGGACACTATGAATAGCAATCACGAAGTATCTTTCAAAGAACAACGATAGCTCCGGGAGAACTTGAGCAGAGGATAACGGATACATTCGAGATGAAAAGCAGATCTCGAGGTTCAGGATTTGGAACCTTAGAACAGGAGTATGTGTGGAACCCAGACAACTCTGAGAGATTATGATGGAAAATAAATCTCCCATTTGAAACGAGAGATAACGGAACATGAAACACACACGAATCTAGAAACTCTAACACTAGGTCAATTTGGTTAAAAGACGTCCTTGCCAGAGAAGGCACCTAGGTTTTGAATGACTAAAACCTTTTCAAATCAAAACAGGTAAGGAGACCCAGAGTTAGAGCGATACCAGATAAGGAGTAAAAAGAATCCTAAGAAGGTTTTTCACAATCCATTTGGAGTTTCAAAATAGTTTTCATAAACTCTAGACTCGACATCGACCAAGCAGTAAGGTTTTCCTACAGGCAGTCCTGCTCTGATACCATGACCTGTCAGACCCCCGGACCCAGAGATATACATACTGTTATGTGCTCCTAGCCATAGACTCAGAAGAGCTTCAGGGTTACCAGCCCCGGCCGCAACAAACAACGGCAGGCAGACTGGATTCATCGGCACGTAGTTCAAATCCCCAGTCTACTACTCCTTGTACCCATGCTAGTCATAACCAACTATGCATATCAAAGCGTCCACGAATTGTATGAAACTGAAGGAAACGGGACCAAAGTTATATAGAGCTGCTATGTGTCCAGAAAGTGCAACAACAATCGAGGGTTACTGGGGTTACCTCGCCCCAGGCCGAATCACATCGGCAGGCGGGCTCGGACATGGATCATCGGCTCCACAACCCCTCGACTGCGTCAACTATGCAGGCACAGCCAAAACTGTATAACAATGAGCTCGAAACCAACAACCGATCAAAGCAACACTCTAGACATTGAAGTTGTATTAAACATGTGTTACTAGAGTATAGCTTACAAGCAGAGGTCACACGACCCAACATTACATCAGACAATGGAAGGCAAATTATGTTGCTAATCAACAAGAACCAAAAAGGCCTAAGAGGCCGCAACATAAGGCGACGTCCCAGCCCATAGATTCCAGGATGCTACCTGGGAACTCCAAACTACTCGTCGATGTCCACGTTGAACCACCACTGAAGTGACGAACTCCACCTGAACCAAAATTAAGCAAACCTGAGTACGGGAGGTACTCAACAAGACTTAGTTAACCTATTATATATCTGCTAGTTTCTGAAAGGGTTTTATGAAAGTCTGATTTGCGTAAAGCAATCTTTGTTTTCCAAATCGAGGAGGAATAGAACGTCTCATAGAAGGTTTTCAAAACAGATGAGAAACTCACTACTATAGTCATCATCTTTGGAATCCACCAACATCAATTCCCAGAAACTCTCACATGCTATAAGGATCACCCCTCTCGGCATCTCCGAGGAGGCACCCTTCAAACATTACCTCCATGCTTTGTCAACATCTTTTACGCCACGTTCAAGTTATCTATGGTCTTTACATTCACCAAGTCGTCCTTAACCGTGGACACGGATTTTCGAAAAGATTGCCCTGCAGGGATGTACACTTTACCCACACGTACCATCCGACTCTTAGCGCCACATGTACGTTCTTCCATGGAACGCGGCAGAGGGTGGCTGGCCACGACCTTTACCTTACCCGACCCTATCCATGAGTCAACCCAAGACAGGGCCACCCCGTCAACAGGGAGTTGGCCATCCTCCTGACGGCACATGTCTCTGTGAGGCGGGATCAAGATCCGTGTACGTCCATCACTTGGCCCCGGTCACGCCCTAGCGGAGCATTTTATTTTCAAAACCGTTTAAAAGGTTTTATTTGCGGTGCCGAATGGAAATCTCAAACTACGTGACTCATGCATCTGGCCAAACAAGTTAGTTGGTCGAGCGCGGTTACTTAGACCCCACGTGTGGTTGCACGCTCAGTCTTGGCTTCCGCTCGAGACCGTAATCCTAGGGTTGGCGAGTATAGGACTAAAAACCACTTCCCAAGTGGCCTCCCATACCAGCCTTAGTGAAGTTATCCACACAAAGCTCATCTCACCACGTCATCATATCATACTAGGTTATCACAGCTCCGATTCATCAACCGGATGGAGCAGAGGTAACAAACATGTACGACTAAGCGAAGCAGATATGAGGCTCTGGCGATGCGCACAAGCAAATCTATGGCGGCTACGAGCAGTGGATTAGGGTATTGAAGCAATGCATTATATAGGTGAACTAAATCTACTGACATCAAATACTTTGGAATCGAATGCAAAGTACGAGAATCAAATGATGTTGGAAAACATATATGAGCAGATAAGAGGTTATGCTTGCCTTGGTTAAGAAAACCAGATCAGGATCTTCTGGAATACGTGCTTGACTTGTCGGTTAAGATCAAGTATTCGCCGTTGGAGTTATTGGCCTTCACTTCGGAGTAGCGTTCTACCGAGGGGGAACAACACCGAAACAAAGAAGAACAATCAACCATGGCATCGATGCAATGCGCAATATGTATGCATGAGAAAGTTAATGCACTAAAATGGATCCCTAGACATGTTCGATGGGTTGCTAGGGTTCATATGGCAATTATGCAATTTTACTGAATTTATCCCGAAATAGACCCCGGAGGGCAATTCGGGTGATTCTGAAAGTAAGTACCATTTTAAAAGCTTAAATAGGTTTGAAAACATCATAAATAGATTCCATTTGTCATTTTGAGCAATTTGGTATATAACTTTTATTTTTCTAATTTTATTGAATAAAAACTTATTTTTCTATTTTAAATGATTAAACAACATTAAATAAATGCTCACTTTTGGACTTTCTCAAACATGTGTGAAAATTACATATTTGTATAGAGAATATTTGTATGATCAAAACCATACTTTCATTTTATTTTTCTCAGTAACATTTTGGAAGATATTAATTAATCAATTTTATTCATTTTCTGGAATTTATTAAACATTTCTAATAAAGATAGAATATGATTAAGACGTCAGGATGACGCTGGGATGACGTCAGCAACGCCCAAATTGGCTCTGCCCTCGCTCAATCCCGTGACCCAGTGCGTGGTTTTCGAATCAACCTATACCACGCGAGAGAAGAGATCGCGGGGAGTCGAGGGGTCGCGGCGGAAGGACCATAAGGTCACCGGAGCAACGACGGCGAGCAATGGCGCGGCGGCGGCCACGGACACACGGCGGTGGAGGTCTACAGAGGGAGAGAGGGGAGGCAAGGGAACCCACGGGTGCGGGGGCTCACCATGAACGCCGTGAAGGGGTCGAGGAGGCCACAGAAGCGGCGGTGGCGGCGAATCGCCGTGACGGCGCTCGGCCGGACACGGGGAAGACGGCGGCGGAATCGGCTCCTCCCGAGCATCCCTTCAAGCGTGAGCAGGTGTGGAGTGGAATGAGGGCATGGCTGAGCTTGTGGTGTCTTCAATTCGTCGAGCCGCGGCTGGGAACGACGTCGGCAAGCGGCGGCCGGAGACATAGGGTTTCGGGTTCGTCCTCGCAGCGGAGAAGGAGAGGGCTGGATTGAGAGGCACTGGGAGAGAGAGAGGAGATCGTGGCCTTCTCCACGGCCTTATCCACGCAAGAAGGGGCGCAAGAAGGACGTGGAAAGGCGACGGACACGGAGCTGCACCTACTGTCCGGAGGTAGAAGACAAGAGGGTGGTTTTCGAAACCCCCTGAAGTTTTTAAGATTTGCAAAGAGGTCCCTTTCTTAAATAAAACAGGACAAAAACCGATGTTTTGAGGGCCTTTTTGTAAACATAAAAATTGGCAAAAATACTTTTTGGAAAGCTTATAAAATTTCCAACAAAACCATGTGTTTCTTTGGTGTATTTGAAATATTTTCCAATACAAGATTTTGGAAACCAAATTAAGTACTATTTGTGAGATTTTCTCAAACTATTTAAATTCACAATTTAAATTGGTTAAAACATGATTTAAATTTTTGTTTCATGCATGTATGAGATGAACACAACACCACAACCCTAATTAGCAAAACTGGATGTTACACGTAGATTCAGAGAAGATTGGTTCCCCAAGATAAAAACATCGGAATCCGTCAAATTCTGGACAGGTTCTTTTTTCTACCACCAAGACATCCCGTTTCCTGGAAAGGAAACGGGGATTCCACCTTTCAACAACTGAGCCGCCACTCCCCAGGATAACTGGGCAGTGGAGGCAGTCCAAACTCTGCCGCCGGATTTGCTTAGGATTAAGCGGCGCATCGCCAAACTCGTCACCTCCGATCCACCTCTCACCGGCATGGATACAGTTCTATGCTGGTTGGAGAGGCGAATTCAACCTCTGGCTGACCATGGTCCTCGGCTCTTATGCGAATATACGGGAACCAAGGACGCCATGCGGACAACCAACAATACTTTGGCGGCGAAAGATTTGAGGAAACGTGTAAACCAGTTGGTCGCAGCACGCGACCAATATGAGGAAAACCGGCCGATGTACACGGCGACGAACCCGGCTCCAAAGGTACATATTTTACATTTTGGGTTTTGGCTTTGCGTTCCTTCTTTCTCGGATAATTGTCTTAACCCGGACTTTGTCTTTTTTGACAGATTTTTGATCTTCCTCAGGCACATCTTGCGACCGATGCCGAGTTGGATGCCATGCGTGCCAACTTTGCAGGCGGACGGAAGCGCAAGAAGTCTTCCGCTACCTAGGAGATAATCGACATTGACGGGGTTCCTGTCGCTACTTCCAGGTAAATCATCCGGGTTACTTTTTCTCTGCTTTTTGTCGCAGGACTTCTTATTATTTTCTCGGAATTCTAACATCTCGGATTTTACCTTTCTAGCTTGGCTCCGACAACATTGAAGCCAAAAGGCCGGAAGAAACTCAAGTCTATGGAAAAAAGAGGACCACATCCTTCTCCTGCCACTGCCCCGGATACCCCAGTCACGGCCGCAGAAGGGAGCGCCGCCGCCAGGGAAGAAGAAACCCGGCAGACCAGCCAGCCTATTGTGCCCGAAACGGACACGAGGGAAAAGGCGGTCCCGAAAATGGGTGGTCCTTCTCGCACAGCTGAGGAGGAGCCTATTCCGACTTTCGACAAGGATTTCAAGGTCATCCAGGATGGCCTCAATCACGTCGGGGCTCTTTTTGCAGAGTATGCAAAAGAGTTCAACGAAAACATGTCGGGTTTGCAGCGGATGAGCCAGGTAATATCTCTAGCCCCCAAGCAATAAGTCAAATGCATACTTTTGTCTTAATGCTTTTTTCATTGCTATGCTTGTTTTTAATTTAAGCATTTTTTGCCTCTTTCCGTGTTTCAGCAAACTGCTGAAAACATTAACATGGAGATTTTCAACAAACTTACCATCAAGAACAAGGAAGTGAAAACCCTTCTTTCTATTCTTGAAGATAAGGAGGCAGAACTGGCATGTACTCAGCAACAACTGAAGGACTCAGCAGGTAAAATATTTCTCTTCTTTCAGTTGTGTATTTTTTCTAAGTAGTTTTCCGAGTTTTTTTTAACTCTTCCTTTACTTGCTTTTCAGCTTCTTTGGCGAAATCCAAGCAAATTGCTAAAGATGCCGGCAATGCCGAAAACCTCCGCCGCGAGAACATGGATCTTCACAAGCTCAATGTGAAGTTGCAGCAGGACCTGGAGGCCAGCCAACTAGTTGTTGGTTTTGCCGAGTCTAAGGCCTCCAACTAGGCCGAGAAGGATAAGGCCACCATCCGGGATCTGGAGAACGCCTTGAACCAGCGCCTTGAGGAAGGCACTGAGATGGACCGGATTCTCGGTAAGTTACTTTGCCATTTAACGAGTTTACTTGTTTTCTCTTCCCCTGTTTTTTCTAACACTTGTGTGTTGATTGATACAAAAGGTAGCCCCCAGCTTACCCCGATTGAGAGAATCCGGACTTTCGGGAAGGTCTTCACCCGATCAAGGCCGTGGGAATGCTACTTATTGGCAAGTACGTTCCCGAGAAATCTGCGGAGCTCTCGGAATTTTGAAAAACTTTCGGAATCTATTGTGGAGGTGGCGCATCGCAAAGAGTCCCTCCTCCGTTCTGCGGCTCGCGGTGGTGCACGCATGGCCGTTGGGCTCATGCGCATGCACTACCCTACTGCCAAATCTTGGCGTGTGGCATCCGGCATCCCGCAAGGATACACGGAAGCTCAACGGGCCAACATCTTTGATGAAATGAAAGGTCACGCCACCAAGATTGCGACCATGGTGAACATCTCCACCTTCTACCCCGAGGAGGCAATTCCGACAACTCCAGAGGAATCCAGCAGCGAGGAAGAGTCGGATGCCTGAAGAAGCTGCCTGGTCCCTGAGTAGGAGATGGGAAAAAATAGAAGCATTATTGTTCTTACAATGTAAGTTTTCCGGGTTTTTTATTCCTTTATCTTCTAAGTTCTCTGGTTTATATGTCTTAACTGACCTTAGTGTTTGAAATGGCTCGATAATACTTTAATCTTCATGCCAAGTGACTGGGTATAACCAATCAGTCGAAACTCGGAAACATGGATAATACTAAAGGCATTTTTACTTACTAGTACCATTGACCCAACATAAAAACAATCAGATAATACTTAGAGAAAAAGTAAGGAATTTTGTATGAAACTCAGGCACGTAGGCACAATCTGAGTTTCCTTAGACCTCCTTAGGCTGAAAATCATTCAGTTTTTTAACTCCGAGCACGCAGGCAAAATTCGGGTTAACATTGAGTATTTTGAAAGATCATTGGGAAATAGAGAAGACGGACTTATCCTTTGTATGAAAACAGATAAAACAGTAATGCATGATTCTGACAACTTTATTTCATGATCTCAAAGATTTTTACATAGAAATTGAACTAAGTGTAAAAGGGACGTAACTACTGGATGCTCCAGGGCCTTTTTGCCTCTCCTAGCTCAACATCTATCTTTCTCTTTCTTTTGCGATTCGGACGCTTGGGATCATATTCCGTGTCTCGAATATCTACAAGACAATAAGATCCATTTTTCATAGCTTTGCTAATGACAAATGGTCCCTCCCAGACTAGGGCTAACTTGTGCTTCATTTCTTGCACCAATCTTAGTGCTAGGTCACCTTCTTTGAAAGATTGATGCCTGATTTTCCGACTATGATAGCGTCGCAATCCTTGCAGATAAATGGCGGATCTTTGGAGCACAAGGTCTCGTTCTTCTTCTAAAAGATCGACGGCATCCTGTCGAGCACATTCGGCATCCAAGTCACCGTAAGCCTGTACTCTTGCGCTATCATGGAGCATGTCCGTTGGAAGCATTGCTTATGCGCCATAAACTAAGAAAAACGGGGTTTGCCCTGTTGATCTATTTGGCGTTGTTCAAATACTCAAAGCACGGAAGATAACTCTTCTACCTATGCTCCAGCTGCTCTATGAAGATGAGGTTCGAGTCTTGGGCGTAATCCTTGCAGGATTGAGCTATTCATTCTTTCAACCTGCCCATTAGATTGTGGGTGAGCCACAGACGCAAGGTCTAGGCGTATTCCCGTTTGTCAGCAATATTTTGCCAACTCTCCAATAGAGAAATTTGTCCCGTTGTCTGTTATTATACTGTGTGGAACACCATATCTCATGGCTACGTCAATGATGAAATTCCTGTCAATTACACCATCAAGCTTTTTGATGGGTTTTGCCTCCACTCACTTGGTATACTTATCTACTGCAACGAGTAGATGTGTAAGTCCACCTCCTGCAGTTTTGAATGGTCCCATCATATCTAGCCCCCAGACCGCAAATGGCCATGTGATAGGGATAGTTTTTGGTGCTTGGGCTGGCATATTCGTCTGCTTGGCGTAATACTGACATCCGGCACATGTGTTTACTATGTGTTCGACATCTGTCTTGGCTGTTAGCCAGAAAACCCTGCCCGTAATGCTTTCTTAACTATGCTTTTTGATTGAGCATGATGTCCGTAATCCCCTGCGTGGATTTCTTCAGTATTTCTCGGCCTTCTTCTGGCGAAATACATCGCTGAAAAATTCTGGTAGTGCTGCGTTTATACAGGCAGCCATTGATTACCGTGTATCCTTTGCATTGACGTTTTATTTGTCTTTGCGAGACCTCGTCTGCTCCATCCGGGTACTTTTGATCTACTAAGAAGTTTAAATATGGAATTGTCCAATCCGGGTTAACGAGCAGGGCTTCAATTGACTCGGACACAAGAGGATAATCAACATCTCCACCTTTTATCGATGGTTTATGCAAATGCTAGACAAACACACCTGGTGGTAGGGTTTTCACTCTTTCCGAGCCCATGCGGGCTAATGCATCCGCGTTCCAATTTTCTTCCCTTTTGACGTGAAGTACTTCGAATCCCAGGAAGCAAATAGCAAACTCATCCACCGTTCTTCGATATTCGGCCATGATGGGGCTTTTGGCGTCCCATGTTTGGTTGAGCTGATGTTGTACCAAATCTGAGTCGCCATAACATAATATGCGTTTGACGCCAATTTCTTTTCCAATTTTCAAGCCATGAAGCAAAGCTTCGTATTCTGCCACGTTATTGCTGGCGTTGAAGTGTATTTGCAATACATACTCCATAATATCTCCCTTTGGGGATTTTAGCACTACACCAGCTTCGGCGTCTTCCTTCATCTTGGACCCATCAAAGTGCATAATCCAGTATTCCGACTTCGGCATTGGTGTGTTTGCCATTGTTTCTGTCCATTCAGCGACGAAATCTGCCAACGCCTGGGATTTAATTGCCGTCCGGGGTTGGTACTTAATGTCGAACGCAACCAGCTCGATGCCCCATTTGGCTACTCGGCCTGTTGTGTCCGCATTGTTAATTATATCCCCTAGTGGTGCTTTACATACCACTGTTATGGAATGTCCTTGGAAATAGTGGCGGAGTTTTCGAGATGCGAAAAATACGCCATATGCCAGCTTTTGATAGTGTGGTTACCTTTGTTTGGACTCGGAAAAAACTTCGCTTATATAATATACCGGATGTTGATCTGGTATGCTTTGCTCTTCTTTCCTCCTTTCCACAACTATCACAACACTAATAACCCTGTTTGTTGATGTGAGATACAGTAACATGGGTTCTTCGTCTTTTGATGATGCCAAAATCGGAGCTTTCATCAAGGTTTCCTTTAACTGGGTTAATGCTTTGTCCGCCTCTTCTGTTCACTCAAATTTGTCGGATTTCTTCAACAATTTGTATAATGGCAGAGCTTTGTCTCCTAGCCAGCTTATAAACCTGCTGACGACAGCTGCAGAACCCGTCAATCTTTGTACATCTTTTAAGCACGTAGGCTTTGTGATGTTTAGAATTGCCTTGATCTTTTCCGGGTTTAGTTCTATTCCTCTGTGAGAAACGATAAAATCCAAAAGTTTTCCTGAGGGAGCCCCGAATACGCACTTTAATGGATTTAACTTTATTTTATAAGTGCGCAAATTTTTGAAGGTTTCTCGCAAATCTTCAAGGAGTGTGTCTTTTTCCTTAGAAACGACGGCAATGTCATCCACGTAAACGTGAACATTTTTGCCAATCTGACTATACAAACATTGTTGCATGCAACGCTAGTAAGTTGCACCTGCGTTCTTCAAGCCAAAAGGCATGGTTATGTAATAGTATGTTCCATACGGGGTTATGAAGGAAGTTTTGATTTGATCTTATTTCCTCATACGTATTTGATGGTACCCGGAATAAGCATCCAAAAATCATAAAAGGCCAGAGCCAGTAGTGGCATCTATTATTTGATCGATTCGTGGTAATGCGAACCTATCCTTTGGACACAACTTGTTCAGGACGGTGTAATCTATACACATCCTAAGAACAGTACTACTTTCTTCGGGACTAATACTGGGTTCGCAGACCATTCAGTATGTATAACGTCCCGGATAAAATCAGCTGCTAATAGCCGGATGATTTCCTTGCCAATAGCCTTCCGTCTTCTTCCGTCAAATCGACGGAGACCTTGTTTGACGGGTTTAGATCCTGGGATCACCTTGAGTTGATGCTCAGCAAGTTCACTTGGTACACCCAGCATGTCCGCAGGACACCAGACAAAAATATCTCAGTTCTCACGGAGGAACTCGATGAGCGCGCTTTCCTATTTGTCGGTCATCCCTGTCCCTACTACGACAAATTTTGTCGGATATTTGGGGTCTAGGATAACCTGCCTTGTATTCTCGGAAGCTTTGAAACTATACGCGGGCTTCCGGCTTTCTTTTCCTGCCGGCATTTCTGTCGGTGATACTTTTTTTGCCAGCTCTTTCAATTCCTCCTTTGCTATCACTTTTTCTGCGCAAAGGGCGTTTCATTTTTCCAGCTCGTTTGCCAATTTGAAGTCTCCTGATATGGTGATCACTCCTCGTTTTGTCCCTAGCATCTTCAGCTTGTTATAGATATAACATGATCTTGCCATAAATTTGGCGAAAGTTGGACGTCCGAGAATTGCGTGGTATACACTCTCGAACGGCACGACCTCGAAAGAGATTTTTTTTCCTGTTGAAATTTCTCTTTTTCTCAAAAGGTTACATCTAGAGAAATTTCTCCTAGGGATTGTGCTAGTCTACCAGGAACGATGCCGTGGAAACGTATGTTGCTATGATTGAGCTGGGTCTCGAAGATTCGTAGATGCTTCAGAGTATCTAGGTACATTATGTTAATACTGGATCCTTCATCCATCAGCACTCTTTTTAGCCTAGTGTTTTGAACAATAGAGATTAGAATTAGAGCTTGTGTGCCGGGTTCTGGGATATTTCCGGGATGATCAGACTGATCCCAGGTAATTGGTGTATTCGAGTACTTCAAGAATTTCGGGGTTGGTGGAACGACCGCGTATATTTCTCGAAGTTTCCTCTTTGACACCTTTGCTGAGGGAGTTGCGAGGAAAGTTAAATTTCATTCTCCATCAACTCTCGGCAACTTTGGCTCGCCTTTTTGCTGCCGCTCCTGGATTTTTCGTTAGTGTACGATTCACTGTCTTCTTTTTCAGCTTCTGACTTTTGCTTGGAGAATTTCCTCTTGGAGTTCTTCCCCTTGTTCCCGGATCCTGCACTGCCTTTCATATGCTTATTAAGCCGGCATTGTGTGTTAGTATGGGTGGGTTTCCCAAATTGCGAATGGTGGACACAATTTTCCGACTTAGACTTAGGACTTAGGACTTAGGACTTAGGCGTGCGACTTAAACCTAGCAAATGGACAACCATTCGTTCAGGTTTTGTCGTACAAGTAGTATATTTGTGAACTTGTTCTGTCGTCATTTCAGTAAGTTAGAACTTATGGACAGAGATATATGTGATTATTTGTGTGCTTTAAAACCTGCATAAGCCTCTTCTGGGTGTGGTTATTTTTCTGATCCGTTTTTGTCAGCTTAATTTATTAACTCCGAATAGCTCTGGTCGGCTCAGTCGGAGTATACAAATGTTTTGTGCCTTTTATCGTGTAGCAAGCTGCTGGCAACATTGGGACTGCTGAATGTATTGTGTTGACGTTAAACAGTGCTAATATAGGCAACGTCCTCTAGATGCAGCAGCCACATGAAGCTTCCAGTCTTTTATTTTTATTGTTTGCATCTTGCTTTCTTAGCTTGCCCGATCTATCTACTAGCTTCCTTCTAAATTTTGTTAGACCTGGTTGTACAATGCTCTGTTTCGGCGTTTTCTTATAATGCTAGAAAAAACACATTTTGAGGCGTGTTCAAGAAACTAGCATATGCCATATATCCAATGATCAAGTGTTGAATGCTTAATTGGTTTAAATCTTGAAGCCTTTCTATTGATCGGCTGGCTATTTTTTTTTGGTAAAACACATTTTGAGGCCCGCATGGAAGTTATGCGAAATATTACCCATGTCTTTCTTTGGTACCCTGTCTTGTTTATTTTCATGAATCATTTCTTAGTTCCTACATAACACTGGCTCTGTTAGATGAACCTGGATAGTCTGCACCAACACACAAGGTTTCTGAGCATTTCTCTCACACATATATGGTTCACACGAATTGCAAGGATCATATACATACTGGAGCATTGAGGCAGCATCATTCCGCTTTTCTTTATCTACTGAAGATCTTCATTAGGCTTTTATTTGAATTGTATTTTATGTTCTTCTTCTCATGTGGCACCCACAGAATATTGTTGCTGCATGCAGCGTCGCCTGTGTCTCACCAGGCACTCTTCCACTCCATGTTCAATGTCATAAAGCTGAAACCCGGGGTATATGTGTTCTGATTGCTGTGTTTAGCGTATTCTCCAATTCAGTGTAATCTTAGTGTATATGGTGCAATTGTGTTTAACATTTGTACATTAAATGTGAGGTGCATTAAACCGATTTAGGCGAGATTCCAAGAGCTGCTGCCTTCATCTCTTATGATTGTGATCTTATAAGCTGCTGGGTTTATTGATGGGATAAGAATGCTGCATCAGCAGTATTATCCAGATGTGGGCTTTATTTTGGCATGCCAAGTGGCTTTTTGGCCGGCTGGGTTGGGCCTATATCCTATAGGCTGACATCAACTGTAGGCTTGATGATAGGAAGGATGCCTTATGGCTGGTCTGGCTGCAAATTCGAAATATTTAGCATTTTGTGAATCATCTAAGCATAGTTGGATTAGTTTTTAGTTTAGACGGGTCGATGCTTTCTTAATTGTTGCTAGCTGGATCCGATAGCCTAACTATGTTGCCTCGATCAATGTTGCCTAGTTCCGTTTCCAGGCACAACAAGCAATACTGCTGTACATCCACTTGATTGCAAAATTTCCTTGTATAATGTATATATAACCTGCAGAGCGTGTTCTTTGTCCTAGTAAAAACATGTTGGTTGAAATCTGATTGAACATTGCAAGTACTTCATACTCATGCCATTTTTTCTTCTAGGTGAGCAGAAAGCCGAAGAGCAACATGCTTGTACTCCATCGAGAGCTTCTTCCCGTGATCTTGTACTTGTCGTGCCTTCTTTCTATGACTTTGTGTTTCTGTGAGTCACCCCAGGTTCCTCTTTTTTCTCTTCTACTTGATCTGTGATACAATGACCATTGACCCATAGTCTTAAATTACTCTTATCATCAAGCTGATGACTTAGTGGTACTAGTTATGATTTTGTCATGGCATGAGAACTGATGTTCTAGCTCATTCTTCTGCGATGTTAGGAATTAGGGACTATTGCTCTTAACTGCTACCCTATATCGTGATCTTAGTGTAACTATTGCGTATGTGGTTATATCTATGTTTAGTGTAACTATTGATCTGAGTGGAGTATTGTTCTCTGATCTGGTACTTTCCTTGCATTGGACTCATGATCTAGTGTCTATACATTCCCATTGAAGGCATGTATCCTTAGTTTTGTGTTTATATATTTTTCCATGTAGTGCAGCTCCAGTATCATGTTTATTATGATCTTCGGCTTTAAGGTTATTCATTTTTGTAGTATCGGTCCGGCGGTCCCACAACTAGCATACCATATGACCATATTTTGTTTATTTTTACATCCTATTGCCTTTTGGCTATAAGTAACCTGTGTTTGTCCTCAGGACAAGTAGCGGTGGTGCAGTTGTTGGTTGGGGCCTCCAATGCCTCATGCTGCACGCTGGTGATGGGTTGCTGGCCAGCAGGGCGTGATGGCGGGAACACAAGCCGTGGAGGGCTACACATCCATCTTCGCCATGCGTGGCTCGGGGTCACCATCCATCAGGTTCCTGGTGCTGCTGGACCCGAGATCCGACGGTGTCGGGACACCCTCCTCCCCCGTGTCATCCACCAAGCAGCCTGGCGCAATGCCTCGGCTCTGTCCCCACCAGGAACAAGGACGCACAGCCAGTGAGACATCTCGTCTTCTCTTTATCCCTAGATGGAACCAATCTTGCGTTACTTTTACTGATTAGCATCGGATCCTGAGAACTGTTGTTTTTAGATCCATGAGGCATTCTAGATTTACTACAGGACTGCAATCACTTAGTAATCATGTGTAAGTAATCGGAACTTGAGATGGCTACTTACAACTCGAGCCCCGGTAACAAAAGAGACATGTACTAGAGAGGAGGCCGGGGCAGATTGTTCTATTCGTTGGTTTAGTCAAGTTTCTGGTTTCCTCTCTTGGAGCTCTGTTCGGTTTGGGGCTCTTTTACGGTACAACTTACTTGTCACATAGGGCACTAGTATTTAACTTTTTTTTGTTGATTGTGTAGGCTAGTTTAAGAAACTTATTATTGTAAGGGGGCAAATAGAATTTTGTTCAATCCAACCGAAGTCAACAGAGTAACCGAGCCGGACAGATACAGAGCCGTCCTATTGCCGCGAGCGCCGCCATCGCCTTTGCACGCTCCCCCGCCGTCGCCCTTTCACTGCCACCCTGCCCCGCCATCGCCGTTCGAGACTTATACCCTGCGCGCCGCCGCCGTCTCTGCCAGGTCCTCCACGCGGCCCGTCGCCTTTGCATGTTCCCCTCCATCGCCCTTGCACACCGAATGCCTAGAAATTATTCTTTTTGGTAGACTGCATCTAGTCTGTAGTGCATTCGCATTATGTCCAGAATTTTTGTGGCAATTACCCTTTACTATATGGTCTCCATCAAATTTGTATGACGACAGTACATGTCTAGCGGGGGTTTTCAGAATAAACGGCATTTATTTGTAGCGATTGAAACTTTTATATATTCATCTCCTGGTGATGGGGCATGCATGTTTGCTGTGCTAATCCTGATGTGGAGCATAGCTTCGTCTGATTGTTTACTGTGGCATCGTCACAGCCTGGACTGGACATGCGAAGCTTCGGAAGATCAAAGGCACCTTTAAAACTAAACTTATTATTTTCTAATTTGGTACAAGTATAAGATTGTGTTGGATGCGAAATACAGCTGGAGATTCTAAAGCTTGGTAACAGAGCATGTACAACACATCCTGAAATTCTACTTTCTTGCAAGTTATTAATGGAATTGCATTGGAAGAACTTCTCCAGCATATGAAGCTTCTATGCTAAAACAGAGCCAACTTTTTTGGGCTTCTTGTCGAAAATCATCCGGAGCAAGCAAGCAGCAACATCCCGCCTCGAATCCTTCATCTCCAAGAGATCAAGGAACAGGTGTCGCCTCATCGATTTGGTCTCTTGAGACGCCACTAGGTTGTGCCCTCTTGGTGCCAACGATCTCAACAGCTTTGACTTTGAGAAAAAAGAGAAGCTCTGCCTTGCTGATTAACGACAGCATTCTTAGGCTGTTTTGGTAACATCTTATTCACTTCATACTGGACCCTCATTTCTTTCTGGATGATGAAGCGGCAGCTATGATTCCACCAGCAAGCCCCACATCATACCATCTGTGATAATGGCCATGCCAATCATACCTCTGCATTAGACACCAGCCATTAGACACCAGCCAGTCATGTCAATCATCTGAAAGGAACCAAGTGATACAGGTCACAAGTGGCATGACAAAAAACTAGAGGATAGCCCAATATTTAATTTGGTGGCATGCGAAAAAACAGAGACTATAACTCTTAAACATGTGCTTTCTTGATCTAGTGGTTCCCATTGACATCAGTGGATATGGAGATCCTATAATGAAGTGTGAAAATCTGCTACCCTACGGAAAACGGGCCAATAGCTCCTGTGCGACAGGTTTCAGTTGAATTGGAAGGAATGCGACGTTTTTCGATAAAATAGCCTACGTGCGACGGATTGGAAGAAGAAAATAGCTCACGGCCAACATGGTTCTTAAGCGGAGCTGATCGGTTAGCTGTTAGGGTTATGCGACGCTTGGACCCACAACTTATCCACCTCAGCAGCGTGGGACCCACCTCACGATTCAAAAACAGAGATGCGCCTGTGCCCCACAACTTATCCACCTCAGCAGCGTGGGACCCACCTCACGATTCAAAAACAGAGATGCGCCTGTGCCCCACAACTTATCCACCTCAGCAGCGCGGGACCCACGACAGTGAATCTAAAACAGGGCTGCGCCCGTGCCCGAGCTGGTGTCTGTGCCATTTCTTTCCCTTTCCCCATTCTTCCTCGTCTCCGGCGATGGCGCACGGGATGTCCAGCTCCTCCGCCACGCAGTCAAGATGGCCAGAGTACGGTGCAGTTCCGATGACAAGGTGCCCGGACTGCCCACGGCCAGAGGCTCTGAAGCGGAGGGTCAGTAAAACTGACGAGAATGGAAATCTCGGGCGCCATTTTGTGTCCTGTTTGAGCATTCCCATGATGGGACGGGATGGCAAGGTAAGATCTTAAAACTGAGATGAGGAGGAGAGAGATGATAGGAGTATTTGGCATTCCAATTCGCGTTTTTTTCTCCTCGGTTTTGAGATCTAGATTCATGTCTACTGTTACAGATGCTGAAGAAATGTTCGCACTTTGAGTGGATCGATCAGTACGTTGCTAGGCTTGAATTTGAGGGCCACATTGAAGATCCAAATCTAGGTGGGTTTGCTCCCGATGTCAGCTCGGGCAGAGGAGGGCCGGCGGCGAGGATCACGCGCCCTATTGCTGGACTGCCCGTGGAGGCCGAAGTAAACGAGGAATTGAAGAAGATCAAGAAGTTTTTAAAGCAAATGGTGGATTTGCAGAAGCAAGCGAATCTCATGTCAGGAGCATTCTATTCTTGTATCATTGCTCTGTTTTTTGTTTACCTCTTGTTCATCCGTCGTTAGAATGGACTAGATTAATCTAGATTTTACTTGAGTTAGCTATGCAGAGGTAGCAATCTGTGCGCCGTGCTAGTTTCAGTGAAGTGTCTGATGTTAAATTTGAATATGCCCTTCGATGTTCAGTTGAAGTTCAGTTTCAGTGCAGTCACCAAAGTTCAGTTTCAGTAGAAAAAAACTTATTCGTTCTCATGCCGTAAGAGTAGTTGAAGAAAGGCCGAAAGAGTGTAGTTGGGCCAACAATTAGGCCCAAAGAGAAAACAAACCCACCTGCCTAGATTTGACTTATTTTAATTTGTAAAAACAATTGTTTTGCATGTCTTAGGTTCGTTTTCGTTTTTGTAGGCCCAAATAATTGGATTCGTTTGCATTTTTGTATTATGTACTTCATAAATATTTTGTTAAGAGTTGCATGCATTGTTCACCGAAATACTCCCTCCGTTCCAAAATGTAAGCCTTTTTAGCAAACTAGTTTAGCTTTCTAAAAAGGCTTACATTTTGGAACGGAGGTAGTATTTTGTAAAAACAATTGTTTTACTTGTTTTGCATGTCTTGGGTTCGTTTTCATTTTTGTAGGCCCAAATAATTGGATTCGTTTTCATTCTTGTAGTATTTACTTCATAAATATTTTGTTACGAGTTGCATGCATTGTTCACCGAAATATTTTGTAAAAACAATTGTTTTACTTGTTTTGCATGTCTTGGGTTCGTTTTCATTTTTGTAGGCCCAAATAATTGGATTCGTTTTCATTTTTGTATTATTTACTTCATAAAAGAGTTGCATGCATTGTTCACCGAATATATTTGTTACTAGTTGCATGCATTCGTTTTATGAATTAACGGACGCTCGAAGTAACACACTCTGATCATAAGTAAAATGAGGGAGACAATTGGTAGCAAACGACATATACTAGTAAACGACATATATTAGTAGTAGCACGGTTACATATACTAGTGAACGACACGGGCACGGGCCCAACTAAACATAGATAAAAAGAAAAAGAAAAAGAAAAAAAAAACGGTAGAAACTCGAACGACACGAAGCCTAGATCACCGCCATGAGAGCACCATCGAGATGGAGGGGAGAGCACCGTCTTCACTCCTCGTCGTCGGCGGCCGGCACCCTGTAGGGGAGGGTGTGCATCGCGGTGCGGCTGGGCCAGAGGCTGTCGAGGTCGGTGAAGAAGTTGTACCCCGTGAAGTAGATGAACTCGCACCCCCCGTACCAGACACGACCAAGGAGGTGGTACGCATCGTAGGGGTTGCGGAAGCGGACAAGAATGCCCGTTCCTCCCGGGCGGGCTTCGTCGATGGTGAACATGGGCGGAGTGCCCGGAGGCATGTGGCGATAGAGGGCGCCAAGGAAGACCTCCACCAGCTCCTTTGCACCGTGCCAGCGAGACATGGCCCAGACGCGGAGCTGGTCCTCGACGACGACCCCTGCGGGGTACTGCCTCTCCCGCACGGTCCTTGGCGCGAGGAAGGTCTGGCCGGTGAACTGCATTGATTTTGCTTGAATGTGGTGCGTGCTTTGCTCGGTGGCTTGCTTGGATGTGATGCGAGTGGAGAATGGCGTGAGGAAGATGAAGGTTAGAGGAGGGATTAAATAGAAGGTAAGACATTAATGGATGCGTCCCTTCGTTCGCGTGCCCACGTTTCTCTACTGGGTCAAGAGGTGTCTCGTCGATCACTGGAGCACGCTAGTCAGACTGCGTGGATCACCGCGTTCAGTGTGTTAATAGCTTAGATGCGACGCGTATGCATGCATGCAACGGGCAGGCGGCCCCGATCACACACGGAACGGAGAAACACACTAGGGAACACGTTCGTACGCCAGTTCCATGCACCGAACCAACGTCAGGCGCCGGATATTGTTGAACGGTCTAGATCGAATAGACGAGCCGATCCAAACCCCAGCCACTCAGCGCACACGAATCCATCCATGCACAACGAGCCAATCAGCATCTAGAACGAGCGCACACGCGGATCGGGGGCGTGCGTCACGTGCACACGGTGGCGTCAGTGAGCTAGGGTTTAGCTGGGGTTTCCGGGGTTTTGGGGTTTCCGGGGTTATGGGGTTTCCGGGGTTTAGGGTTTCAGTGAGCTAGGGTTTGACATAACTAATTTAAAAAAAATCAAAAAAATAAACGGCTTTCGCTCACTCTCTGTTTATGTAACTATGTTGCTATAAAAATTGTATTCTTGTTAGATCTACGATGCAATGAAAAATATTCATACAATTCATGCTATTGATGGAATAAGTTAGGGTTGAGCATAACTAATTCAAAAAAAATCAAAACTATGTACAGCCAGCGCACATGGTCTACTTATGCAACTAGGTTGCTATAAAAAATGGCGAAATTGTTACATCCAAATGTTAAAACCAAAAATCACACGTTGACGATATTGACAAAATGAGCTAGGGTTGAACATAAGTAATTCAAAAAAATTCAAAAAAAGAAATGCTTTTGGCCCTTAGTCTTATTATGTTGCATACAAATCAAAAAAAATTAAAAACTTTGATTTTGAGTCGGTCAACGTTTTTGTGAAAACGTTGACTTTTTTTAAAATGAGCACAAATAATTTAAAAAAAATCAAAAAAAGAAATGCTTTTGGCCCATAGTCTTATTATGTTGCATACAAACCAAAAAAAAATATAACCATGGTTTATATAGAATTGCATGAAAATGTCTTCAAGAATATGGGAAACTTGTACAGAGTAGTATGGATTTCGAAGATCGAAGTTGGTGTGTTCTAGATCATAACTAATTAAAAAAAATCAAAAAAATAAATGCTTTCGCCCATAGTCGTATGATGTTGTATAGAAACCAAAAAAAATTATAAACATGGTTTATGTACAATTACATGAAAATGCCTTTGAGAATATGAGATTCTTGTACATGTACTATGGATTTCAAAGAGCAAATGTTGTGTGTTTTAGATCATAAGTAAATATGTATATGTTTTATTATGGATTTTAAGAAAACTTGAGCACATAGTATTATTATGTCGTGTAGGAACCAAAAATAAATATAAATAAGATTCAAAATATGTGTTTTTTAATTAAATAATGATTTCAGAAAAAATAAAAGAATAAAATACAAAATTAATTCAAAAAATAATGAGACTTCATATTTACACTATATAGGTACGAGAGAGGTGTGGGAATTTTATTTGGATGATTTAGAGAAGATGCAAAAAACAACCCTCTTAGAAAGGGGGGCGTTTACCCTACCTTATGAGGCCGTTTGAAACACATTTTTCATGACTATGAGTCTAACTTAACAAAAGAGCTCAGAATGATCAGATAAAAATCACATTTGAGTTGAGGTAGCATTGAAACATCAAAATATTATTACATGCCAAATAAGTTCAACTTGAGTCAAAATTTGAATTTGAACCTAAATTTGAATTTGTCATCAAATATTATTACATGCCAAATAAGTTCCCGGTACATACCAAACAATAACTAAATAATTTTTGATGGAAACATGTGCCCAACAAATGTTATTACATGCCATAAATTTGAAATGATCAACAGTTCTATCTCTTCCGACCACGACGTGTACCCTTCTTCGCCTTACCATTTGGTTTTTTTTGGTTCTACTACGCACACAAGTTCACTCATCATCTTGGTTTTTTTCACTGGACTCGGGGACCACGATGATACCACCTCATGAAACTTGGGGATAGCAGATTCAGTTTCGACACTGTGCACAACTTCAGTTTCGACAGTGACAACAGCAGCTTCAGCTTCCGTTTGTGGTTTAGTTTCGACAGCAGCTTCAGGTTCAGTTTCGACAGTGACAACAGTTTCAGAAACAGCAGTTTCGACAGTCTCGACTGCAATTTCTTCAGTTCCAGTGACACTAGCAGTTTCAAATTCAGTTTGAGCACCAAATTGTTCTAGCCACTGACTTGATTTCCTTCTGCTGCCACTGACTCTTGCTCTTTTTGTTGGCCAACACTGTTCAACAACAATAGGCTGACTTGGAAACTTCCTCCTGAAAACAAGAAAGAATGCCACATTTTTATAATTGAAAAAAAAACTAAAATATGAACAAACACAAATAAACAAGCACATACTTTCTGGGTTTAGGAGGAGAGAAAATGCATAGCCTAGATCCCTCTCTGTGCCCCAGTGTTTGGCACCTCTTGCATCTGTTTTTGTTACCCTTTTGAGCCCTTTTTGGCTTTTCATCTTTCTTGTCCTTTTTGCCCTTCTTACTACTCCCACCTTTTTCGAACCATGCTTTGAATCTACTCTGTTTAGGTCTGCCTTCCTTTCTTTTTACTAGAGGAGGACACATGGAAAATTCAAGAGGCACTTCTGGCCACTGCTTCTGATCTGTAAGAGGTGGAATTGGAGTTGCATATGCAGCTTTGAATTTTGCTACTGAATAATAGTCATGCAGATATGGATGCATATTTATCTTGTGCTGGCCAGCTAAGAAAAGAATTGCATGATCACATGGTTTACCAGTGGCCTGCCACTCTAGGCAACTGCAATCATGCAATTCTGTGTTAACAACATGCCTTCTTCCAGTCTTGTTATCTCTAACTTCAGCACCCCACAACGATGATTTTTCAACAGACAAATGTGTAAGACCTCTGCTTCTGTTGACCACCTGTTGCACCACTGCTGGAAGTTTATCACCTTGCAAACAATCACCAATCTTTTTTCTCAATTCCCACAGCCGCATGAGCATGATCCTGATTTGATCAACCATGTCATGCACATGCAAATCTTTTAGTTGCTTCACCTTGTTGTTGAAACTTTCTGCCAAATTGTTGTTGATATGATCACACTTGATGGCAGTGTTGAATCCAGACCTGTACCATAATAAAGAATGGTAGGTGTTCAACCATGTACCAAACTCCTCACATGTTGCCATAACCTTATTAAGATGATATGAATGTGTCTGTTTAGTGTAAGATCTTGCTGCTGGCCACATCCTCCCAAATTCATCTCCTCTAAATTTTTTAATCAAATTCATCCACAAATGGCCGAAGCACTCCCTTTGCTCAGCATGTGGGAACACATTTTTAACTGCATTTTCCAAACCTTTGCATGCATCTGTGTGTACTGCCAAAGGTGACACTGGCCCTAAGCATCTTTTCAACTGCATCATGAACCATGTCCATGAAGCTTCTGTCTCTGACTGAAACAAGCCAACAGCAACTGGAAACATCCAGTTATGTCCATCTAGAGCATTACATGCTGCTAACTGACCATTGCACTTGCCTGTCAAAAATGATGAGTCTATGCTCAAATATGGACGACATCCTGCTTTGAAGCCATCGATACAAGGCTTTAAAGCCATAAAGAATTTGGAGAAATAAACCTTGCCATCCTCTGATACCTCGGTATCTATCTCGACAACACTGCCAGGTGACCTTTTCTCCACCTCTGTTTTGAAATTGTAAAGCAGCCTAAATGTGTTTGCCCAATCACCATACAAATGCTTCATTGCTCTTTGTTTAGCCTTCCACACTGTGGTATAAGCCAGTTTAATGGGGTATAACTTTTCCAAGTCTACTTGGAGTCTTTTGGCAGTAGTGTTGGGTGTTCTGGCCAAAATTGGAGTTATCTTTTCTGCAACCCAAATCTGTGATGTCATGCTTGATTTTTTCTGTGAACTTGTCAGACAAGTATGCTTATAAGGGATTTGGTTAACTCTAACAGTACTTCCATCAGGCTGCAGTCTAGCAGATATGTACCACTTGCAAGCCTTCTTACCACTACCATCAAAACCTCTGCACTTAGCATAAAACTTCTTTCGATCAGTCCAAACTGTCTTGGCATCAAACTGATGTCTGACTGCATAAGTCGTGAAAGACAACCTGAACTCTTCCATGTTTGGCCACAACTTCCCCACTTAAATGACAGGGTTCTCCTTGTCATACACATGCACCAGCTCTTCATCATTTGCATCATCTACATCATCTGCAGCATCTTCCATCAACTGTTCATCTACATCACGCAACTCTCTGTCATCGTTATCACTTGTATTAGCTTCATCCCTCTCCTCCTCATCTCTGTCATCGACTGGAATGCCAAATAGTTTGGCCATCTCAGTGTCAGCAATTGGTGCAATGACCAAATCAGTAGGCTCCTCCAACTCAACTGCATTCCAATCAACAACAGCAACATTTCCCTCTTCTGCATCTACATTAGCCCCATCGTTTATTACTGTCAGATCAGTAAAAATGGGAACGATATGCCTCTGTGAAGCCCAATCAGCATCTGCATCCTGCATAGCCAACTGTGACGGCACATAACCCACCTTCGAGCCAACATTCAGATCAACGAGCTCAGCAAAAAATTCAGCCCTGAGGTTTGCCCAGCCCTCTTGCCTATCGATTTCATCAACAATATCTTCACCATCTTCAATTCTGACATACTCTTCTTTGAAATCATCGTACCGCAATACTGAAACCTCTTGATCTGGACCCCAAAGCACTGTTTCCCCAATTTTTTTCACTAATTTCCTAACTGCATTCTCTTCCATCTCACGTAGCTCATTGGGATCAATCTCTGCACAATCAACCTCCCATTTCACAGTTGTGTCTCTCTGGATACTCTGAATGCTACCATCAACTAATTTTGCCGTCGATGGAAAGAAATTGATTACAAATTCGAAGGTTTCAGCAGCATCCCCTCTATTATATGCGGCAGTGTCAGACAGAGCAAGGATCGCATGAACAAAAGGGCGGGAGGGGCCGCATTACCTGTTCGAAGCTGAATCTGGCAGCTCCTTCTCGACCTGACCACGGGCTCCTCTCACCGCGCCGCCACCTCTCACCTTCTATCGGTTTGAACAAGCAAAACAGAGCTCAGATCTACATACAGGCACATGAAATTGGGACTAGATGCTTGCCTATACTATTCACTCACCACCATGGCCGCCGCCGCCGAAAGGGGAGCGGATCCGCTGCCGCCGAGAAGGGGGCTCCGCCGCCGCCGCCGCCAGAGCTGTAGAAAAAAGCGCGGGCAGGACAGTTCAGTTCGAGCGCGAGCACTTTGAGGGGATGCGGTGCTAATTAATTTGGGGGCAAATTAGTTATGACATGTCTTAACGCAAATGGAACTAATTGACTAAGGTTTTAATGCCTGTTCGCCCGTGAGCTATTTTCTCCCTCCAATCCGTCGCACGTAGGCTATTTCGTCGAAAAACGTCGCATTCCTTCCAATTCAACTGAAACCCGTCGCACAGGAGCTATTGGCCCTACGGAAAACAAGTTACGACTAGGCTGCATTGTTCATGTTTCAGTCTAGCTTCTTGGTCTTTCTCGGCCGCTATCAGTAGTCATCATGGCAATGATCCATAGAGCTATAGTGAGTTTGTGACTAAGCGGTAGAGGTAGCGGACGGACTGCCGAGTCCGTAGAGACTTGACCAGCGAGCGGCGAGTAGCGATGGCGAGCCTCTGGCCAGGACACCTAGGGCCTTAACTCCAAATCCCCAAGCCCCTGCCTCCAGGCAGAAACACATGTGGCAACACAGCTAGCAGCCAAGCACCGGCGAGACCATGACCTAGGATTTCCTCTAGTCTTCGGCACTAGTCTAACTTCTTTCACTGAATTTCCTGGTGTCAACAGGACGCTGCTGCTCCTCTTCTACGTAGACAAAGCGCACGGACAACCCAATTGACCTGTAATTTATTTTACAAATCACTTCAGAGCAAAATCATTGCATCTTAAATTCTGGTGCTTAATTCTCTCTCAAATATCAATCACCAATTTTTCTATTGTTAACAATTTGGTAGCATGAATAATTCAATCTACACTTGTTTACAAAATGCAATTTAGGTAACATGGACAAGGACACTTCAGAATTGAGTATTGACTACTGCATGGCATGCCTACTGAAGTATGTGCTCAGAATTACCAAACATGTGTGCACTGTTCTTTTGTGATGAGCCAAAACTCTACATTTTTGTTGCTACCTGAGAAGGCTATTTCAGAAGGTAAAATAAAAAATAATTCTAACTTGAGTAATCATGATGCAAGCATGTCAGTACCGAGTACGGCACCGAGCAGGGTGACCTCGGCGAGCGCGGGCACGGTGTCAGGGCCCCTGAAGACGGCACAGCAAGCCTGGAAGAGGGCTGCACAGCACCGGCCGGCGCCTGCACGCGCTTCCTCGCGCGCCGCGGCCTCCTCCCCTCTGCCGCCGGCCTCGCCGCCACCACCCGTGTCAGCTTCACATCCGGTGGCGCCGCGACTCCCGACACCCCATCTCTCTTATCCCCACACCCATCGATTCGAATTTTACCGGAGATTGTTGTGGGGAAGGAGGAGCAATGGCTACTTTGGGGCTCGAATGCGAAGACGCCGAAGGAGTGGTGATGGGATCGGCAAATCCTTAGCTGCCTGTAAAAATTACGATCTCTCCCTGTTGAATCTTGAAATTGTTTTGCGGGACGTTTTTTTCATCTACCCAGTTTACCCTTCGGTGAAAATATACTTATTGCTGGTTGGACAAGTACTGACAGATGTCAGCCATTAGATCTACATACTTTGACGGCTGCTCTTACCTGGTCCGTACCGTAAAAGAGCCCTCGGTTTGAGTCGCACGATTTATTGGATTTGGCCACCACACTGATAAGTTATGTTCTAGTTCATTCTTTTTTGTGATGTTTAAGATTAGGGATTTTTTCTGTAAGTATATTTTCCTAGTTTTTGGCATGATCTGGATCACCTGTACGTTGTTTAGATAGTCATTGTGGTACCAGTTCTCTTTAAACTAGAATTGTCTAGTATTTCTCTCGATTGGAGTAATGCATGCCGTTATTCTTTGCACGCTTGGAGTTGTTTGTTTTGACTTGTGTTATCCCTTTGAATAAGCTCCTGAACGATTTCCTTGTGCTGCAGACTGGTGTCGACCGCTGGGACAGGCTGAAGTAGACAGACGGGCTGGACGAGAAGCTGGCGCTGATGGAGTCCTCTCTCAAGTTGTTGGCGACCGCGAGGGATGAAGTGTGACCGGCCCAGACGATCATCGATTTGAATTCAAGCGGCTGCCCTAGCTAGGCCCTATTTTATTTGCGTCGATGGAGGTTGGCGTTGAGAGAATGACTAGCTGGTGCTCGGGATTTGGTTGACTGCTGTTGTATATGTTTCTAGCTCTGGAATTGGCTATTGTATGCTTGCCTTACCTGGGCAGTTGTCTGATGTTGAATCTTTTGGCTGGGCGCTAAACATCTTGTGGTTTCAGTTCCTTGTTGATGTGTGTAAAATAAAATGTATGCCCTGTAGATGCTCGTATCATCACCATAGAAATATTTGTAAGAATATCATCATTGAATTTTGCTACAGATTGACTGAGATTTTTTCTCCATTATGTCCCTAGATGATTTAAACCATTAGGTTTGTTTATGGCATCTAGTTAATTTTATCAGTAACTAACGGCCAATATACAATAGCTCGAAGCAATCTTGCTCTCAATCCTTCTTGAATTCAAACGGGAAATCAATTCAAAAACTTCGTGAACATGAGAACACTTGTCCCTCTCGCCTGCATGCAGCAAGCCCTAGAAAAAGGGATTGGCTGAGTAATCGTCAACGGAATTTATTGTTGAGCGTCACGGAGTGGAAACAACCGCAATATTGGTTTGCATGCGTATTTATTTCCCTCCCGTGGCACGGAGTGGAACCAAGCCCCGATGTTGGTTTGCATACGTATTTATTTCCCTCCATTATAGGTAACAGCCATTTATGGGGCCTCCACCTCATCAATCCACTACACCACCAATCTCAGCCCTCCGTTGCACCGCACAAACACGAACAAGAGACCAGAGGATCCCAAACCCATCTTCTTCCCCGCTGCGCTATCTCTCTCTTTTCACTCGGCTTGTCTCTATAAATATAAGGGCACCGTCACGAGAGCCGCGTGCGAGGGCGCGTGCGACTTAGACTTAGGACTTAGGCGTGGCGGCCGTGGCCGGGCAAGCAACACTTTGTTTCATCTATGGTTGATGCAAAGTATGAAGAGACTGAGTCTTTCCGTCATCCACCTCTTCTCTCTACATCGAGGTAATCTGTCGCGGCCAACAAGTTCATGTTCTTTGACACTTGGGTTTGCTCTAAACAAGTAAATCTCGTTTCTGGTTGTTTGTTTCTAGTTCTGTTTATGGATTCTTTTGCCAATTCTAGTAGCTATATTAATGTGTATGTTGCAGCTCTATACCATATTTGTCTTTACTTGCTAGAAGCAGAATAGATCCACCCGCGTGGTGACGAAAGTTGGTTCTTGGTTCCATCAATCATTTACCCTGCCCTTCTTTTCTTCCCGTGTTGTCAGTCTAGATTCAGTTATGTTGGAGGTGTACCTTTAACCAGATCTAGTGACACTTTTAAATCAATTTTAAACCAGATCTAGTGTCACAGAAGTTCTGGAGGTAAATCGTGAATAGTTTTCTCTGTTTTTCTGGTTCAGAGCTTAGGGTTAGTGCAGCAAACGTAGTGAATGATGCAGAATTTCTCTTCATGTTGTTTTGTGAATATTTTTTCTTAAACTGCTGATATCTCATCGTCATTAGATATTCATCTGACGGTATTATGTTTTTATTTTCAGTACCAAGGACCCTGGGCAGAAGCCATTCGAGTTCAACATTGGCCTGGGTTCAGTGATCAAAGGTGTGATCTTAACTTATTTTGCAGGGCTCCATGCAACATGTATGTGCTGACACACTTTGGTTAAGAACCGATGCTGATTCTTTTTCCACAGATGCACGATCAGACTGCATTTGCAATGATAAGAAAAATGAGCGTTGAGGTTTGAAAAATGACCACAGATGCACTCTCGTTGGAAGCTATAGCCTAGTTGTTGGATCGACACATGACTGCACACTTGCTGCCCATAGCCGAAGATACTGGTAGAAAGCATGCCTCTAGTCCCGGGACTAAAAGGGTTTGAGGCAAGGCGAATGGTTGCCCCGTCCCCCTCTGGTCCCGCTTCGATAGCTATTGGGGACTAGAGGTAAAAACCTATAGGGTTTTTTCTACTAGTGAAGAGCGGTCTATGCATAGGTGTAAGATTTGATCTAGAACACATGGTGTGCGGGCATTGCCTAAGTTTGTGCAATTACGTTTGAAAGGACACGGATGTCGCCTAGAGGGGGGGGGGTGAATAGACGTTTAAAAATAATTACGGTTAAGGCTTGAATAAATACGGAATAAAACTAGCGTTTAATTTATCAAGCTAAATCCTAAACAAACTAGGTTCACCTATGTGCACCAACAAGTTATGCTAAACAATTCAAGAAACTATGTGATAGCAAGATATGTTACTTCAAGCTCGATGGCTATCACAAAGTAAATTGCATAAGTAAAGAGATCGGGTATAGAAATAACCAAGAGACGAGGAGACGATGATTTATCCCGAAGTTCACTTCCCAATGGAAGCTAATCTCCGTTGGAGAGGTGTGGAGTCACAATGACTCAAGCGCCCAATGGCTCACCTTATTCTCCTCGTGCCTCCACCGATGCGGAGTGCCACGATCCACTATGGGACCTTTGAGGGCGGTCACCGATCCCGTACAAGGTTGGAGCAATGTCCACAAGTCAATTGGAGGCTCCCAACAATATCCCGCGAGCCACCAAAACTCCGAGATAGCAACAAGGTCCGGAGCTACCAAAACTCCGAGACAACAACCGTCTAGGGCACCCCAAGTACCCAAGAGGACAAGCTCAAGGGCACTCCAAGAACCCAAGAGTAACAAGCTTCTCAACCTTTCACTCGAACGAATCCTTGTAGAGAACTCAAACCGATGCAACCTATGCAATGGCAAGAACACAAGAAGTGCTTAAATCCTTCACTCTCAAATCCCACCAAAGCAACAAATGCTATGGGGGGAGAAGAAAGGAAGAACAAGGAAGAACTCAACAAATGAATCCACAAGATCTAGATCCAAAAACTTTCCCCTCACTAAGAGGAGAGATGGATTGGTGGAATAGTAGATCTAGATCTCCTCTCTCTTTTCCCACTAATTGGAGGCAAGAATCATGGAGAAATAGAGAGAGAGCAAGCTCCAAAATGTCAACAATGGTGGGGGAAAACTTGCACAAAAGGTGGGGAACCAATGGGGAAGAAGGCCCCTTTTATAGGCCCCCAAAATCAGCCCGTTGGGGGCATTCTGCGCCACCCCGGCCTCCCAGGCCGGCCAGGCCGGCCTCCGGGCCGGACGGTTCGGGTAGGGGTCCGGCCTGGGGAGCCCACCCCGGCCTGAGGCCGGCCTACGATTTTCCTGAAAATGCTCTTCACTAAAAACGCGATATCTTCTGCATCCGGACTCCGTTTTTGATGATCTTGGGCTCGTTGAAATCGCAAGAACGAGCACTACAAGATTATGCAAAGAAACATCATAGTCCATCATTGGATGATAAAACCAAATGATGAAAGTTATTACCTCTCTATAAAGGAATAATCGGTAAAACCTCCAATATAAAAAACGCAATAAGTTTTTGATGAACTTGAGCTTGTATTGAATCACATGACAAGATCAAGAACCACACATGGAGAAAACACAAATGAGAACCAAGAAATATTATGCCAAGTATGCAAAGGTTTGAACTCTCTCCGAGTGATGCGATCAAGTTGCTAATATGAGAGCCCCTCTTGATAGTACGGTTATCTATCCTATAACCCGGTCTCCCTCCTAATGCTATGGGACCGATAAAAGAGAGGAGAGCAAAGAGGAAGAAGAAAAGATACATGGTTACTGTAGCAATTAGGGCTGTATTCTCCGTTTTTAAGCCTTTCCCGTCGATGGAACAACTTCCAAAGCGCGGGAGGCAAACGGTTTGGGAATTTAGTCCCGTGTCGTATTGGTCTCGAGCCAGGTGAACGGTTGCCAAAACACTTTTAGTCCCGGTCCGTCTTACGACCCGGGACTAAAAGGGTTCGAGGCGAGGCGAACGGTTGCCCCTCTCCCCTCTTGTCTCGGTTCGATAGCTATTGGGGACTAGAGGTAAAAACCTATAGCGTTTTTCTACTAGTGCTGAGCGGTCTATGCATAGGTGTAAGATTTGAGCTAGAACACATGGTGTGCGGGCATTGCATAAGTTTGTGCAATTACGTTGGAAAGTTCTCCAACATTCAGATTATTTATGATTACTTCCCAACAAGTTTTTTTTTGTTTTGTTTTCCACTGTATATTGAGATTTTTACAAAATTTGGCAATCCTAGAACGTCCGGGTTGCCGTTGGCAAACTTTTGGCGACCATATAATTTTTCTCTTTCCAACAAAACATGCATAAAGCCAGATTTGAGACGGGACACGCCTTTAGTTAGGAAGCGTTTAAGACCACACACGACTCCCGAGCGAGACGGAACAGGTCTCCACTGCACATGACTCCCAAGAGAGTTTACAAGAGTACTTGCATAAGGACAAGAGTAAAACAATACACAACTCTAGATAGGAAGTGTTTAAGACCCCACTTGAGCAAAGATTCATGTATGTTCCCAAGATAACTAAACCTAAATCTCAATATGTGCTGAAAATTGCTAAAACAATTAATGAAACTAAAAGTGACCTTCATGTTGAATCTTCAGAAACACCTAGAGTGCCTAATGCTGCAAACAATGATTTAGAGTAAGTTATTGATGTTGATTCTACTTCACTTGAAAATACTTGAGTTGCCCTTTTTATGCCTAGCTGAAAGGCGTTAAAGAAAAGAGCTACCGGGAGACAACCCGTTTTATTTCGCTGTTTTCAACCCGTTTTCTTTCGTTTTCTTTGGTGTGCTTTGCACCTGGGTGTTGTATATTTCCTTAGAAACCCCTCTGTATCTTTTCTTTTGAGTTTTTGTTGAGCCAAGTAAAGCCTCTAGTGGAACTATTTTTTTATTCGGCCACATCTTATGTGCTTTACTTGGAGCATCTTTTATTTTTGTTTTCAGTTTTTTTTTTTTTTTGCTTTCAGTTTTTTTTTACTTTTTCAATAAGCTTGGTTGGACCCCAGCATTCTTTTATTGGAGAGTGACACGCTCCGCTTTTTCATGAGAATACTTTGTATTCTTAATCTTTGTGTGGCTGCTGCATTTATTTAGCTCATGTTTTGCATGTATCTCTTATTAGAGTTGTTAGTTTAGTAGTATTATATGAGTACTCTCCTGTTTGCTTGCTTTAGCATTTAGAGAGTTTTTGTTAAAACATATTGTGTATGGTGCTTGTTGGGAAAAAGAAACTGTCGTTTAAAGTAGAATTTATACTGGTGCAAGTAGAAGCTTATTTAGACTGTTGCTAGAACTTTTTCATGTCATGCTAAATGTTATTTTAGTTCTAAAGCCTTGTGATGTTGAGTAGCATGAATATCCTCAAATAGCTGAGAGTGTTTAATATTTCATTGAAAGATTCTTGAGCTGTTCTTGTCATAAGGAAGCATAAATTTTTGGTATTCTCTTTCGAATGTTTTATTTGGTTGACTTGGCGCATGCTCACACCATATTTATGACTACAAACCAGTCATGAATAGCCTCCATGGCCACTTAGTTTTTGAACTATGATACTTCTTATGCTTTAATTAATGATGCTTATGTCGTTATGCATGATTATGGCTCTTATGCTATCTTCATTTATTGCTCCTAGTGTTTTGCTAGCATCCACCTGTACTGAGTATGAGCTCTACTCGTGCACCCAACTCCCTTAAACCAAAGTTTTTCCCATATAGTCCACCATACCTACCTACATGTGGTATTTAACTGCCACTCCAAGTAAATTGCTCATGTGTTACCTTTAAAATCTTCAAAATAACTCTTGTTTTATGTTCCCGTTTTTGCTCATGAGGACGTCAATAGAGAATCTTTATCTCACTTGTTGATTGGATTTCACACACTGGACTAGTGGCTTCATCCGCTTATCCAAATGATAGAAGAGCTGGCTGCGGGGTGCCCAGCCCCAAATTAATACACACAAAATCTCTTCACTATTTTCCCCCCTGATTTATCGGTCAAAGCATAATTGTGTAAACAAAAGAGAAAGAGGGATGACCTTCTACCCAGATGCGTCCTTCACATGGGAGCCACTCTTGTGAATCCAGTTGGCTTGTGAAGCACTGTATTTTCTATTTACCATTCGTTGACTTTAACATACATCTCCCAAAATATAGACACTCCTCCATGGTATGTTATTGTTGGCAGGCACCCGAGGATTCGGTTAGCCATGGTTTGTGAAAGATGGATGGGAGGAGTGTCAAACTTTTAATACCTCTGTTTAATAAAATAAAATCTCTAGCACATGAGTGATCCCTGCTTCCCTCCGCGAAGGGCCTTTCTTTTACTTTTATGTTGAGTCTCCATCTTCTAACTTTATGCACAGTTGAGAGAGCAATTTTGCCATTCTTAGTTCTACATGCATTGTCCCACGAACATCGATAATTATTACTTCATGATGTGATATCATTTGTTCTTAAATTATTTGGTCTAGTCTTCCTCATGAACTTTGAAGGTGTCTTGGCATTTATGTTTTGCCCCACTCTTAAGGACTAGCGAAAATATCACTTTGCCATGCTTTCTCTATACCTGAAACAGACGTTTATATTTCTTTGCTTTGTTTCTCATGATCCTTTATTTGAGATACTCTTCATGATGAAAGGTTATTGCGTTGCTTTATTATTAAAGTTATATTATCATGTTTGTGTTTGAAGTTCTATGATCTCAGTTTGCATATGCCTTTACATTTTTATGATCAAGATTATGATAGTAGCATGTCACCTCAGAAATTATTGTGTTTTATCATTTACCTACTCGAGGACGAGTAGGAACTAAGCTTGGGGATGCTTGATACGTCTCCAACGTATCTATAATTTCTGATGCTCCATGATGATATTATGTCAATTGCTACATGTTTTCTCCCTTCTTTATGCCATTTTTATCGATTTTTCGGACTAACCTATTGACAAGATGCCACAGAGCCAGTTCCCTGTTTTTCTGCCGTTTTTAGTTTCAGAAAAGTTGTTCTGGAAATATTCTCGGAATTGGAAATTTCGAAGCCCGGAAGTCCTATTTTCCCGGGAAGCATCCAGAAGACTAAAGAGGAGACGAAGAGAGTCATCAGGAGGCCCACACCATGGGGTGGCGCGCCCCCCTTGGCCGCGCCAGGGGGTGGTGTGGGCCCCCCAGAGCTCCACCGCCTCTGCCCTTTCGCCTATTTAATCCCCCCGGATGGAAAACCGTAAACACCTGATCAAATATCCCCGAATAGTTCCGCAGCCGCCGTCACTGTCAACCCTAGATCAGGAGGGTTCTGAAGCTGTCTCCGGCACCCTGCCAGAGAGGAGATCATCACCGGAGGCCTCTACATCACCATGCCTGCGTCCGGAGTGATGCGTGAGTAGTTCATCATTGGACTACGGGTGCATAGCAGTAGCTAGATGGTTGTCTTCTGCTCATATGCCTCCATGTTTAGATCTCGTGAGCTGCCTAACATGATCGAGATTCATCTTATGTAATTCTATGTGTTGTTTTTGTTGGGATCCGATGAATATTGAACTTATGCCAACTTGATTATAGTCTTTATTGCATATGGTATTTGTGATCTTGCATGCTTTCCGTTCATGTGGTTGCTCTGGCCAAGTAGTTTCTAGTGACTCCAAGAGGGAGTATTTATGCTCGATAGTGGGTTCATGCCTCCTCACCACCTTGCTCGAGTGACAAAAACGTGAAGGGGGAGGATGTGATGTTGCCATTAGGGAGAAAACAACGGTGAGAGTGCCCGCGTGCATAATCATTGCCTACATTACACACTTTGTTTAATGTAGTTATCTGTTGCTTGCAACTTAATACCTAAGGGGGTACGGATGATAACCTGAGGGTGGATTATTAGTCATAGATGCAGTTGGATTACGGTCTATGTATATTGTTGTAATGCCCGCACTAAATATCATAGTAGTCATCATGTCATGAATGTGCACTACGGTGCAACCTCTATTCGTCAATTGCCCAGCTGTAATTTGTTCACCCAGCATGCTATCTTTTATGGAGAGACACCACTAGTGAACCTATGAACCCCGGTCCATTTTCCTATACTGCTAAAACAAACCACCACAATTTCCTGCTTTCTTTACTTACTGCAATCATACATTATTTTCCACACTATACGTCTAATTTTGTTTTCAGCAAGACCGGTAAGATTGACGATCTCACTGTACCGTTGGGACAAAGTATTTTGGTTGTGTTGTGTGCAGCTTCCACGTTGTTGCTGACACCGGTGAGCCATCACCACCGTTAGTGGCATCAACCTTCCGAAGGTCTTTTTTCTCCTACTGGATTGATAACCTTGGTTCTTAACTAAGGGGAATTTCCTACCGATGTGCTCATCACACCCTCCTCTTGGGGTATCCCAACACACAACATCATTCTGCAAAAAAAAGGTTGTGTTTAATGTATTAAAATAGGCCAGGGCTAAAAGTTTCACCTGTAGTGCATTAGTTCTCATGGGGTAAATAAGATAAAATGTAAATTGTTAGTGATAATTAATTCATGTGCTATTTAGATCCACTATGGCTTAGAGAACTGCTTTAATGAATCTTTTTGGCGGTTTTAAATTTCTTACCATGCCATGTTGTCAACTTGGCAATGTTCTTATCCCAAATAGATCGGAAATCGACTCTCTTTAGATTCTTAACCCTATATCAGCTGCCCGAGAAATCTCACCGGAAAAGGACAAGCAACATGGAAGCTTTACAACAAGTCACCATGGCTAAGATTGCTACGTTGAATTGGAACCACCAAGTTCTTCCAGAGGTTAGTTATATCGGATATGTTGCCAAAAAATACTGTAGGAGTGTAATAGAGTTCAGAATGTCCTTTTCCATCGGCACCACAAACATGATCACAACATATATAGTATGGCCAACACCTTACCATACAAATCATAATGTAAATATAATGATTTATAGCACATAGTGCACATAGATTATGAACACATCTACAACCATAGGCGGGTTGTCATCGCGCTAAGGTCGGCTAGGTTTCATTAGGTCAGAGAGCTTCCTCGCCGCCGGCCTGGCCCTCAGGTCATCCCACCAGGCTCTGTAGGCACAACATTGTCAACACATGGTTGAGGTCCGCGAGGCTGATGAAATCTCCAGCTAGGTACTTGGAGCTCGACAGCCTCGACTCATACACGCCAAGCACCTTCTTCAGCTTTTCCATGTTCTCCTCAACGACCCTCTCGTTGACCCGTTGTCCGAAAATCGGCCGAAGCCTGACCTCCATAAGAATAGCTTCCATCAGAGGACTGTACTGGTGGGCCTCTACCTCCAGCCACACATCTACCATTGCCGATTCCTCCAGATTGCCTAGCCTGAGGTGATCAGGTTTGTACTTGCGGCAAACATATTTGGTTATTGCGCGTGACTCTGTTGTTGCACGATATAGTAGAGATGAGATGAGATGAGAGAGGGGCTTGACACATGGCGAAAATTTCATGTTGTTTGGCCAACGAAATCACTAGAAAATAGCTACTCCGAATATTTATTTGCAAACGATGGCTCTTGTAGTTTCTTACCCCAGAGGCAGAAATCACCGTCCTCCAAAACAGGGACCTGACCAAATGGCTGTGGAAAGAGAGTAACACTTACTACAGTAATCAGCGATATCAGTCGCAGACAACGAAAGAGCCAGAGTGGTACATACGTTCCTAGCGAGGTGGCCGGGGCTCTTATGCTCGCCGGCAGCAAAGTCGACGGCGACGACCTCATACTCGACGCCGGCCTCCTCCAGGCTCACGAGGACTCTGGATATGTTCCAAGACTTGGCCGTCCCGTGCACCTTCACGACGGGCGCCATGTTGCTTTCCCGGTTCCCCTGTTCTTGGTGCCGCTCTGGTTGACTGCTACTCTGCTAGCATAGTCCCGTATCTTATATTTGTATAGTATAGGATGCACACTTAGAACCGCAACGTTTGTCGAAATACGTGCCTAGCACGCTCATCATGTTCCACGAGGACGGTTTTATATGGAGTATATACCTTTCAGACGATGCATAATAACTGAAACATCCCTCTATAATGTGGAAATTATTGGAACCCTAATATTTGTGTTGTATTGATTTGGCCCTCATATGGGGGTATATAAAGGAGATACAAGGGGGAAGAGACTTGGACTACAAGTTGATCTTCGAGTCCTAATCTATTTCCAACTTATCTCGTATACCTATTCTAACATCCCCCTCAGTCGTAGCGGGAGTGAAGCGGACGCTTGCGACTGGATATGTAGTCTTGCACTTCCGTCGCTCCTCCTCTCCGTCATCATCATCTCTCCTCTCTTCCCTCCCGCAGTCACAGCAGGAGTGGCGTGGACGCAACTGACGACACGGACGTTGTTGACTGGAGTTGTTGCCGAAGTGTTGCTGTAGACGTAGCCCTTGTTGTCGATGTCGAGGTAGTCAACTGTGATGTAGCCGTAGTCGTGGTAGTAGTGGTCGATGTAGTACTCGTCGTAGTTGATGTAGCCGCAATGCCGGAGGCGCAAAAAATTGCGTGATGTGTATGACGGTGCTGCAGTTGTGTTTTTTTACGACGTTTCGCACCTTGAGAGGTACCGTCGCGGGGGCGTCTTGAAAATACGCGGTCGTGGGTCATAAGTGAGTCCACCAGTTTTGCCAGGACTGAGAGAAACTCACCAAGCACACAACGGTTTTGCCAGAACCGTGCGCGCGGTTTTTAGGGGTTTTCACAATAGTAATGCCGGGTTGTCGATGCAGTCTTAGCCGTCGGACGCGGTCGATGCCATCGTCGGTGTCGTGCCGTCTTGCAGGTGTACTGTCAGAGGACGCGTGTCCAGCCTTATGGACGTCGTAGTTGTAGCGGCGGTGGCAGTGTGTTGACGAGGTTAAGACTGAAACGCCACACATGAAATGGTCAACAGTTAGGTAATATCAGTACTTTTCATTTCCATCTTAGAAAACGATTGTGTACTTATATGTTCTCTAATGATTACTCCTCATTTAATAATTTTGTACCTCTTGGACACCAGTAATAGCAAGTTGTTTGATTCCATTCACTTTCTACAGGTTGTCCACAAGGCTACATATTGGGTTACTACATGGTCCCTCCTACTCCCGCAGGCGCAGCGCCCCTTTATGGAAGCTGGCTGCAACCGTTTAATGGCGATGGTTCGTGCTATCCTCTACTCCCATGGGTGGCAGCATGATCGACGTATCCGTGCTTCATAGCACACACACTTTTTTTGGCTTCCCTTATGCAGTACCAGAGTGGCTGAGATGTAGCCTACCTGGTTGATTAAATCACTTTTTGTAAACTTTGATACTTGTGTTTTCTTAATAAAATGCCGTATGCATCACTCCGATGGAGAGGCAGGGAACACCCATTTCTAAAAAAGAGTAATAGCAAGTTGTTTGTCTGAACTATTGTTCTTTCTCTTGGCAAGTAACAACTGGAACTCTGAGCTCTGCTTCCAACTCAGGGAAGAACGGCCGATCAGAGGCGAAGGAGGAATGGTTGAAATAGGCTTTCGCCCCGCTATATTAATATAGCAACCACAACGGCCGAGCCGATACAAAGTGATGAGGGGAACCTCTTACAAAGCAGACCAAAAATAGAAAAGAAAAATAGAGAGAACCACACTTGTCACCGAGGACACCGGAACGAGCACGACACACGAGACTCCACGACGACGCCCCCAAGAGGGTAACGACGTATCACGTCGCCGTCGTCGAGACCAAGATGGTCAAAGGTTTTCACCCGGAGTCCTAACGCAACGAAGGTAGCCACAATAGCGCCCTCAAGAGGGAAACGGTACCCACAGGCATCACCACCATTGGCACCGAAGCGCGGAGCTTTCGCTCGGAAACACCTACGCATAGCGTCCGCGGAGTCGAATCGACAACTAACCCCGAGAATGGCCTCCGACGCGATCTGGGAGAAGCCGCCACCAACTCCAGAAACCCCCACCGTCTGCTTCTCGCCATCCAAATGGCCAAGGAACGAGACCATCACCACCGCCACGTCGCTTGCCGAAGATACGCCCGTGCAGCCCGCCTTCCAGGGCCGCCGCCCCGGCTTCCGCGTCTTCAATCCGTGGGACCAACTGCTGGCGATGTTGACAAGACAATAGCGTGGGGCCGGCAACATATCCAGACCCGCGAGGGCACCGTCCGCAAACTATAGGAGGAGACCCATCCTCCACCGCCTGGGGCGGTCGCCGGCCGGACACAGTAGCAGGGTCAGTCAGGTCCACATCAGCCCATAGGGCAAGATCGGTCCCGACCATCCCCGGCGCCGCGCTGCAGCGTCAAGGTCGCAGATGAGCCCTAGCAGCTAGGGTCCCCGTCGTGCACGCTGTAGGGCCCGTAAAACCCAGATCGGGCCCAGATCTGGGCCGCGCAACCTAGCAGCCACCGCACGGGCACCACATGTCTCCGCCGCCGTGCTGCCCCCAGCTGCTGCTGTCCTGCTCGAGAAGCTCCGGATGGAAGCGCGTCCCCGCACGGGCACCACTCACCACACAGGAAACCACCACCGGATGGAAGCCGCCGCCCCGCTCGAGGACGCCACGAAGCTGCGTCGCCTCCCCAGCGTGCACCACCACCGCAGAGCCGCCCCGCTGCATCAAGCCGCGCCGCCGCGCCCCCTGCAGAGCACGGCGCTCCGAGAGACTCCACTGCCCGCATCCCGGAGCCTCGAAGGAGGGAGAGAAATCCCCGCCGCCGCCCGCGCTCGGCCTTCAGCCGGAGGCGCCCACCGGCGGCGGCGAGAAGGGGGAGGGCGCGAGGGGGGAGCGAGAGAAGAGCGGGCCTAGGGTTCCCCGCGGGAGCGACGAGGGAGGAAAGGAAAGTCTCAGGGGTGTTAGACGACAAAGGAGGAATGGAAGATGAACAGAGACGAAACTCTGATTTCTCAATTTTTTCCGGCATCTAATTGTTGCAAATAGTACCTTCGTAGACGGATAGGCCTCCCTATATCTGCACTAATACGGAACACTTACCATAAATTTTTCAACCTTTCAAATAAACTAGATAATCCCGTTGCATAGGCTGCCGCAAATGTCCGAGTTATCATAAATTTATTGGCATATGAAAAACATTGTGAATTAAATTCTAGGCAAGTCAGTGTGGATAGATATTTTACCCGTTGCACCAATCAGATCAAACGACCAAGTTGGAGCAAATTTATTGTCGAAAATAGTTACTAGAGCGAATTAGCAAAAATATATTACTAAAAGGAATATTTTTTCTAATTCGCTTATATTAAAGACAAAAGTACTCTAACAAGAAATATTGCAAAGCCGTTTGGCAATAAAATTTATCTACCATGAGTTATGCTTATTCCCCCCCACCCACCGCTTTGAGAGTCCTCTCGCAGGTTCCACGGTTTTCGCCGGCCCGTCCTCCGCTCTCCCCCGGCGGCGATGTCGTTCGGCGTGGAAGCGACGACGTGGCTTGGCCTGTAGATATTAGGTGTAGTTTGTTTCTAGCCTTTGTGCTCGTGTTCGCCGTTATGGCGCTTCCCTTTCCCCTCGGCCAGTCTCCGGCGAATCGCAGCGACGCGGGAGGCTTCTCTCTTCTCTCTTGCAGGTTGGAGTCGCGGAGGCTTGTCCTCTGGATAGAAGTGGAGAAAAGCCGATTCAATAAGATCGCGGGCCTTATCATCCACTTCCGAGCTTCTACCAAGTTGGATTGCGGTGATCCCCTGGCCGGCCGTGGTGGCGAGGAGGGGAGTAGCTGCATCTTCTTCGTCCTGATGCTTCTCGAGTGGATCCAAGGATTCGTTGATGCTGTTCTCGGGAGTATCTTCTCGGTGGCCTTGGATTGGTCATCGAATCTGCAAGCCGGCGGGCGGCAACTCCCGGCGCCGAAGTCTCGGCGTGATTCGCTCAACCTCCAAGATGGGAGGCCCTTCAGTGACTGCAAGCTGGCGTTCCACGTCTTCCTCGCACCAAGTGGCTTGTTCCCTGGCGGCGAGGACGATGGCCGGCGACGCAGTCTAGCCAGAGGTGGAGACCAAGGACCTGATCGCGTTTTCGCGATTCTTTCTAGGGTCCTTTGTGCTATTACTCAGGACTGCTTTGTAATCTTCTTATCTTTTGGTGTCCTGTTTGTAATTGGGTCTGTAGCTACCTCTACTTAATACAGCATCCAGGCCTCTCGGGGCCTATCCCATGTTCAAAAAAATACCATGATTTATGCTTGAAGTTTTTTTTTTGCTTACATTAATGAGAATGGATTTAAATTAACTAATTTTCTGTGGATTTGACCACCTCTATATTTGGGAACTAGATTTAGACTTTCGGATAAAAAATGTGAAACTTACATGTTAGACCATGTATAGCCTTTGTATTTGTAATACGTACTTGTACATGTTCCCCATATATATATGAGATAGGCCACCCTCGAAGGGTTGAGCCGGTTCCCCGGCGGCGAGGACGATGGCCGGCGACGCAGTCTAGCCAGAGGTGGAGACCAAGGAACTGATCGCGTTTTCGCGATTCTTTCTAGGGTCCTTTGTGCTATTACTCAGGACTGCTTTGTAATCTTCTTATCTTTCGGTGTCCTGTTTGTAATTGGGTCTGTAGCTACCACTACTTAATACAGCACCCAGGACTCTCGGGGCCTATCCCATGTTCAAAAAAATACCATGAGTTATGCTTGACGGTTTTTTTTTTATTACATTAATGAGAATGGATTTAAATTAACTAATTTTCTGCGGATTTGACCACCTCTATATTTGGGAACAAGATTTAGACTTTCGGATAAAAAATGTGATTTAGCCTTTGTATTTGTAATACGTACTTGTACATGTTCCCCATATATATAAGATAGGCCACCCTCGAAGGGTTGAGCCGCCCCCCCCCCCACACACACACACACACAAACCTAAACCTATACGTTTTACATGGTATCAGCCTAACCCTAGCCGATCCAATCTACATGTCTTCCGCCGCCACCTCCTCCTCTGCCATGGCCGGCGTTCTCCCGGCCTCCCTCGCCGCCCTACTGGCCCAGCCCGCTGCTGCGAAGACTCCTGTCGGCACTCGGAGCGTGGGCTCCCTGTTCTCCTATGCGCCGCCGCCAGTTTCCCCGTCCATCACGGGTGTTGCCGCTGCGCCCACCGCCTCCTCCACAACCATGATGGCCGTTGCTTCCTCGACACCCGCGGCCGTCCACGCCATGGCCCTCGCAGCCTCTCCCACAGTGGCCAGAACTCCCGTGTTGCCGCTGCAGCCTGGAGCCCTGTCCTACGCTGCTCCATCTGAACCAACTGTCGTGTCCGTCGGCGCGGGTGTGCCTGCGTCATCTAGCGCGTTCCAGGCCCCCATCCACTTCGCACACCTCGTCACCATCCGTCTCACGACGGACAGCTACTTGTTCTGGCGTGCTCAGCTCCTGCCGCTCCTTCGCAGTCACTACCTCGTGGGCTATGTTGACGGGACACTCCCGTGCCCTCCGGTGATCCTTGAGATAGTCCAAGGCCCGGTGATCAACCCAACGCACCGCCTCTGGGTGCAGCAATATCAAGCCATCTTATCGGCGATCCGTGGTTCTCTCACCGAGAGTGTCGCGGGGATGGTCCTCTTCTCTTCGACCTCCTGTGATGCGTGGGGGACGCTTGAGAGCAGCTTCGCCTCACAGTCCTCGGCCCGGTCCATGGCCCTCCGCCGTGAGCTCGGTGAAGTCAAGAAACTCAACTCCTCGGTCACAGAATACTAGAACAAGGTTAAAACCCTTGCGGACACACTCGCCTCCATTGGGCAGCCCCTTCGGGATGATGAGTTCACGTCCTATCTCCTCAATGGCCTAGATGGCGAGTACGACTCTCTGTTTGAAGTTGTCACGGATCGTCCAGCACCCATGCTGCCCCGTGATCTGTACGCCCGTCTTCTTAGCATGGAGCAACGCATGGAGAATGGCCTTGCAGTCGAGGGCGCCTCCGACATCTCCTCGGCTCACGCGGCGTACCGCAGGGGGCAGCGCCCCTCGTACTCTGCACCCCCGTCTGGTGGCAAGCCCATTCTCTCCATGCCGCCGTCTACTACCGGCAAGGCACCATCCTCGGCTCCGCCCGCTGCACCGAGCGGTAACACAGGTGGTGGCCGACCACGACCGGTTTGCCAGTTGTGTGGACGTGATGGCCACCATGCCTCACGGTGCCACAAACGTTTTGTACGGAGTTTCCTTGGCATTGGCAATGATGGCCGCAACAATGAGCGTCAAGCAACCCTGGCAGATAAAGCACAAGGGCAAACTCAGTCCTATCCCGTTGATGCACATTGGTATATGGATACCGGCGCCACGGATCATCTGACAAGTGAACTAAACAAGCTCCAGACGAGGGAGTCCTACTAGGGCCATGATAAGGTTCACACTGCGAATAGGTTAGGTATGCACATCTCTCATATTGGTCAATCATCTCTCTCCACTAGTCATTGATGCATGTAAAATGCATAGATGAATTTTGCATATTTTCACATGGTTTTCAATTACATATTGCATCATATAAGGGTATAATTCAACGTTTTATAGTATTTTGGGGTTAAATTACAAAGTTCCCCAACTTTTATGGAATTAACCCTGCCTGTCATAAACCCCGTTTTCTATATTTTTTGACATTTCAGGGGCCAAACTTCCGCGAAATCACCAGAAAATCTGCGGGGGTCATTTTCTTGGAAGGAGAAGACTTGCGGGCGAAGGATCCACGAGAATTGGGCAAGGAGGCCCAAAAGAGGACCCTCCACGCGGCCAGATTCCTTGGCCGCGTGAGAGGCCCCCTTTTGGCACCTGTGGCCCCAATTCCTTCCATCTTCGACTTACCGACTCCGTCTTGACCTAAAAGCGACTATAAAAAGGGTCCCCCGTACCCTTACGGAGAGGAGCGCCGCCGAAACACCGAAACAGAGACCAGAAGTTCCAGATTGGAGGGGGAAAACTCCGGCGGGGCGCCGCCAGTGTGATCTCCTACCCCTCCAACGTCATCTCCATCGACATCTCCATGAAGAGGGAGTAGTCCACCCCAGGGCTATGGGTTTGTGGAAGTAGCACTTGTATCTCTCTCTCTATGTGCTTCACTAATTAGATCCGTATGAGCTGCCTCACATGATTACGGGCACCGTTGTAATTCCTATGTGGTGGATCTTTTCTATGAGTTATTGAATCTGAGATTGCAACTGTTTCTCTTGAGTTATTTGAGTAGATGTATCTTATGTACCCCGTTCTTATTTGCTATCTTTGATCAATCTAGTTCTTGAGAGCGTGTGTGGGGTGATGGGTGCATTAGTTGGAGTAACGGGGGGTGGCTAGTGCTGTGAAAGTGACAGAAGTTCAGCGATCCACTTAGGTTTTGTTAAACCTTTCTTAGTTACCTCACTAGGGATAAAAAGGAGTACCTTGTTACTGGGGATTTGAAGTGACACTAATCAATCTTCATGACTAGATCTAGCAAGTTCTTACTTCAACTTCATGTCACATTGCTTAAAGCTATACTCTGGTTTTTCCTTAATTATCGAGGTGTTATGATTTATTTCGCATCTTGGTGGAGTATTGTAATGACCGGGGTTTTTCCCCAAGTAGGTTGCATGTTCTTTTTCTTTTCTTTCGCATCGGCATGCCATCATGCGTCATCATTCATGGAAAACTGGAAAAAAAATGTTTTAATTGCATAAAATCTTTTTCTAAAATATCTGGTGTTATTTTGCCGCCCCAAAACTATTCTTTTCTTTAATAATGAAACCTTCTTTTTTCTGCAATTTTATATATATAAAAAAAAAACTATTTTTGGGTGGCAGGCCAGCCTAACCAGGCCAGCCCACCACCAAACCCTAGCTACCCAGCAGCCCACAAAGCACACAACTCACGCACGCTACACGCACCCACACGGAAAACGCACACGCCACGCACGCATCGCAACATACACAGCACCACGCACGGAAGAGAAAAAAAAGGTGGGGGATCGATCGATCGACGTCTGCGTCTCCTTCCCCGCTCGAACCCCATCGAGCGCTGCCTCCCCTGCCCGCGATCCCCTCGTCCTCCTCCTCCCGTCGCCCCTCTCCCTCTCGCTCGATCCCCTTCCTCACTGCCTCTCTCTCAAGCTCCGCCGCCCCTCCCTCTTGCTTCTCGCGCCGCCGCCGAGGAGCAGGCCGCGGCCGCCCTCTGCTCCTCACCGGCCGCTGCTGCGCCCCTCCCCTCCGCCGGGCCGAGCTCCGTCCGGCCGTTCCCCGCCTCCAACCGTCACCGGAGTGGCGCCGCCGGCCCGTGGTCCTCTCTCCCGTCGCCTCCCCTCCTCCTCGGCCACAAAAGCTGCTGCGCCCGGCCCCTACTCGCTCCGTCCATGACGCTCGACAGGTGTTTGACGAAAAGACCGCAAGGGCCTCGTTGTCCCGCCGCCTATCTGTGTTGCTCCCGTGGCTGTGCGCAATGCCCGTTGTCGCTTCAGCTTTGTGGTGGCCGCTCTTGGGCGCGTCTAGGTGACCCCGACAAAAATTCCGGGCGACAAGTTCGACACCGACCGGTACCGCATCGACAAGATCGTCGCCAACAAGTACCGCCACCCCGAGGACCTCGGAACAAACCTCGACCACGACTACTCCCCCGACGAACCGTGAACGACTACATCGCCTTCGTCATGTCCGTTTTGCGTTGGCCGCCTTCGTGCGCGCCCGAAGACCGGGACCGTCACGATCACCTCCGACCCCGAAGACGATGCGGTAGCGGTTCGCCCATGACTACTACGACTACACCGGCTCCGGACGTTGAACGACTACGTCGACGACGATGATCGTGTGGTTTGAGAACGAACGTCTACTTCCTCTTCGGACCTCGATGAAAAGATCGACAACGACCACCGATGACGTGAACGACTACCTCGGCTACGGAACGAGAACGACTACGTCGACTACTTCCACGACATCGACGACTTTGTCTACTTCCATTCTTCGTCTACTTCCTCCACGTCCTGAAGACACCGGCGTTGCCCCGAAGATCTCCTCTTTCCGGCGTCGAACACAAAGATCCTCTCCACACGTGTGCACCCCAAACCCAAACCCCTATACCTATGCCCTATTTTCTATAACACATCAGCTATAATTAAAATGTCATCTCATTCATGTGTTGCATTACATTTTTGTGGGTAGATAAATAACTCGAACCTCCTAAATTAAATACTGGGCTTCCGGCTCAATTTAAATTGATTTAATTGCATGAACCATAACTAATTCATTTTAACTCCAAATTTGAAAAGTAAAATATGTTTTACAATCAAAATCCTCTGAACTTTGCAAATATAAACTTTGTTTTCTGTTTTGAATAATTTAAATTGCTGAAAACAACTATTTCTTAATTAATGCATTAAAATTGCTAATTTGATAACTTGCTCATTTTAATTCCAAATCCAACAAATAAAATATGTTTTCATACCAGAAAAATGCACTTAACATGTTCATGCCATCCATGTTCATGTTTGCACCTTGCATGTTGCATTTGTAGTAGTGTTATGTATGTTCACCTAATAAATAAATATGGAATGTGTTGGGGTACTTAATTCAATTGTTGCCCTATTCCATTTAATCTTGTTTAGCTCACCTACTTATTGTTTTCCCATGTGAAACAACATTTAATATGATGGTTAACTAAACAACTTGAACCAATTCCTATTTCTCCGGACTCCGGTTCCGATTAAATTGCTTAAGTTGTTTCCCCTGTTGCATCTTGCCATGCCATGCATATAAAATAGGATCATGCTGGATCTTTTGCCGTAGAAGTAATTGTTGCATCCGGTGTTTGTTCGAGGTTCATTGCTTCTTCCCGGATAGGACGTTGAGATGATGTGAGCAACGACAAGTTCTGCGGATGTACCTCTACTTGCTGGATCTCAGGCAAGTATACTCACTTGCTGCCAAATGGCTGCCTTTCATCACTTGTTACCGATTCTTCCCGTTGTTCTTATTCTAGCCTGTTGATTCGATGCTGGTGTCACGATCCTATTATATGTTTACCTTGCAGCCATGATATAGCCTTTCCTTCCACTTCCTATTAACTGTTGCTTGTTTACCTTGTTGGCCCTCGTGTCGTAGTTGCATGCTTAGTGTTGTTTGCGCTTGAGTCCTGTGGTCCTTTTGTTCTATCACCTGTTTAGTTTGATAGTGGGTTTCAATTCAATCAACAACTTGTTAATGTTTTGGGTAATAATAATTTGATGATAAGGCACCGGCAGGAGGCCCGGGTTAGGGTTTTGGAGCCGGCTGGTGTCGAAACTAGGAAAAGAGTCTTGTCTACTGATCCATGATGAGCGTGCTCACCGCATCCGGGTGGTGGTATGGAACCCCCCTCGACTTAGACTGATCTGCAGCTTATCCGAAGAGCCACACTTAGTTCGGGTGTTCCATTTGCTCCTTGCATAATGGGTTGATCACCCATGGTTACTGATGATGATGATGATGATGATGCATATAGGGCGAGGCCTGTAGTGCCGGGGTGTTGTGTCCTGCGGGAGGTTTGCACACCTGCGCTGAGTATTCGGCTGCGTGGCTGGGACCTTATAGCTCCGTGGCTCCTAGGATGGGTTGTAGAGATGGTTTGGGTCGTGTCAAGCCAACCTGAGTTTTAGTTGGTGGCTTGAGTGTGTACGGATACTGGAGCACACCCTGCAGGGATGAATCTTCTCGAGAAGCCGTGTTGTCCGCGGTTATGTGACGACTTGGTGAAAGTACTGGCTAACAAGTACTCAGAACAACTTACACCTAACTAATGATAATTTGACTAGTAATAGGCTTATTGACACAACAACCTGATCCATCATTAATCCAACTGTGTGAGTTATCCTTGGGTTGCTTCCTTAGTAGGGGGTGACATTGGATGGGTATTGTTTGGTGAGTAGTTGTAGTTGGTTACGATACGCTATCTTATCCTCCTCTTTTAGCCGGATGTTGTAGTGAGTCTCTGTAGTTGGTTAGTGCAGCCCGCTGTCGCTTATTTGCAATAATCCCTTTCTTTCCGTTGATCCCAAAGTATTTGTAGCTTGTGATGACTGGCTACACCGGTATCTTGTGAGTATGGTTTATCCACTTGCCAGTACTTAACCGTACTGACCCACGAATCCTTTTTCGTGGCTGCATATTCAACATTGCAGTCAACAGGTTTGAAGTCTGACGACGTTAGCTTGGGAATCCCTCCGGCATGGCCTGGGCAGGGATTGGACGCTCTCGGTTATCTTCAAGACTCTTAGTCCAATTTGTATCTTGTCCGTAGTCGGACACTATGTTGTTTCTTCCGCTGTTATTTGGATCTTTGTATTGTATCAGTTGTACCCTTGGCTCGTTCGAGTCCTCTTGTATATATCTTTTCTGTTGTTGTGGATTATTCGTGAATTGTTGTAATGTTATCACAAGTGGCAACCTAGAATCGGTTATTATGCGGATTTGGCGGGAATGTTGAAATCTGCATAGTGCCCGATCTCGGGGCGTCACAAATGGTATCAGAGCATGGTTCCGATTCCCGAGATTGTTTCGATACGAATGGTTATCGAAGCAACGGGTCCGCAAAGTCTGTAGGTTAACCTCGCTAACGGTCGTTGTTTCTAGAGTGTCAAAAACTATTTCTGCTAAACTATTTTGGAAAAAAAAACATCTCAATAGGATTCTTGTTTTCTGCTTATCTCTATTCTGTTTCCCCTCCCATCTTATTTGTTTTCGAGTCTCCCCCTCTTGTCTATCTTTCAAAGTGTTAGGATCCTACGTGGGTGGACGTTTTCTGAGCCGTTAACCTAATAGGTTCGATCATCGGAAGATTCCTGGTGGAAGAACATCGTCGTCACTCCGAGCAAGAATCTCTTGTTAGTGGTGTCGAGAATCCCTTGTTGGTGGTGTCGAGGAGATCAACGTGAAGCACGAAGGATCGATAGTCGAACTCTTCCCTCCCCCTTGCTTCGGGCGGATTGCGAGGGCGCAATCCCTTGTTAGTGGTGTCGGTTGTAATGACCGGGGTTTTTCCCCAAGTAGGTTGCCTGTTCTTTTTCTTTTCTTTCGCATCGGCATGCCATCATGCGTCATCATTCATGGAAAACTGAAAAAAAATGTTTTAATTGCATAAAATATTTTTCTAAAATATCTGGTGTTATTTTGCTGCCCCAAAACTATTTTTTTTCTTTAATAATGAAAACTTCTTTTTCCTGCAATTTTATATATATAAAAAAAACTATTTTTGGGTGGCAGGCCAGCCTAACCAGGCCAGCCCACCACCAAACCCTAGCTACCCAGCAGCCCACACAGCACACAACTCACGCACGCTACACGCACCCACACGGAAAACGCACACGCCACGCACGCATCGCAACACACACAGCACCACGCACGGAAGAGAAAAAAAAAGGTGGGGGATCGATCGATCGACGTCTGCGTCTCCTTCCCCGCTCGAACCCCATCGAGCGCTGCCTCCCCTGTCCGCGATCCCCTCGTCCTCCTCCTCCCGTCGCCCCTCTCCCTCTCGCTCGATCCCCTTCCTCACTGCCTCTCCCTCAAGCTCCGCCGCCCCTCCCTCTTGCTGCTCGCGCCGCCGCCGAGGAGCAGGCCGCGGCCGCCCTCTGCTCCTCACCGGCCGCTGCTGCGCCCCTCCCCTCCGCCGGGCCGAGCTCCGGCCGGCCGTTCCCCGCCTCCAACCGTCGCCGGAGTGGCGCCGCCGGCCCGTGGTCCTCTCTCCCGTCGCCTCCCCTCCTCCTCGGCCACAACAGCTGCTGCGCCCGGCCCCTACTCGCTCCGTCCATGACGCTCGACAGGTGTTTGACGAAAAGACCGCAAGGGCCTCGTTGTCCCGCCGCCTATTTGTGTTGCTCCCGTGGCTGTGCGCAATGCCCGTTGTCGCTTCGGCTTTGTGGTGGCCGCTCTTGGGCGCGTCTAGGTGACCCCGAAAAAAATTCCCGGTGACAAGTTCAACACCGACCGGTACCGCATCGACAAGATCGTCGCCAACAAGTACCGCCACCCCGAGGACCTCGGACCAAACCTCGACCACGACTACTCCCCCGACGAACCGTGAACGACTACATCGCCTTCGTCATGTCCGTTTTGCGTTGGCCGCCTTCGTGCGCGCCCGAAGACCGGGACCGTCACGATCACCTCCGACCCCGAAGACGATGCGGTAGCGGTTCGCCCACGACTACTACGACTACACCGGCTCCGGACGTTGAACGACTACGTCGACGACGATGATCGTGTGGTTTGAGAACGAACGTCTACTTCCTCTTCGGACCTCGATGAAAAGATCGACAACGACCACCGATGACGTGAACGACTACCTCGGCTACGGAACGAGAACGACTACGTCGACTACTTCCACGACATCGACGACTTTGTCTACTTCCATTCTTCATCTACTTCCTCCACGTCCTGAAGACACCGGCGTTGCCCCGAAGATCTCCTCTTTCCGGCGTCGAACACAAAGATCCTCTCCACACGTGTGCACCCCAAACCCAAACCCCTATACCTATGCCCTATTTTCTATAACACATCAGCTATAATTAAAATGTCATCTCATTCATGTGTTGCATTACATTTTTGTGGGTAGATAAATAACTCGAACCTCCTAAATTAAATGCTGGGCTTCCGGCTCAATTTAAATTGATTTAATTGCATGAACCATAACTAATTCATTTTAACTCCAAATTTGAAAAGTAAAATATGTTTTCCAATCAAAATCCTCTGAACTTTGCAAATATAAACTTTGTTTTCTGTTTTGAATAATTTAAATTGCTGAAAACAACTATTTCTTAATTAATGCATTAAAATTGCTAATTTGATAACTTGCTCATTTTAATTCCAAATCCAACAAATAAAATATGTTTTCATACCAGAAAAATGCACTTAACATGTTCATGCCATCCATGTTCATGTTTGCACCTTGCATGTTGCATTTGTAGTAGTGTTATGTATGTTCACCTAATAAATAAATATGGAATGTGTTGGGGTACTTAATTCAATTGTTGCCCTATTCCATTTAATCTTGTTTAGCTCACCTACTTATTGTTTTCCCATGTGAAACAACATTTAATATGATGGTTAACTAAAAAACTTGAACCAATTCCTATTTCTCCGGACTCCGGTTCCGATTAAATTGCTTAAGTTGTTTCCCCTGTTGCATCTTGCCATGCCATGCATATAAAATAGGATCATGCTGGATCTTTTGCTATAGAAGTAATTGTTGCATCCGGTGTTTGTTCGAGGTTCATTGCTTCTTCCCGGATAGGACGTTGAGATGATGTGAGCAACGACAAGTTCTGCGGATGTACCTCTACTTGCTGGATCTCAGGCAAGTATACTCACTTGCTGCCAAATGGCTGCCTTTCATCACTTGTTACCGATTCTTCCCGTTGTTCTTATTCTAGCCTGTTGATTCGATGCTGGTGTCACGATACTATTATATGTTTACCTTGCAGCCATGATATAGCCTTTCCTTCCACTTCCTATTAACTGTTGCTTGTTTACCTTGTTGGCCCTCGTGTCGTAGTTGCATGCTTAGTGTTGTTTGCGCTTGAGTCCTGTGGTCCTTTTGTTCTATCACCTGTTTAGTTTGATAGTGGGTTTCAATTCAATCAACAACCTGTTAAGGTTTTGGGTAATAATAATTTGATGATAAGGCACCGGCAGGAGGCCCGGGTTAGGGTTTTGGAGCCGGCTGGTGTCGAAACTAGGAAAAGAGTCTTGTCTACTGATCCATGATGAGCGTGCTCACCGCATCCGGGTGGTGGTATGGAACCCCCCTCGACTTAGACCTGATCTGCAGCTTGTCCGAAGAGCCACACTTAGTTCGGGTGTTCCATTTGCTCCTTGCATAATGGATTGATCACCCATGGTTACTGATGATGATGATGATGATGCATATAGGGCGAGGCCTGTAGTGCCGGGGTGTTGTGTCCTGCGGGAGTTTTGCACACCTGCGCTGAGTATTCGGCTGCGTGGCTGGGACCTTATAGCTCCGTGGCTCCTAGGATGGGTTGTAGAGATGGTTTGGGTCGTGTCAAGCCAACCTGAGTTTTAGTTGGTGGCTTGAGTGTGTACGGGTACTAGAGCACACCCTGCAGGGATGAATCTTCTCGAGAAGCCGTGTTGTCCGCGGTTATGTGACGACTTGGTGAAAGTACTGGCTAACAAGTACTCAGAACAACTTACATCTAACTAATGATAATTTGACTAGTAATAGGCTTATTGACACAACAACCTGATCCATCATTAATCCAACTGTGTGAGTTATCCTTGGGTTGCTTCCTTAGTAGGGGGTGACATTGGATGGGTATTGTTTGGTGAGTAGTTGTAGTTGGTTACGATACGCTATCTTATCCTCCTCTTTTAGCCGGATGTTGTAGTGAGTCTCTGTAGTTGGTTAGTGCAGCCCGTTGTCGCTTATTTGCAATAATCCCTTTCTTTCCGTTGATCCCAAAGTATTTGTAGCTTGTGATGACTGGCTACGCCGGTATCTTGTGAGTATGGTTTATCCACTTGCCAGTACTTAACCGTACTGACCCACGAATCCTTTTTCGTGGCTGCATATTCAACATTGCAGTCAACAGGTTTGAAGTCTGACGACGTTAGCTTGGGAATCCCTCCGGCTTGGCCTGGGCAGGGATTGGACGCTCTCGGTTATCTTCAGGACTCTTAGTCCAATTTGTATCTTGTCCGTAGTCGGACACTATGTTGTTTCTTCCGCTGTTATTTGGATCTTTGTATTGTATCAGTTGTACCCTTGCCTCGTTCGAGTCCTCTTGTATATATCTTTTCTGTTGTTGTGGATTATTCGTGAATTGTTGTAATGTTATCACAAGTGGCAACCTGGAATCGGTTATTATGCGGATTTGGCGGGAATGCCGAAATCTGCATAGTGCCCGATCTCGGGGCGTCACAAGTATAAGAGGGATCAATATGACCGTAGAGATCTCTATGCTAGGACGTGATGCCCATATGAAAGTAATCAATGTTAAACATGTTATTGTAATCTCACATGTAATTCTTTATGTCCACTGTCTACTTTATTTGAGAGAATGCAAGTGTGAAACCATGAACCCCGGTCCTATTTTAAATATAAGAAAACACTCTAGTTACTTTGCTGCAATTTACTTTACTTTCACTTTACTTTACTTGCATCTCCAATTCGAATTTACATTATCTCCATCACCACTTGCATCACAAAAAGACAAAAACAATCCATTGCATATTTATTTTCTCATTTGCATTTAGTAGTAGATTTAATTATTGCACGTTTACTTTCAGTTTTGCATTGTAATTTAGAAGTCTCACACCTTATGCTTGACAACCACTTGGTGAGGTTGAGGGCACAAAATTCTCTACTTGTTTGCAGGATCCTGGAGGAAGCTTGGAAGACAACTGCTGAAATACTGGCTCCCCAAGAGTTCGATATAAACCCTCGAGTCACCCTCGTGGGGAAGAAGCCTTGCCACTAGCTACACACTCTGCACTTGGAGTCTCAACCTAGCCATCAAGCGTTTTTCTGGCGCCGTTGCCGGGGAGCCATAGGTGAAGGAGTTGTCCAAGGGAGCTCACAAGAAGTCTTCATCATCAACAAGGTGTGCAAACACCTAAGCTTGGGGAGGTTGCACCTATGTGAGTACCGTCCTTTCTATCTCCACCTTCTTTCAAGTAGATTGTTTTGTTTCTTGTCTTGTTTTTGTTTTTGTTTTGTTTTTGTTCTTGTTTTTGTTTTGTCTTGCATATTTTATTTTAGTTTGCATTTTAGTTATCTAGTTTATTTTAGTATTTCGAATTTTCCTAGTTACTTTACTTTTCAGTTTTGCATAAAAAATTAAAAACTACATAAAAACTGTTAAAATGGGTGATAGAACTAAATTAAGTGATGACACAAATACACCCAATGACCAATTCATTGCTAGGCCAATTACTACACCTGAAATACAAGCTGAAAGCTATGAAGTAAGTCCTAGTTTATTGAATTTAATTACTAGAGAGCAATTTGGTGGTAGTGTTATGGAGGATGCCTCTATGCATCTTCATGATTTCATGGAAATATGTGATATGCAAAAATTTAAAAATGTGGAAAGTAGTGTTTTAAAACTGAAATTATTTCCTTTTTCACTTAGAGGAAAGGCTAAAGAATGGTTACTTTCACTACCTACAGCTAGTATAAAGTCTTGGGATGATTTAAAAGAAGCTTTCATTAAGAAATATTATCCTCCCGTTAAATTTTTCCAAAATAGGAATAATATCCTCTCATTTAGGAAAAATGATAATGAACATGTAGCCATGGCATGGGATAGAATTAAATTAATGATTAGAACATGCCCATCACATGGAGTAAATGAATGGACCATACTACACTCTTTTTATAATGGTCTAAACTACATGTCTAGAAATATACTTGATTCTGCTGCTGGAGGTGCCTTTATGAGTAAAACTGTAGGTGAGGCTAAGAGCATATTAGAAAGCATATTGCAAAATTATATCAATGGAATACTGAAAGAGCACCCAATCCCACTAAGAAAATAAACTCAATTGAAGAAACCAATGATTTGTCTTCTAAAATGGACATTATTCTTGCTTTTATTAATAAATAAAATATGGAGAATGTGCCTTTGCAGGAGCTTGTTGGTAGTAATTCTGAAAGTGTGGATGTTAATTTTGTTAGGAATTATGGTAGCAATGGTTTTGGTAATGCTTACAATTCATATAGTAAACCTCCTTATGTGCCAAATAAACCTTTTGTTCCATATCCTAATGCTAATGAAAATAAGTGGAAGCCTTCTAGTGAAATTTCTGAATCTAATAAATTGCTTATGGAACAAGTTGCTAGTCACAATGCTATGATACATGAGTTAAATAAGTCTATTGCATCCATTAGTAGTGATATTAAAGGATTGCAACTTCAATCTTCGAATTTAGATAAAGCATTGTCAAAATTAGCTGATAATCAAGCAACTCTATTAAGCATGTCAGCAGGAAAGCCACAAGCACAACCTAGTGTAGGAATGAATTCTATTACTATTACTGCTCCTATTATTGAAAATATTGATCATATTGCTGAGAATACAAGTAAGCATGTCCCTACTAGCTTAGAAGAAACTTTGAATGTAATAGTGAAGTACCCTGAATATTTACTTCCATATATGTCTTATCTTGCTAGCAAAGATGAAATTAGTCCTCATGAATCAAGCATGCTAGCTAAATTAGAGAGTAAAGTAGAGGAAATTATGATGCTTACTGAAATTAAGGATCCATTGCTTGATTTAGAAAAAAGTAGCTTGCAAGAACTTATTGCTACTCTACAAAAATTTGCTAGTAATCCCACTATAAATATTAATCAACCTAGCTTTGGATCTTATATTGCTAATCATGTCTTGCAAGAAAAAATTGCTAGGTACAATAATGAGGCCATGATACCTCCTAAGCTTGGGGATGCATGGATCCCCAAGGTGCTAGTTTCAATTGGAAAAGAAATTCACCATGCTATGTTAGATTTAGGTTCTAGTGTATCGGTACTCTCTAAAGAATTATATGAATTGCTAGAACTAGAAAATTTAGAAAAGTGCTCAAGTGAATTTGTCCTTGCTGATAACTCTACTAAACATGCTATAGGACAAGTAAAAGATGTTATTATTGAATTGCACATGACTTTCGTACCCGTTGATTTCATTATTATGGATATGGGGGATAAATCCCCTAGTCCTATTATTTTGGGTAGACCTTTTCTTCGTACTACAGGTGCAATCATAGACTCCAAGGAAGGGAATGTCAACTTTCAGTTCTCTCACAAGAAAAGCATGGAGAACTTCCCAAGGAAGAGGGGCACGCTGAAGAACAAGCTCCCTCGTGAGCTTTATCCCTCTTGATTATCAAGTAAGTAAAGGCTAGCTATATGGCTATAAAGAAAGCGCTTTACGGGAGGCAACCCGGTTTTTTTTTTTTTTGGATTTTCCTAGTGTCCTCTTGCTGTCTCAAGAGATTAGTTTTTTTGTTTTAATTCTGGAGTTTTCAATAAAGAGTCAAACCTATTTGGACTTATAAGTTGCTATCCTAGTGCATGAAATTTCTGTTTCAGCACGAGTCTGCTCACCGTATGATTTTACGTTTTTTATTGGTATGTCGGATTGAGCTAATTTTTTAGTATGTTCTGCAACTTTTCGTCCTCTGTAAGCATAAAAATTGGCTTAAGTTTTTGACGAGTCTAGCTTAGGGAAAAACGTTCGTTTTGCTGCTGTTGCTTTTCTGGACAGATTCTGCCTTCTTTTGTTTTATGCACTCTTTGGGCTTGGGAATCGAATTTCCATGATTCTTTCAAGAAAGAGAGTGAACATACAACATAATGAACCTTATTGTCTATCTACTGGAGCATTTGATTTGGAATTTTGCACAGCAAGCATGTGATTTGTTTGTCCTTGCTAATCTCACCCCACAGAAAAAGAATGGGAGAAACATGTTTTGTGAAGTTTTTTCACAGGGAATAGAGGAGTTGCGCCTCAAGACATCCAAGAATGGGAAAGCCATAAGTTTGGGGATGTGATGAACACCCCACTGGAGCTACACTCTTTTGGTTAGCACACGCCTACTTTCTTTTTTTCTAAGCAAAGCATTTATCGTAGAGACTTCAAGCGTCTAGTTTTTGTTTTTATTTTTGTTTTGATAAGACCACCACCATCATTTTATATGAGATTGAGCTACTGGAGTTTGGGGTTGGAATGTATTGGATGCTAGTATTATGACTTGGAATAGGGATGCCATGGTTGATTTGAAGAGCTACATATGTTTGCATGATTTATAGGCTTTTTATGTGTAGAAATTTGCAATAATGTTGTCTTGAGCTATCTCTTAATCATTTCCTTGATGTTAATTGCTGGTTTATTTAGTTTGGCATGAAATGAGTAGTTCTATGGACATATGAATGCATAGTAGCTGGTCAACTATCTCCCTCTTTCTAGCCCAAAAATTTAAAAATTCCAACAAGTAAAAACTTGTTTCCAACACTCCTTAGTCAAGTATTTCCAGTGAGTCCACCATATCTTCCCATTAGCTTCATTTCTATTCCGAGTATGTTCACCATGTTATTGTGTTATTTATGTTCTAAATTAAGATATTCACTTTATTAATTTTCATGGGTTGAACATGGGATAGGACTCTCACGAACTTTTGAAGGCACACTTTACTTTTTATGCATCTAATAAACATGACCCAATAATGGGAGCCACAAGTTTTGCGTTTGACAAGTGTGTGGTTGGGAGCTAGCTATAAATGTGTATCACCGGAAAGCTTTCAACATTGCACAAAAAAATTTACATTTGGTTGATACCATGTACTTTTGTTTTTGGACTCCTGCCATGCCGAAATGAAATAGAGGAATAGTAAGTTTTGATGAGTAAGTATCTATATGACTAGAGAAACGCATTGGGCCGCTAACCCAAGCCATGCTTTATCATGGTGGAAATTTACTTACAGCTTGAGTGACTCTACAACACATCCTATAATAAAATAAGAAGCTATGCATAATAGTGAATGAAAATAAAAAGGATGATGAGTCTACTCCGTTTGTTCATCTTGTCATTGTATCATGGGCTTGTTTCCATGTCATGGGGCAAGAGGTACCTCTTTGCGGTTCTCTATGATGTCATTAATACTTATTATGATTGTACAAAGCTTATTAGGAATCTTAAGTTGAGTAATCATGGAGTAGGTTTTCACACTCACGGGGCATGAGGCTTTCAACCACCTTGTCATTCTCATTACTTCAATACTCACAATTTTAGGATGCTAGTGATAAAGGGGAAATGAGAGTCCTAGATCATGGATACAACATTTCAATTAGTAATTTTAGTTGAATAATTTAGAGGCTAAATAAGACTTGATCATGTTTTACCTCTACTCAATTTTCTCCAAAGTGCCCACCATATTTTCTATTCTCCATTATGCTATTCTTTGACCAATATAGGATTTTATTTTTCATTTTGTGTATGCATTTGGTCCATAGTGCTTTTATTTCATTATACACTTTGTGAACTTTCATGAAGCATCTTTGCTTGCATATTTGATATTTCTTACAACATGAATTGTATATTGCTACTCATTTCTAGTATTAATCATTTGATTATATGTAGCATGAATAATCCTCCTTGATATTCCATGATTGTTTCAATATGCAAAACCCATCTTAGTTTTATCACCTTCATACTCGAGGACGAGCATGGCTTAAGCTTGGGGATGTTGATGCATGTAAAATGCATAGATGAATTTTGCATATTTTCACATGGTTTTCTATTACATATTGCATCATATAAGGGTATAATTCAATGTTTTATAGTATTTTGGGGTTAAATTACAAAGTCCCCCAACTTTTATGGAATTAACCCTGCCTGTCATAAACCCCGTTTCTATATTTTTGACGTTTCAGGGGCGAACTTCCGCGAAATCACCTGAAAATCTGCGGGGGGTCATTTTCGTGGAAGGAGAAGACTTGCGGGCGAAGGATCCACGAGAATTGGGCAAGGAGGCCCAAAATAGGACCCTCCACGCGGCCAGATTCCTTGGCCGCGTGAGAGGCCCCCTTTTGGCCCCTGTGGCCCGAATTCCTTCCATCTTCGACTTACCGACTCCGTCTTGACCTAAAACCGACTATAAAAAGGGTCCCCCGTACCCTTACGGAGAGGAGCGCCGCCGAAACACCGAAATAGAGACCAGAAGTTCTAGACTGGAGGGGGAAAACTCCGGCGGGGCGCCGCCGGTGTGATCTCCTACCCCTCCAACGTCATCTCCATCGACATCTCCATGAAGAGGGAGTAGTCCACCCCAGGGCTATGGGTTTGTGGAAGTAGCACTTGTATCTCTCTCTCTATGTGCTTCACTAATTAGATCTGTATGAGCTGCCTCACATGATTACGGGCACCGTTGTAATTCCTATGTGGTGGATCTTTTCTATGAGTTATTGAATCTGATATTGCAATTGTTTCTCTTGATTTATTTGAGTAGATGTATCTTATGTACCCCGTTCTTATTTGCTAGCTTTGATCAATCTAGTTCTTGAGAGCGTGTGTGGGGTGATGGGTGCATTAGTTGGAGTAACGGGGGGTGGCTAGTGCTGTGAAAGTGACAGAAGTTCAGCGATCCACTTAGGTTTTGTTAAACCTTTCTTAGTTACCTCACTAGGGATAAAAAGGATTACCTTGTTACCGGGGATTTGAAGTGACACTAATCAATCTCCATGACTAGATCTAGCAAGTTCTTACTTCAACTTCATGTCACATTGCTTAAAGCTATACTCTGGTTTTTCCTTAATTATCGAGGTGTTATGATTTATTTCGCATCTTAGTGGAGTATAAGAGGGATCAATATGACCGTAGAAATCTCTATGCTAGGACGTGATGCCCATATGAAAGTACTCAATGTTAAACATGTTATTGTAATCTCACATGTAATTCTTTATGTCCACCGTCTACTTTATTTGAGAGAATGCAAGTGTGAAACCATGAACCCCGGTCCTATTTTAAATATAAGAAAACACTCTAGTTACTTTGCTGCAATTTACTTTACTTGCACTTTACTTTACTTGCATCTCCAATTCGAATTTACATTATCTCCATCACCACTTGCATCACAAAAATACAAAAACAATCCATTGCATATTTATTTTCTCATTTGCATTTAGTAGTAGATTTAATTATTGCACATTTACTTTCGGTTTTGGATTGCAATTTAGAAGTCTCACACCTTGTGCTTGACAACCACTTGGTGAGGTTGAGGGCGCAAAATTCTCTACTTGTTTGCAGGATCCTGGAGGAAGCTTGTAAGACAACTTCTGAAATACTGGCTCCACAAGAGTTCGATGTAAACCCTCAAGTCACCCTCGTGGGGAAGAAGGCTTGCCACTAGCTACACACTCTGCACTTGGAGTCTCAACCTAGCCATCAGTCATACCAATAGGAAACTCCACCTTTGTGATGTTCTTCATGTTCCATCTGTCACACGTAGCTTATTATCTGTTCCCAAGTTTACAAGTGATAATGATGTCTTTGTTGAATTTCACCCTTCTGAGTTTTTTTTGTTAAGGATCGGGTCACCCGCGACGTCCTTCTTAGTGGTCGTTGCACCCATGGTCTATACCGATTGGATGTTCCAGCGGCCCCTCGAGTCTTCAGTGGAGTTCGTGTGTCCCCGTCACAATGGCACTCTCGCTTTGGTCATCCTTCCACCCCGATAGCTTGCCTTATTCTTCGTCGTCATGAGCTTCCTTTCGAGTCTAGTAATAAAGAGTTAGCAGTGTGTGATGCATGTCAGCAAGGCAAAAGTTACCAACTTCCTTTTTCGTTGTTTACAAGAGAAATTAAAACTCCTCTTGAAATAGTGTTTTCGGATGTGTGGGGCCCTGCCCAAAATTATGTTAGTGGTCACAACTATTATGTCAGTTTCGTTGATGCTTATAGTCCATTTACTTGGTTGTATCTCCTTAAGCGCAAATCTGATGTGTTCAATATTTTCGTTCAGTTTCAAAAGCATGGTGAACGCCTTCTCAAGCATAAAATTGTTTATGTTCAGATTGATTGGGGTGGCGAATATCGCAACCTCAACACCTTCTTTAATAAGCTTGGGATTGCTCATCGTTTATCATGCCCCCATACACACCAGAAGAATGGTGCTGTTGAGCGCAAACATCGTCATATAGTTGAAACTGACCTAACTTTGCTTGCTCATGCGTCTATTCCTTTTCGGTTCTGGAGTGATGCTTTTACTACGTGTTTTCTCATTAACAGACTTCCTACACGAGTTCTCAACATGAAGAATCCCATCGAGGTTCTCCTACACGAACAACCCGACTATACCTTCTTTAAGGTGTTTGGGTGTGCGTGTTGGCCTCATCTCCGCCCATATAATAATCGGAAACTTGAGTTTCGTTCGAAAAAGTGTGTTTTCCTTGGCTATCGCTCTCTTCATAAAGGGTATACGTGTCTTCATGTCCCCACTAATCGTGTCTACATCTCTCGTGATGTTATCTTTGATGAGTTCGTTTTTCCGTTTTCCACTCTTCCAACATCCACCACTGTGTCATCCTCTTTGCATTCATCTCCTTTACCTCCTGGCCAATTTGAAGATGTTGCATATGCGCCTGTTCTTTTACCTAACCATGGTGCAGGTTTTGGCCGCGGTGCTCGCCTGGAACTGCTTGAGGATCCGCCTGCTACGCCTGCCTCCGAGCCCTACGTCGATCACGACGCTCGGACGGACATGCATGTGCATGCCTTGGCTCCCGAGACGCGCATGCATCCTGGGCCCGTGGAGCAGGGGTTTTCGTCTGCTGGGCCCGTCCTAGGCGCCTCCGACTCCCTGGAGTCTGCCAGCCCACCTCCCGCTGGCTCCGTGACGCCTCTCACGCCGGGCTTCGCTACTGGGCCGGTGTCGCCCCGCTCTCCCGTCGCTTCTGCTGGGCCGGCCACGCCCAGCCCGCCCTCCACTTCTGTTGGGACGGCTACGCCTAGCCCGCTGGACTCTCCTGCTGCTTCACCATCGCCAGCTTCTGCTCCCCATGTTCCTGTTGCGCATCGACCGCATACACGCAGCAGGAGTGGAATTTTTCGCCCACTCGAAATGAATGATGGCACTGTTGCCTGGTTCGCAGGCTGCATGTCACATCCAGTTAAGGATCCAACTTCTGAACCTCATACGTATCAAGCTGCCATGACTATACCACATTGGAGAGCTGCTATCGAGCAAGAATTTCAGGCTCTTCTATTCAACAAGACCTGGACATTGGTTCCTTCTCCTCCTCGCGCCAATATTATTGACTCCAAATGGGTGTTTAAAGTGAAGAAGCATGCTGATGGGACTATTGAGCGTTATAAAGCACGCTTAGTGGGCAAAGGATTCAAACAACGTCATGGGATTAATTATGAGGACACGTTCAGCCCTGTCGTCAAACCAACTACTATTCGACTTCTCCTTTCCATTGCATTTACTCGGGGATGGTCTATTCGTCAGTTGGATGTCCAGAATGCCTTCCTTCATGGCATATTGGAAGAGGAGGTTTACATGCGACAACCCCCAGGATTTTTGGATCCTGATCAACCTCATCATCTGTGTCGCCTCACTAAAGCACGGTATGGTCTCAAGAAGGCTCCCCGTGCATGGCATGCTCTCCTTGCTACTGCTCTACGTGCTCATGGTTTTACTCCTTCGAATGCCGATACATCACTGTTTCTTCTTCAGCGGCCTCATGTTACTATGTATCTATTGGTGTATGTGGACGACATCATACTGGCCAGTTCATCACCTGCAGTTGTTGATGCTCTCATTACAGCCTTGGGGACTGATTTTGCCGTCAAGAACTGGGGTAAACTACATTTCTTTATCGGGTTGGAGGTCACCTATCGTGAGCATGGTTTGATATTAACACAGAAAAACTACTCATTGGATCTGTTACGTCGGGCTGGTATGTTACAGTGCAGTCCAATATCCACCCCTATGTCTCACACTGAGAAGATCACATCAGATCATGGTACTCTTCTGTCTTCTGATGATGCTACTACTTACAGAAGCATTGTTGGTGGGTTGCAGTATTTGACGCTGACTTGTCCGGATATTTCCTTTGCTGTCAACAGAGTTTGTCAGTATCTTCATGCACCTCGTGACACACATTGGGCTGTTGTTAAACGCATCTTGCGTTATGTAGGTCCCAATGTGTCTTATGGTCTTCATATTCGGCCTAATTCTTCTTGTCTTCTTTCTGCTTTTTTTATGCTAATTGGGCTGGCAGTTCAGATGACAAGCGATCTACGGGGGGCTATGCAGTGTTCTTTGAATCTAATTTGATCGCCTGGAGTGCTCGAAAACAAGCCACGGTTTCTCGTAGTAGCACTGAAGCAGAGTACAAAGATGTTGCTAATGCCACTGCAGAGCTTATTTGGGTTCAGTCCTTGCTTCAGGAATTGGGAATTTCACAAGATCCACCCCAGTTCTTTGGTGTGACAACATTGGTGCTATGTATCTTGCGTATAATTCTGTGTTTCATGCACGGACAAAACATATTGAGGTTGACTATCATTTTGTGAGGGAACGTGTTGCACAGAAGCTACTTCAGATCAAGTTCATCTCTTCTAAAGATCAACTTGCAGACATCTTCACTAAGCCGCTACCTTTGCCCATGTTTGAGGTCTGTCGTTGCAATCTAACCCTTCTAAACTCTTTGGGACACGGTTGGGATTGAGGGAGGGTGTTAGACCATGTATAGCCTTTGTATTTGTAATACATACTTGTACATGTTCCCCATATCTTCTATATCTAAATAGTAAACCCCCACTACAAGGAATTCTCTCAACATGCAGCTATGCCACCTCATCAGTCCCACAAATTTATTTTCATCCACATGCTAAGCCTGCCAAGTCATCCAGTCTGCTACGAATCCAGTCATTATCAGCTAGCGCATGTAGTAGTTAATTGAGAATTTTCATGAGTGCATGTCTACCTCCCTTGGTTAAAGTGCTGACAACCGAGAGCGCGCTGTTGATCTCCTCGATGGACAATCAATACAGCGTACCAATTTACCACCACAACTGTTGGGTGGGCAATCAATTAATTTTATTAAACTACTTGCTAGAAATCTCTTGATCTTCCCGTTCCGCATATATGCCCGAGAGAGCTAGGAATTAACAAGCCCATAGCTAGTACATATGAGATAGGCCACCCTCGATGGGTTGAGCCGGTTCCCCCCAAACCTAAACCTAAACGTTTTACATGGTATCAGTCTAACCCTAGCTGATCCAATCTACATGTCTTTCGGCGCCACCTCCTCCTCTGCCATGGCCGGTGTTCTCCCAGCCTCCCTCGCCGCCCTACTGGCCCAGCCCGCTGCTGCGACGACTCCTATCGGCACTCGGAGCGTGGGCTCCCTGTTCTCCTATGCGCCGCCGCCAGTTTCCCCGTCCATCGCGGGTGTTGCCGCCGCGCCCACCGGCTCCTCCACGACCACGCTGGTCGTTCCTTCCTTGACACCCACGGCCGTCCACGCCACGGCCCTCGCAGCCTCTCCCACGGTGGCCAGTCCTCCCGTGTTGCCGCTGCAGCCTGGAGCCCTGTCCTAGGCTGCTCCATCTGAACCAACTGCCGTGTCCGTCGGCGCGGGTGTGCCTGCGTTATCTAGCGCGTTCCAGGCCCCTGTCCACTTCGCACACCTCTTCACCATCCGTCTCACGACGGACAACTATTTTTTCTGGTGTGCTCATCTCTTGCCGCTCCTTCTCAGTCACTACCTCATGGGCTATGTTAACGGGACAATCCCGTGCCCTCCGATGATCCTTGAGACAGTCCAAGGCCCGGTGATCAACCCGGCGCACCGCCTCTGGATGCAGCAAGATCAAGCCATCTTATCGGCGATCCATGGTTCTCTCACCGAGAGTGTCGTGGGGATGGTCCTCTTCTCTTCGACCTCCTGCGATGCGTGGGGGGACGCTTGAGAGCAGCTTCGCCTCACAGTCCTCGGCCCGGTCCATGGCCCTCCGCAGTGAGCTCGGTGAAGTCAAAAAACTCAACTCATCGGTCACAGAATACTAGAACAAGGTTAAAACCCTTGAGGACACACTCGCCTCCATTGGGCAGCCCCTTCGGTATGATGAGTTCACGTCCTATCTCCTCAATGGCCTAGATGGCGAGTATGACTCTCTGTTTGAAGTCGTCACGGATCGTCCAACACCCATTCTGCCCCGTGATCTGTACGCCCGTCTTCTTAGCACGGAGCAATGCATGGAGAATCGTCGTGCAGTCGAGGGCGTCTCGGACATCTCCTCGGCTCACGCGGCGTACCGCGGAGGGCAGCGCCCCTCGTACTTTGCGCCCCCGTCCGGTGGCAAGCCCATTCTCTCCACGCCGCCGTCTACTACTGGCAAGGGGTCGTCCTCGGCTCCGCCTGCTGCACCGAGCGGTAACACAGGTGGTGTCCGACCACGATCGGTTTGCCAGCTGTGTGGATGTGATGGCCACCTTGCCTCATGGTGCCACAAACGTTTTGTACGGAGTTTCCTTGGCATTGGCAATGATGGCCGCAACAATGAGCGTCAAGCAGCCCTGGCAGATAAAGCACAAGGGCAAACTCAGTCCTATCTCGTTGATCCACATTGGTATATGGATACCGGCGCCACGGATCATCTGACAAGTGAACTAAACAAGCTCCAGATGAGGGAGTCCTACCAGGGCCATGATAAGGTTCACACTGCAAATGGGTCAGGTATGCACATCTCTCATATTGGTCAATCATCTCTCTCCACTAGTCATACCAATAGGAAACTCCACCTTTATGATGTTCTTCATGTTCCATCTGTCACACGTAGCTTATTATTTATTCCCAAGTTTACAAGTGATAATGATGTCTTTGTTGAATTTCACCTTTCTGATTCTTTTGTTAAGGATCGGGTCACCCGGGACGTCCTTCTTAGTGGGCGTTGCACCCATGGTCTATACCGATTGGATGTTCTAGCGGCCCCTCGAGTCTTCAGTGGAGTTCGTGTGTCCCTGTCACAATGACACTCTCGCTTTGGTCATCCTGCCACCCCGATAGTTTGCCATATTCTTCGTCGTCATGAGCTTCCTTTCGAGTCTAGTAATAAATAGGTAGCAGTGTGTGATGCATGTCAGCAAGGAAAAAAGTCACCAACTTCCTTTTTTGTTGTCTACAAGAGAAATTAAAACTCCTCTTGAACTAGTGTTTTCAGATGTGTGGGGCCCTGCCCAAACTTCTGTTAGTGGTCACAACTATTATGTCAGTTTCATTGATGCTTATAGTCGATTTACTTGGCTGTATCTCCTTAAGCGCAAATCTGATGTGTTCAATATTTTCGTTCAGTTTCAAAAGCATGTTGAACGCCTTCTCAAGCATAAAATTGTTCATGTTCAGAGTGATTGGGGTGGCGAATATCGCAACCTCGACACCTTCTTTAATAAGCTTGGGATAGCTCACCGTTTATCATTCCCACATACACACCAGCAGAATTGTGCTGTTGAGCGCAAACATCGTCATATAGTTGAAACTGGCCTAACTTTGCTTGCTCATGCGTCTATTCCTTTTCGGTTCTGGAGTGATTCTTTTGCTACTACGTCTTTTCTCATTAACAGACTTTCTACACGAGTTCTCAACATGAAGACTCCCATCGAGGTTCTCCTACACGAACAACCCGACTATACCTTCTTTAAGGTATTTGGGTGTGCGTGTTGGCCTCATCTCCCCGTATAATAATCGGAAACTTGAGTTTCGTTCGAAAAAGTGTGTTTTCCTTGGCTATAGCTCTCTTCATAAAGGGTATAAGTGTCTTCATGTCCCCACTAATCATGTCTACTTCTCTCGTGATTTTATCTTTGATGAGTCTGTTTTTCCGTTTGCCGATCTTCCGACATCCACCACTGTGTCATCCTCTTTTCATTCATCTCCTTTACCTCCTGACCAATTTGAAGATGTTGCATATGCACATGTTCTTTTGCCTAACCATGGTGCAGGTATTGGCCGCGGTGCTAGCCTGCAACTGCTTGAGGATCCGCCTGCTACGCCAGCCTCCGAGCCCTACATCGATCACGACGCTCGGACGGACATGCATGTGCATGCCTTAGCTCCCGAGCCGCGCATGCATCCTGGGCCCGTGGAGCAGGGGGTTTCGTCTGTTGGGCCCGTCCCAGGCGCCTCCGACTCCCCGCGGTCTCCTAGCCCACCTCCTGCTGGCTCCGTGACGCCTCTCACGCCGGGCTTTGCTGCTGGGCCGGTGCCGCCCCGCTCGTCCGTCGCTTCTGCTGGGCCGGCCACGCCCAGCCCGCCCTCCGCTTCTGCTGGGTCGGCTACGCCCAGCCCGCTGGACTCTCCTGCTGCTTCACCATCGCCAGCTCCTGCTCCCCGTGTTCCTGTTGCGCATCGACCGCATACACGCAGCAGGAGTGGAATTTTTGGTCCACTCGATAGGACCGATGGCACTGTTGCCTGGTTCGCAGCCTGCATGGCACATGCAGTTAAGGATCCAACTTCTGAACCTCGTATGTATCAAGCTTCCATGACTATACAACATTGGAGAGCTGCTATGGAGCAAGAATTTCAGGCTCTTCTCTTCAACAAGACCTGGACATTGGTTCCTTCTCCACCTCGCGCCAATATTATTGACTCCAAATGGGTGTTTAAAGTGAAGAAGCATGCTGATGGGACTATTGAGCGTTATAAAGCACGCTTAGTGGCCAAAGAATTCAAACAACGTCATGGGATTGATTATGAGGACACGTTCAGCCCTGTCGTCAAACCAACTACTATTCGACTTCTCCTTTCCATTGCAGTTACTCGGGGATGGTCTATTCGTCAGTTGGATGTCCAGAATGCCTTCCTTCATGGCATATTGGAAGAGGAGGTTTACATGCGACAGCCCCCAGGATTTTTGGATCCTGATCAACCTCATCGTCTGTGTCGCCTCACTAAAGCACGGTATGCTCTCAAGCAGGCTCCCCGTGCATGGCATGCTCGCCTTGCTACTGCTCTACGTGCTCATGGTTTTACTCCTTCGACTACCGATACATCACTATTTCTTCTTCAACGGCCTCATGTTACTATGTATCTATTGGTGTATGTGGAGGACATCATACTGGTCAGTTCATCACCTGCAGCTGTTGATGCTCTCATTACAGCCTTGGGGACTGATTTTGCCGTCAAGTACTATGGTAAACTGCATTTCTTTCTCGGGTTGGAGGTCACCTATCGTGAGCATGGTTTGATATTAACACAGAAGAAGTACTCATTGGATATGTTACGTCGGGATGGTATGTTACAGTGCAGTCCAATATCCACCCCTATGTCTGCCACTGAGAAGATCACATCAGATCATGGTACTCTTTTGTCTTCCGATGATGCTAATACTTACATAAGCATTGTTGGTGGGTTGCAGTATTTGACGCTGACTCGTCCGGATATTTCCTTTGCTGTCAACAGAGTTTGTCAGTATCTTCATGCACCTCGTGACACACATTGGGCTGCTGTTAAACGCATCTTGCATTATGTACGTCCCACAGTGTCTTATGGTCTTCATATTAGGCCTAATTCTTATGATCTGCTTTCTGCTTTTTCTGATGCTGATTGGGCTGGCAGTTCAGATGACAGGCGATCTACGGGGGGCTATGCAGTGTTCTTTGGCTCTAATTTGATCGCCTGGAGTGCTCGAAAACATGCCACGGTTTCTCGTAGTAGCACTGAAGCAGAGTACAAAGTTGTTGCTAATGCCACTGCAGAGCTTATTTGGGTTCAGTCCTTGCTTCAGGAATTGGGAATTTCACAAGATCCACCCCAGTTCTTTGGTGTGACAACATTGGTGCTACGTATCTTGCTTCTAATCCAGTGTTTCATGCACGGACAAAACATATTGAGGTTGACTATCATTTTGTGAGGGAACGTGTTGCACAGAAGCTAATTCGGATCAAGTTCATCTCTTCTAGAGATCAACTTGCAGACATCTTCACTAAGCCGCTACCTTTGCCCATGTTTGAGGTCTGTCGGCGCAATCTCACCCTTCTAGACTCTTTGGGACACGGCTGAGATTGAGGGAGGGTGTTAGACCATGTATAGCCTTTGTATTTGTAATACGTACTTGTACATGTTCCCATATATATATGAGATAGGCCACCCTGGAAGGTTTGAGCCGGTTCCCCCCCCCCCCCCCGCCAAACCTAAACCTACATGTTTTACATTACATGACAAGTCTTTCCGACTTTCGGATGAAAATTGTCGTACCATCTCTATTTTTTTATCATGAACCTAAAACTATTCTCTGCCCGTTAGTTGATAAACAAAATTTAAATCAATTTAAACATAGCACAATAGCAGAGAAGTCCATTGTAGATGGAGTAGATGGTAGAAAACAATGTCAGAGGACTTTCACAAAGGCTTTTAGTGCGACCACGGATATCTTATTGAATCTTCCGCTAGTAGGAAATAGTTTATACATGGATAATTAATAGTGGCGCCCATTGCGAAATATGCGCTACTGGTATAGTCCCTCCGTCCATGATAAAGTGTACGTTTTCCTTTTTCATCGGTCAAATTTATTAAACTTTGACTAACTTTATCGGGAAAAGTGCTACCATTTATGACACCAAATTAGTGTCAATAGATTTTGTCTTGACATGAAGTTTTAAAATATATCATTTTGATGTCATATATATTGCTACAATTTTCTATAAATTTGATCAAAATTTAAAAAGTTTGACTAAGTGTAAAAGTAGATGTACACTTCGTGGACAGAGGGAGTACATTCTTTGGGTGCGGGGTGGCTATACTTACCTGTGTTGCACATATCAGAAGTTGTGCCGCCCGTACATTATTTACCCGTGGTACACAGTAAAAAATGTGCGCCACGGGTATACTTGCTCTAGGTGGCAGCGGTGGGTATACTTACCCGTCGCGCACAAATATAGAACCGCGGCCGCGCCGCCGCTTCTCTTCCCGCTTCCTCTCCCATGTGCGCCGCCACTTCCCTCCAGCGCACGTGTTGCCGCCATCGCCATGACCCCGTGTCGCCTGAGCACCTCCGGCTTCCGCGGCATGCGAGCCCGGCCTTTGGGGTTGTTTTACGCGGAGATCCGCGTCGCTGACCACCACTTCTCGCTCGATACGGCGCACGAGTCGGCGCACGCATACGACATGGTGGCGTGGCGGCTCGAGCGCCCGCACCGCGACATGAACTTCCCCGAGGTCACCACATTGGCGCAGGCAACATCGCTCGCACCTCGGCCGCGCATCGTCACCGTGGAGGATAGGCAGTGCCAATGTCAGTGCCAGCGCCGCCTCCTCATCCCCGAGGCGGACGAACGCGCCATGACGGATGGCGCGAGAAGTTTCCCCAACAAGTCCAACCAAGGTGGACTTCTACCCACAGCAGAGGGTGCAACGGAAGGAGGAGAGGACGGAGCAGCGCGCTAAGAAGACCTTCATCGACTCGCAGCTCGCCGGCCCGTCGACCATCGACGACGACGAGGGAGACAATGGCTGGCTAGATATGATGTACAAAACCGCAGAAAGCTCTTCGGACAATGCCTTCGGCGACGACATAGAAGAGTTGAGTAGTTTTTGTCCTAGTTAGTATGTTCGTTGTATCCACAAACTTTATTTGCAACTTTCAAGTAATATACATTTATTTTTCATATATTTTATTCAAGGAAAAAAATAGCACGCTATTTCGGCGCTAATAGCACGATATAGCATATTTGGAGGGTCCATGTTAAATTTTAACACTTTTTCTCGCTATTGCGCTATTCACGAAATATCATGCTATATCATGCTAAAACGGCGTAAAGTTATAGCGCGCTATTTTTTTTCACACTATTGGGCCAAATGCCCGAGTTTTCCACCTTAGGAAAAAGAAAAGGTTGCTTCATGTTTTTCATGGCGATAAAAAGCAATCGTCAAGATGAAATCGCTACGTTGATAATTCCGAATAAGTAATTTATACTGTGTTATTTCCCCGTGTGATGTTGATGTTGGGATCTAACAACCTAGAGAACAATGTTTCTTTGTGATTATAGATATATTGTTATGACATTTTTATACTACATCATTTATTCTTGTTGAAATCCTTAAAATTTTGAGATATATTTGATAATTATTTCAGAACGCTATTTTGATATAGCACGCTATTATCACGATATATCTTCCATAGCATTTGGAGGAGGATGCCGCTATTTGTCATAGCACGCTATTTTTTTCCTTGATTTTATTTGGTGTCGTTTGATCTTGTTTTGATGCAAAACATTGAGAAACACATGAACATTTTTTTGGAGTATATGAAAAATATATAAAATATATATGCAAACAATATAAGAACAAACTAATGAAGAGATAACAAGGAACTAATAAAGAAAATTAAATTATAAAAAAATCCCATGTTACCCATGGCGCACAAACAAAAAAAAATGCCACGGCTAGCGTACCCGTGGCGGACATCGCTTTAGATGCGCACAGGGTAAATTAGCCGCGGCGCACGGCACGAAATGCACCGCTGGTAAACATGCACTATGCACTTAATTAACGGTACGAGCCTCTCTTCTCTTCCATCCCTTCATATCAAATCGATTGAGAGAGTGCTCAATCTCCCACACGCACCCACGCGTATCTCTGTGACGACGACGGCGACCGCCACCGCCCCTTGCCGCCACCACCGGCCCGCTCACTGCTCCAATTGGTACTCCTCAGACCCCCGTTCCCCTCCTCGTCTCCCTCTTACTAATCACCGCTCGCGTGCGGCCGATGCTCGCAGGCGGCCAACAGACCGTCTCCTCTATCTCGCCATCGACGAAGCCACTGACTGGCCGTTTACTCGCAGGCGACCAAGGCCGCCACCCCCTTCCCACCATCGTCAGTAATCCTCCGCACCTCCACCCCCTTCTTCCACTGTCAGTTAAGCTAGTTATGTGTTTGTGATAATATCAACACTACAGTTAGGCTTTAATTTCGTCACTAAAGCAATAGCAGAGCTATTGTATTTTTCCTAGGTACAAGAATCTGTGTTTTTTACTACGACATTGAAAAAATATCTTGCTCTAGTGTCCTTATGGTCACATGTTGGATGGATGTGGCCGGCCATCGAGCCAGTCTCATGTTGATTAAATTCTTCTTTCGTGCACAAGTTCAACTCCTCTGCGTCAGCTACAGCTCAACAATGTTGATATCAACTCGGGGCTGTGACGATACGGTATCGACACAGGGCTGTGGCAGCGACGATCAACGATTATTTCGTATTATTATGTTGCTTATATTGAAAAATGTAATGGTGTCTTTGAACTGTTGAATAATGATATGTATGAATATACACTATTAAAGAACGGGGGCTTTGGTCCGGAGTATGAGTCCCCAATATCTTACCAACCGGGACCAGAGGGGGACGGGGCAACCTTTCGCTTCGAACGTTTTTAGTCCCGCGTCGTAACACGGCCCGGGATAAAAAAGTCGTCTGGCAACCGTTCACGTCGTCTCGCACACTTTTAGTCCCAGGTTGTAACACGGCCCGGGACTAAAATTCGTCGTGGCAACCGTTCGCTTGGCTGAGAGAATTTAGTCCCGGGTCGTAATACGGTCCGAGACTAAATGCCCAAATTGTTTGCCTCCCACTCTTTGGAAGTTGTTCCACCGTTGGGAGGCTCTTAAACAACGGAGAAAAACGCCTCATTTGCTATAGTACCACGGCCCTCTCTTGTTTCTCTTGCTCTTCTCTCTTCGTTCTTCCACATTCTCCACCATGGTTCTAGAGATTATGAACGTGAACACACATAGTCGGAAGATCGAATTCACATACACGAACGAGAGCAGGAGGGTTCCGGGTTTTCTTGACCTCTTGCAGCAATGGCTTCGCGAGGATGGCGGGGATTTTCTTGGCCTTGATCTTGAGTACACGGCCGATCAAAAAGAAGTGGCCGTCATCCAAATTGCTCATAAGAGGCGTGTCCTTGTCTTCCAATGGGCAAGGTAGTAAGCATAAACTTTCTCCGATCGATCTTCTCCTCTCTTTCTCTTTTCTCATTTTTCTCCTTTATCTTATTTTGATTCTATATATAGGATCGGAAATTTCATAGGATAACAACGTGTATGTGTGTATCCATTTGTATTCATATAGCAATGTGTATTGGAAATTCCATATGTATTCATATAGCAATAATATATTGGCCGAAATTGCATAGGAAATATCCATGTGTATTCATATAGCAATGTGTATTGGAAATTCCATTTATTTTCATATAACAATAATGTATTGGAAATTGCATAGGATAGCAACATGTACGTGTATATATATATCCATATGTATTCATATAGTAATATAATGTGTATTGGAAATTCCATTTACAATTTGTTCCCATTTGAATCCTATATGCACGTACGTGTATTGGAAAGAATAAATTTGTTGCATTGAAACAATATACTTGTTGCATAACATTTGATCCATTTGTTGTTGCATAACATTATTTGTTTAACATTCGTTCCATTTTTTGTTGCAGTAGTGACAAAAATTGTCCAGAACTTATGGATTCCTTGTCAACAACGGCATACATTTTGCTAGCGTTGATATAAGGAATGAGAGGTCGAAGATGAGAAACACCTGGGGTATTGAGATACCATCTCAGTGCCATATTGATCTCTAGGACCTGTTCCAGCTTAAGTATGAGAGGATTTCGATGGCTGATATGGCAGCCGCATTGATCGATGAGAAGTACAGTAGCATGAAGAAAGATTTCCCCAGTTTCGGGCACAATCTTTTAGAGAAGAGCCCACTTGACTAGGTAAACATTGATTATGCAGATGCCGATGGATAGATTGCCTACGAGCTGTACCGTATTATCGGTATCTTCGGCTATGGGCAGTGTCACCTTGCCCCACCGGTCTCCTACTGTTTGGGATTCGGAGGACGAGCACTCCGTGTAGATGGGAGCCTCTCTCGTGACGCCTATATATATTATGTATTGCTTGGTGTGATGTTTTTATATTCGATCCCTAGAAAACTTATGTGTCCTTGTTTAATTATATATATGTTAAATGTCCTTATTTAATTATATATATGTGCATGATCGATCTGAGCAAGCTTAATGAAGCAATTGATGTATATGTGATGAAACTTCGGAAATTTAATTTGACACCCGAGCTATGTTGAAATGTGAAGTAAGAGAAAAAAAAATATTTGAAGATAATATAATACGTTGAAATGACTAGCAATTTGGAGTAAATTTTGTACATATCAATATATATATAATTAATGATGGAAAATATCATATGTAAGGTTTCGATCATATATATTTGAATTTCTCTAATTTTTCTAATCTACTTAGACAATATCATTTGCCAATTTTCGATTTTACGGATATTCATTAATATAAATAAATCAACAAAATTAATTATTATTTAAATTAATTAATGATTATTTGAACTCAAGACTATCATTACTTATTTATTTATGTTTAACTAAATAATTTTTTGATTCACAAAATAAAGACGTGCGACATCATAGTTCAAAGGTTAACATGATTGTCACCATATTATTGTTAGTAAAACATGATTTGTTTCTTGAAAGCTCAGAGTGAAGGAATCCAGAAACTAAACGTGCTGAGAGTGGAGTAGTCTGAGGATGGGTGACCTCCTGAGAAGTGTCAGTTCAGAGTAAAAGAAGAGTGATTAGAGTTAAAAATAATTGAGATTAAGGGAAAATGATTAGAGATAGAAATAATAGAGACTAAATAAAAAGGAAAACTGAAAATAAAAAAAATAAAAAAAATCGAGTCCCGGGTTGTATTACCACCCCGGACTAAAAGTTCTGCCCCGAGAGCACCCCGTGGGCTGCCCTCTAGTCACGGCTCTTGGGTCGTGAAACGTCGAAAACGTATCTCCTTTTCCGAACACTTTTCTTATTGTTTTCCTCTAAACTTGTGTGTTTTGGATACAACTAACACGGACTAACGCTATTTTCAGCAGAATTACTTTGGTGTCTCGTTTTTATGCAGAAAAATCAACTTTCGGGAAAATGCCTAAAAAAGAGCCCGTTGATGTTTTCACCCCGGAAGACCCCGGAAGCCAGAAGGGGGCCAACAGAGGGGCTACAGGGTGGCCACACAACCCCTGGCGCGGGTCCCCCCTGCCCGCACCAACATAGGGTGTGGGCCCCCCAGGACCCCCTCCGACTCCCCTTTCGACTACAAGTAGCCTCCAACCCTAAAACGCGAGGGGTACGTCATATTCCATAGAAACACAACAGAGCGCCGTCGCCGTCCCGAACCTCGATTCGGGGGTCAGAAGTTCCTGTTCTGGCACCCTGCCGGGACGGGGAAGTGGAGGAGATCATCGCCATCGTAATCACCAACGCCTCTCCATCGACCATCCATATTTCCCCATCCATGTGTGAGTAATTCCCCGCTGTAGGCTGATGGGGATGGTAGGGATTGGATGAGATCGTTCATGTAATAATGCCGTGATTGTTAGGACATAGTGCCTAATATCCTCTATTAGTGCTATTGACATTGTTGCAACTTTTTATGCTTAATGCTTGCCACTTTGGCCCCGAGTGCCATGATCTTAGATCTGAACATGTTATTGAATCACGATGATAATTATTGTTTCTTGATCATACCTGCAAGTTGTTTACACATATCGTTGTCCGAAACCCGAGGCCCCGAAGTGAGATGTGACGATCACATGTGTTCACGGAGTGTTAATACTTTGATCCGGTGTTCTATTAAAAGGAACACCTTAATTACCAGTAGTTCCCTTGAGGCCCCGCTGAAAACGGGCTAGTAGGACAAAAAGATGTTGTGCAAGTTCTCATTGCGAGCACATACGACTATTTACGCAACACATGCCTATGGTTAATTAGTGCTTGGATGCTTTATCATATTTATCTGCAATACCCGTGACATGATTATTGTTAGAACTTTCTTATCCATGCAACGCCCGTTCATCCATCCATGTGCCTACAGTATTTAATACCGTTGTTTACTTCAAACACTATTGCTGCTGCTGTTTTCATTCTACTTCTGTTATTATTTCACTACTGATGCTACTATAAAACTATTACTACTGATAAGCCACTGCGAACAAAAGTACTTTCAGGTGCAGGTGAATTGACAACTCACTTGTTAAGGCTCACAAATATTCTTTGGCTCCCCTTGTGTCGAATCAATAAATTTGGGTTTTACTTCCCTCGAAGACTGTTGCGATCCCCTATACTTGTGGTTCATCAGGCCGGCGGGAAAAAAGGTGGGCTCCCGGATAAGTAGTCCCGGAATGACAATCGGGACTATAGACCCTTACAGCCCGAGACTAGAGGCTCGTTTTCTACTAGTGATATTACATAAATAGGTTAATTAATATAATTTATATTTTGTAATTCGTAATTGATTACTAGTGGCGCATAAAATAGGTGCAACACGGGTATCTTGGTTACCCGTGGCGCACAGCGCAAGTGGGCTATCCGTATCCACTTAGCAGTGGCGTGATAGCGGCGGCGCACGCATGTTGGGCGCCACGAGTAGGATTTTTTCTACTAGTGTTCCCTTTAAGCCTTTTGTTTAGAGCTTCTAATGACTTCTCTCAAATCATCCAAAACATCAATGATCAAACCAAAGAAAGTTTCACACTTCCTCCTTTCTGTTCCACCAAGTACAGAGAACCATTTGTATTTTCCCCATGAATAACTCTTTTTACTCAAATAATTTTGAATGTCTCGGTGTACACTGATAAATTTTCACTTCTATAATACTATACACTATGAGTTCTTGAAATTTTCCTCTAAATTATTTTTCACGTGTCAAGGCAATCAGATACATCAAGTCTCCATGGGAATAAAAAACATAAAATTGTGCATTTCAATAAACTAATTGAGTGTGTACCATTTGCGCATTGGTACCACAACAAATAAAAAGGGCATGATTCAATGCATTGTCAAAATAAGTTGATATTTGGTACTTGGAGAAGAATGAATATAATTACTTGGGCACAACAGTAAAAACATTCAAGCATATATAATTAGGGTACATTGCAAATAAGAAGAAGCAAACTGAAAAAACGAGTTCGTTGTGTATACCGGAAACTCCAATAGTGGCTCGGAGATATCTTATACACACCTCCGGCAAAATAGAGCATTGGATCGGAGATATTTCATATACACCTTCAGCAAGATCTCTAGCATTGGAAGGTGTATTATTCCGTAGTTCAAACTAGAAACGTGGGTATATAGGCATAGTATAGGTTTGCATCATCTGTTTCTCCATAGGATAATCTGGCCAAACTCTGATAGTCTTGTCTTTGGCAACAAATTCATGGTCATCTCACCAACCTCAATTCTCTCCTGCAATTTCATTTTTTGCTTGAAGAAACAGACAAGACTGTCATGGGGGTTAACATATAGCTTCAACACAACATTAGAACTCTCGCTTCTAGCTGTAATTTGTAGGAACGAGAAAATTTGTCCCAGAAGTAGGCTGGCTTAAACATTTCTCTAAGATCATAAAAATCAATGAGATGTACATTGTCAGCAATATCATGCCTTAGAAGCACTTCGGCCCATCTTAAAATCAAAATATTGGACAGTCAAGTTGTAATCAATGAATTCATCGAACTCCGGCCTCAATGCAATGGACCAAGCTTTACCTATAGTTTCCGCATGATGTGCCATCGGCAATTCCTATGAAGAATTGCAAGGACCACCACATGGATTGTCGGCCGAATTGCAGTTGCTTGGTAACTCCTCACCTAGAGATTCTCATGAAGCAATCTGCTAGGATGGCTGAATAAGCGCTCAATATCTCCAAGTGCCCGTTAACCGCTTGGCAAATCTCGAAGGAGTCTGTTTCAATGGTCACTGATACGTCAAAAACGTATCTCCTTTTACGAACACTTTTCCTATTGTTTTCCACTAAACTTGTGTGTTTTGAATGCAACTAACACAGACTAACATTGTTTTCAGCAGAATTACTTTGGTGTCTCGTTTTTGTACAGAAAAACCAACTTTCGGGAAATTGCCCAGAAAAGACCCCATTGGCCCTAAAACACCAGAAGACCCCGGGAGCCAGAAGGAGACCCGTAGAGGGGCCTGGAGGTGGCCAAACCACCCCCTGACGCCCCCTAGGCCGCGCCACCAGGTGGTGTGGGCCACTCCCACACCCCCCCGGGCTCCTCTTTCGACTACAAGTAGCCTTCAACCCTAAAACCCGAGGGGGTTCGATAGTTTTACAGAAATAAGTCTGTAGCTCCGCCGCCACCCCGAACCTCGATTCGGAGATCAGAAGTTCATGTTCTGGCACCCTGCCGGGACGGGGAATTGGAGGAGATCATTGCCACCGTCATCACCAATGCCTCTCCATCGACCATCCATGTGTGAGTAATTCCCCCGCCGTAGGCTGAAGGGGATGGTAGGGATTGGATGAGATTGTTCATGTAATAATGTCGTGATTGTTAGGGCATAGTGCCTAGTATCCTCTATTAGTGCTATTGGCAGTGTTGCAACTAGTTATGCTTAATGCTTGCCACTTTGGGCCCGAGTGTCATGATTTCGGATCTGAACATGTTATTGAATCACGATGATAATTATTGTTTGTTGATCATACCTGCAAGTTTTTTACACATATCGTTGTCCGGAACCCGAGGCCCCAAAGTGAGATGTGAGGATCACATGTGTTCACGGAGTGTTAATGCTTTGCTCAAGTGTTCTATTAAAGGGAACACCTTAATTACCAGTAGTTCCCTTGAGGCCCCGCTGAAAACGGGCTGGTAGGACAAAAGATGTTGTGAAAGTTCTCATTGTGAGCACGTACGACTATTTACGGAACACATGTGACGAAGGCATGGATCCTGGACCCCGCGGGTAAGGACACCCCATCTCAGGCCCAAGGTTAAGGCCCAAGAAGAGGAGCCCTTGGAGTATTCTAGAAAGCCCACGTGAAGCCCACCCGCACTAACTTGCGGGTTAAGTTTGGAAACTTGTAAACCGACCTAGGGTTAGAGTTCGAGTCCTCTCCGGGTAAGGTTTGAGACCTGGCCACCTATATAAGGCCAGGAGAGCCACCGGTAGAGGACCAGGCAACACCGCAACACCAAAACCTTGAGCTTGAGATCATACTCTCGACTCGAGCTATCACCATTGTAACCGATCTATTCGACTAATACAGATCGACAGAGGCAGGAGTAAGGGTTTTACCTCTACGATGGCCCCGAACCTGGGTAAATCTTGCCCCCTGTCTAGCCGACGATTCCACCAGCGCTCATGAGTTCTCCTAGTCGAAACCCGATAGGGCACCTAAGGGATTTGTAGAGTCAGAGATTCGACAATTGGCGCCGACCGTGGGGAAGACGGGCGTCGGATCATTGGCATCTTCGGCTTCATCGACAACCCACTCCCGTTGGAAACCATCGACTACGGCTCCGTACAATCCTATACGGATCGGATCTGTCGTGGTCACACCTCACTCGCCGGAATCGCGCCCGGTATTCGAGGATCTGGAGAAGAGCGTCACCTTGACGTTCGGGAGCCTGAAATTTGTGACCAACAGGGACGGGATCCTCCACTTCTCGGATGAATCAGAAACTGAATCTGGAGCTGTCGACTCGTGCCGTCATCTAGAGAAAAGCGGCGAGTCCATCCGCTTCAACGCCAACGACTACCATACACTCTCGACAGAGGAACCCTCAAGAATTCAAAGAAACTTTCGATCTACACCTAGGACGCGCGAGCCTCGACTGGCTCAAGTCTGCATGGCAGGATCGGAACAAGTCTCAGAAACGGAACATAGCGCGGCAGAGCGCAACATAATCGACGTCTCACGGGAATCTTGGAACCGAGCGAAGGAGGCTATGCGAACGAGCAAGCCACCCGCAGCCGGGGCTTCACACGAAGACATGGTTGCCTACCACTATCACCTAGTGAGAGCAGCCACGACCATCAAAGACGCTCGGATAGATCTGGCCCGCCGAAGAAGAGCGGCGGATGAGTCGAGCCAAAGACGAGCCGGGCTGTCCATAACACCCTCAGTCGGAACCCGACCCGCGAGGAAGGGGCACGCATCTACATCCAGGAACAATGAGTCCCTAGCCGGAACCAGCAGATCGATCACTCCTTCTCTCATGCGAGTCGATGACGACGGCAATGTCTACCCGCAAACTCCCGCTGCCGCGGTTCTAGCCGCAGCAACTTACATGCAGATGAATCAACCGACGGAAAGTGACCCCCGGGCGGAGCAGTATAAACAAGTACGCAAGGGACTAGGGCTGGCAGCCGCAAGGCTCGCCGCCTATGATCGAAAGAAAGCCGCAGAGCAGCTGGAGAAGGAACAGGAGAAGGAGAAAAAGAAGGATAGGGAAGCATCCCGCAAACATAGGAGCACTTCGCCAAGAAGGGATAGATCGCCACGTCGTGGCCGAGGAAAAGAAGCACGGCGCCGTGATGACAGTCGAAGCAGCAGCGAAGGCAGTCCGAGAGACAAAAGCTCGCGGCATCACAGCAGCCGCTCGCGAAAGCGAAGCAAGGAGCCAAGGAAGGACGCCGACCGCGATCGGCCAGGACATGACGCGCGATCGGACATCGCACAAAATAAAGTAGATAAAGCGAGGGCTTCGCAATATCGCGGGCGCTCTTCATCTAGCTCGTCGGATGACGAAACCTGCGGTGCGCTCTGCTTCGCCCGCAGCATCCGCGAAGCACCTCTACCTAGGAGATTCAAGCTCAGCACGGAGGTGACAAAGTACGATGGCTCACTCGAGCCTTCTCAATGGCTAAGCGATTACCTCACGGCAGTAAAATGCCAACATGGGAACAAGAACACAGCTATGCAATATCTCAATTTGCATCTCGTTGGCGCGGCCTGTAGCTGGCTGGAAAGAAGACCAAGGTCTTGTTATGCATCATGGGATGACTTGCACCGTGACTTTTGCAAGAATTTCCAGTCGACCTACAGGAGGCCAGCCAGCATTGAAGAACTGCGAGCATGCAAGCAGAAAAGCGGTGAGTCTACCCGCGAATATATCCAACGGTGGACCACACTCAGGAACACTGCGGGAACCATCTCGGAAGAAGTGGCGATTGAGGCCTTTGCGAAAGGCGCCCGAAGAACTGCTTTCAGAGAAGAACTAGGCAGGGCTGCACCCAAAACTATTGGAGAACTAATGATCATAGCCGAAAAGTGGGCTAACAGAGAAGACGCAGTGCGCAACGAGAGAGCATCATCACCTGCGCACGATGAAGGACGTCATGGCCGGAGGAAAAGGAGGAAATATTACGATCACGAGGACCGAGAGGAGTTGGTAGCGGCGGAATTCACGCAAAGCCGCGACTCCGGTCGCCGTGGGAATCGCGAGTGGAGACCAAAGGCTGAAGAAAAATCACCCGAGGAAGACCTCGATGGATACTGCTCGCTACATCTATTTACAGATAAGCGCACGGGCAAAACTAAGGAAACACACCTTCTTAAGGACTGCCGAAAGTTTATTGATATCTCAGAAGCACTCGCCAGAATAAGATCTGCAGCCACTCAAAATTACCCACCGCTTCCAGGAGGGAGGCCACCAAGGATTCCAGCCGCCACAACCCCTACCTCCACCAGCAAATCCAAACATGGCATTAGCTGCGCTACCCGCACCACCTGCACAAAACTCCGGGGCCAATGCGTACCCGAATCCAGCAGGGCAACTCGCGATGATCCAGAAGGTATGTCCATCCCGCAGAGCTCAAAATACTAACACGAGGAAATTGTGCATGGCTGTGCAGACACCGCCAACAAAAACAGAGTACTTGAAGATGGCAGACCAGCCGATAACATTCTCGATGAAGGACCACCCGCGACGAGTCTATCGACCAGGACACGCCGCCCTTGTCATCCAAGCACAAATTGGCAACTATGACTTGGCCCGCGTATTCATGGATGGTGGCAGTGGCATCAACATTATCTACGCGGATACACTCCGTCGGATGAACAGGAACTTGGACGGCCTCCCGGAATCAGAAACATCCTTCCACGGGATAGTTCGAGGAAAGGCAATCCGTCCACTCGGAACAATCAACCTAGAAGTTGTGCTGGGCACTAAGAGAAACTACAGAAGAGAATTCCTCGACTTCGAAGTCGTCGATTGGCCTTCACAGTACCACGCCATTCTTGGTCGAACAGCATTCGCCAGATTCATGGCAGTACCGCACTACGCCTACCTGAAGCTCAAATTACCTGGAGAATATGGCGTAATCACCATCGACGGAGACTTTCAGAAATCCAACAAGTGCGACATTGAATTCAATGAGATCGCAAAATCTTTCGGGATGCAAGAAGAACTTCAAGAGCTGGCAAAAACCACGGATCACTCCGTGATGCCCCTCACGAAGAAAAACGCGCCTGAACTAGAGTTCAGCGCTAACAGTGACACCCGAAAGCATCAAGTGCACCCGACAGATTCTGCAAAAACAGCGATGGTCTCCACCACCCTTCCGCAAGCATAGGAAAGCGCGCTCGTCGAACTCCTCCGTGAGTACTGGGAAATTTTCGCCTGGCAGCCCTCAGATATGCCAGGAATACCCAGGGAGTTTGCTGAGCACTCACTCGAAGTCTTTCCAGATGCTAAACCTATCAAACAAACTACTCGACGATTTTCAGAACCCAAGCAGAAGGCGCTTGGAGAAGAAGTAAACAGATTGCTAGCAGCAAAATTCATCAGGGAGATCAAGATATCCACTTGGTTAGCAAACCCGGTGCTGGTCCCCAAAAAGAACACGGACATCCTTCGGGTATGCATCGACTACACGTCGTTAAACAAGCACTGCCCCAAGGATAACTTTCCCCTCCCGCGAATCAACCAGATCGTGGACTCTACGGCAGGCTGTCAACGCCTCTCCTTCCTGGACGCCTATTCGGGATATAATCAGATCCGGATGAAACAGGAGGACGAAGAAAAGACAGTATTCATCACACCACACGGTGTATACTGCTACACGACAATGCCCTTTGGGCTCAAGAACGCAGGCGTAACATACCAGCGCTGCATGCAAAAATGCCTCGCCAAGCTCATTGGCAAGAACGTACAAGTGTACGTTGACGACATAGTCATCAAGACTCGAGTTGAGAGCACACTCCTCGAGGATATTAGAGAAACATTCGATGCCCTCAACGCATACAGGATCAAGCTCAATCCGACAAAATGCGTCTTCGGCGTTCCAGCAGGGAAACTTCTCGGGTACCTGGTATCCGCCAGAGGCATCAAAGCCAACCCAGAGAAAATACAAGAAATTTTGACTATGAAGGAGCCAACCAATCTACGCGGAGTCCAACAGCTCGCAGGGCGACTAGCCGCCCTGAGCAGGTTCATCGCACGGTTGGGAGAGCAAGCGTTACCCTTCTACAAGCTGCTGAAGAAGACGGACAAATTCGAGTGGACACCAGAAGCTAAGCAAGCATTCGCGGACTTAAAGCGATCGCTGCAAAGCAGGCGAGTCCTTGCAACACCGCAAGAAAGGGAGCCACTCTACTTGTACCTAGCCGCCACAAACCAGGTCATCAGCACAGCAATCGTAGTCGAACGACCTGAGGAGGGCAAAGCGTACGGAGTTCAGCGACCGATCTATTACATCAGCGAAGTGCTCTCGCCATGCAAGCAACGATATCCTCATTACCAGAAGCTCGCATATGGAGTTGTTCTTACAGCCCGAAAGCTCAAGCACTACTTCCAGGAACACGCCATCACAGTGGTTAATGATGCGTAACTCGGGACAATCATGAACAACCCCATGGCATCCGGAAGAATAGCCAAATGGAGTATCGAGTTGGGCGCTTGGGACATCACTTATGCAGGACGCAACGCAGTCAAATCCCAGGTACTCGTGGAGTTCCTAAGCGAGTGGACAGAGCTACAAACGCCAGGACCGCCTGAGTACACGAGCAACTGGATAATGTACTTTGACGGGTCCAAACGAAACGAAGGAGCAGGAGCTGGAATTGTCCTCATATCGCCTAGGGGAGACAAGCTGCAATACGTCCTACGATTGGACTTTCCACCCGATGATCCGGCATCAAACAACGACGCAGAATATGAAGCTCTGTTGCATGGGATGAAGATGGAAGTTGCCTGTGGAGCCACCCGACTAATGATCTACGGCGACTCCAATCTCATTGTACAACAAACAATGAAAGAATGCGACGCAGTTGCCGAAAACATGGTCGCATATCGCGACATGTACAACCTACTCGAAGGAAACTTCAAGGGATGCGAGCTGAAGCACATTGCGAGATCCAGCAATGAAGCAGCAGATAAATTGGCAAACATGGGTTCTACAAACACACCCATACCACCAGGAATATATTTCGAGAGGAACACCCACAGCAGGAACACCCACAGCACAAGAAACAGAGGTCAGCCCGCAAGTCGCCATCATCGAGCTTATTCATAACATTTCACGACAGGTTTTTCTGGTCGAGCCAGTCTGGACGCAGAAATACCTCGACTACATGTCCACCAAACAGCTCCCGGCAAATCCTCGCGAGGCTCGACAGATAATCAGACGCAGTAAATCCTTCCGGGTAATAAACGGAGAATTATACAAGCAAAGCATCTCAGGTATACTTCAGCGTTGCATCGCACCCGAAGATGGCAAAGAGTTACTCCAGGACATCCACCAAGGAGACTGTGGGCATCACGCTAGCTGGAAAGCAATCATGGGAAAAGCCTTCCGAGCGGGATTCTATTGGCTCACAGCAGCCACCGACGCAAAGAAGCTAGTCGAACGATGCGATGCTTGCCAGCGATTCGCACCAAGACCACATGCACCTGCTACGGAACTACACATGATACCCATCGCCTGGCCCTTTGCGCAATGGGGGCTAGACATGGTAGGACCATTACGCAAGTCCACACCAGGTGGATATACACACTTGCTGGTCGCAGTCGACAAATTTACCAAATGGATCGAGGCCATGCCAGTAACTTTGGCTAGCGCCCAATGCGCAGTCAAGTTCCTCGACTCCATCGTATGCAGATTTGGGGTACCACATGACATCATTACAGACAATGGCACAAACTTCACAGCAAAGGAAATACAACAGTTCTGCGAGGAAAAGGGCATCAACTTCAAGTTTGCTTCAGTTGCCCACCCGCAAACGAACGGACAAGTCGAAAGATCCAACGGCTTAGTTTCATCTGGAATCAAGAAACGTCTACTCGATCGTCTACACCCAGCAGCCGGACATTGGGCCGAAGAGTTACCATCCGTCCTATGGAGCATCCGCACAACTCCAAACCGATCCACAAACTACACGGCATTTTTCATGGTATACGGGGCAGAGGCAGTCCTTCCCGAGGATGTTCGGTTCAGCGCCCCACGAGTTGTGACTTACAGCGAAGAAACCTCAAACAGGGCACTCGCGGAAGATATGGATGCACTCGATGAGATGCGCGATATAGCGCTCGCAAGATCCGCAGTATATCAACAATCACTGCGAAACTATCATAGTCGCCGTATACGCCACAGAGCATTCGCGGTTGGAGATCTAGTGCTGCGACTCAAGCAGAAGGAAGGACACAAGCTCGAGCCACCATGGGAAGGACCCTTCATCATACACGAAGTCATCCCAGGTGGATCCTACAGGCTGAAGAATCCATCGACTGGAGGAATCTATTCCAACCCTTGGAATATCGCACACCTCCGCAAATTTTATCCTTAGATTTACCTGTTCTCACAACAAATAAGGCTATACTAGCCACTCATGTAGCCCGAATACATGACTTCTCAGTCATAGCAATAAAATACATGGTTTCTCAACCATATTTACTCGAAGATTATTCATTCTTACATGCTAAATAGTTACAGGTACACACCCCATAAACACACGGGGGCTACGCCTACAACTAAGCATCACAAGAAAATTTATACACACGAGGTTACACACCTTACAACAGTTTTTACAAACTATACAGCATCACAGAATGTCCACATTCAACAATCAATCATGGCGATAAGCATTCTCAGTCACCAACACTCTATCTACTTCCTCAGAGGTTAGTCGAATGATCTTCTCCGCTGCAGGACGAACATCATCGTAGTGCGGAGAAATATCATCGATTGGACCATCTGGAAGCCTAGCTACGGAGTTAAAATTTATCTCAGGATGTCATATTCGGACAAAGGAGAGAGCCACCACCGCGCATCAAGTCATCTGATTGCGCACGCACTCGCGAATTTCTCCCTCTTGCCCGAAGAGCCCGAGGAGATAGCTCCAGTCTTCAGGACCCCTTTCCAGCGGGTAGAATGTAGCGTTCATCGCGATCAAGACCTCGTGAAAAGAACTCACGAGAACTTTTACCTGGGAGACACGGAACTTCAAAGTAGCCAACACAAAGCCTCGGCTGCGATCAGACCAAAAATTATTCGCATGAGGCCTTGAGCTGCCAGCTTCTTGAAGAATGTGGTTTTCTACCCACTGTTTTTCCTCCCTATCATCCGGTTTAACAACTGAAGAACAAATATGCGTGATTAGGTAAGGAAACAAGAAAAAGAAGACCTGGGGGCTGTATTACTTACACAGCAGTTCCCTAGCAAGGGAAGCCAACTCGTCCATCACAAACTGCGCACGTTCAGTCGCCAGTTTTTGCTTGGATTTCGCCACATCGGCTACCCCACGCAACGCTTTCAGCTTGCGCTCACCATCGGCTACACGATCACGGAGACCCGCCAAAGTCCCAACAGCGGCAACAAGCGGATCAGCTCGGGCAGCAGGTCCACTTGAGGGTTCTGCGGCCACCTCGGCTACCTGAAGAGCAAAAAGAAGATTAAAGGAATAAGGTGCCCTACTCGAGATATATTCACCACCTATTCAACAGGTGCTCGGGGGCTACTCCCATCGGGAGAAGACAAACAATTGCAAGAAGCACTTTCAGAAGAACACCTCGATTAAAGACAGTGAAAATACGGGAATACATCCCAAGGTTCATTACAATCAAGCTGGTAAAGCAAAAGAAATACAAGCCTAAGAAGCTACAGTGGTACTCCCACTCGCGGCAGTCGTCCCTCCCTTAAGTCGAGCAAACAGCTCAGACAGCTTCCGAGCAAGGATGGCGGCTGGCTCGCCAAAACGAGAGAGCCGTACCTTTTTGCCCGTGGAGGGGTCGACTGGGAGATCCGAATAAGCCTCCTCCAAGCCGCTAACTCCATGCGCCAGCGCGAACTGGATGGCCGTCTTCGCCCCAGACTCCAACTGAGCAACCGCGTAGGCATCCAGGAGATTTCTCTCCGAGAAGATCTTCAGCAGGTCACCTAGCGCGGATGGAGAGGAAGCATTGACGAGAAGGCGACCATGCAGCTGCGTCAACACTTGAGTGGCGTTGCCAACCAAGGAGCAAATTCCTTCGGCATGCCTCCTGAGCTGGGCGAGGGAATCCGTCAGCGCGTCCACCCGCTGGATTCCTGGAAGCTCCAGAGGAACACCCAGAAGACCTACAAAGAAGAAGAGCGTCAAGAATCAAGACAGCAGAAGACAAATTATAAACCAAAAATAACTCACCCGCAAAGCGCCCGGCAAGGGGACGGATAAAGTCGACAAGATCAGCATCCGCCTTGGTGCTGGCCGTCTCCAACTTCTTCAAAGCCTCTTGGGCAGAAGCAAGCTTCCCTTCAAAGTCAGCCGAAGACATGCGGGAGGATTCCAGATCTTGGCGAACAGCCGCCAGCTCAGCCTCTAGAGCTATTGCCCGAGTAGAAGCATCGTCTTTCTCGGTCTTCGAAAACTCAAGTTGAGCTGCACGACAATATCTATCAGAATCGAAGAACTAATGGAAGAGGTGCAAATAGAAAAAGAAAAGGGGCTGAGCTTACTTCAAAGAAGCTCGTTTTCAGAAGTGACTCGACTGCGCTCCGCTCGAAGGAACGAATAGTCAGATTCGGCAAGGACAACACGGCGCCCAATCGCCGCAAGGGAGTCAACGAGTGACTGCAAAAAATTCAGAGATAGAAGAATTAGAAGAGAAGAATTGGAGCCTGTACCCGATTACAATCAATCGACTACAGCCTCGGGGGCTACTCCCATCGGGAGCACTGCCGTACACCCGATAAAATCAAGAAGGAAAAGACAGTTTTTGAGCCTGTAGCCGATCACATGTGATCGACTACAGCCTCGGGGGCTACTCCCATCGGGAGCACTGTCGTGCACCCGATAAACAAATTAAAAACAAGTAACAGAATTTACCTGGCCCTTGGCACGGGAGAGGGGATCTGCGGAGCTACCCGACACCTCCTTTGAAGCTGAAGCCCCGGCAGCTAAACTAGGAGTTTCATGTTCCATAGTCGCCGCCTTGGGGGCTACGCTGGGCGAATTCTGGACGGTGCCTGCAGTGGGAGCCTCATCCGCAGCTTCTGCCTTACTCTTCCTTTCGGGAGGAAGAGAAGAGGCGTACCTGCGAGGACTAATGGTTTGCACGCTACGACAAAAGACAAAGCGTCAACACAGATGCGAAGGAAAAACGTTCGACTAAGAACGAGGAAAAAAAACTTACTCATCGTCTTCATCCTCATCCAGCATATCCGCATTCCAGGCGGTCTGGATAACTGGGAATGAGGAGGAAGGGGCGCGCGTTTGCAGAGGAGTAGCGTGGATGGGCTCCTTCCCGGGCGACTCTTCCAAGGAGTTGTCCTTAGATGTGGCCTCATCACCTTCTACCCGACGGCGTTTATAACGATCGCCACCCGAGTCTCCTGCGTCATCCGAAGAATCTTGGTCGAAGCTCGAAGAAGCGTCAGCGACACTGGTGTCGGCTGGGGCATCCAAGTTACTCGCCAATAACTCTGAGGCCTCCGCCCCAGATACAGGAGGGTAGCAGGTGGCCATGGACAAACTCTATGGAAGAAGACAGAGGAACGCAAAGGAAAATTCAATCGACTGAAATTCAGAACAAGCAAGGAAATGAAGAAAATAAAAGAAGGGAAGAAGAATAAACTCACCGCGGCTGGCGAAGGCTTCGACGCGTCAAAGGCCGCGACTGTGCACTCGGGGAATTTCTCTCCCACCTTCAGGCTAGTGATAGCCGCGATCTTCTTCTCGAACTCGACGTTCGAAAGCTCTTCGCGACTCACTCGGATAGGATCCTCAGAGCCTTGATACTCCCACATCGTGGAAGGCCTGAGCTGCAAAGGTTGGATCCTGCGCTTCAGAAAGGTACTCGCCAGGTGCAGCCCGTTGAGTACAACTCCGGCAGTTTGGTCACGGAGGGCTGTCACTCTTGCGAGTAGCGGCGCGACGACCTGGGCTTCTTCGGCTGACAACTTGTGCGACCAGGACTTCCGTCTCTTCAAAACAGCGAACGGGTGGAATTCTACGATCCCACCCGAGCTATTGTCGATGACGTAGAACCATTTTCTCCTCCAGCCCTGCGCGGAGTCGATGAAGTACATGCTGAAGTAGCTGGTCTCCCATCTCGCTTGGATCCCAAAGCCACCCGTACGTAGCGGCTCGCCGGGCTCGGAGTCTACCCGCGACTTCTCGCGGAAGATCCGGACTTTGAAGAGGGCCTTCCAGCGCGTCCAATGTGGGCGAATGCCAAGGAAGCATTCGTAGAACACGATGAAGCACGATATGTGCTGCACCGCGTTCGGAGGAAGATCGTGAAGCTGTATGCCATAGACATACAGCAACCCGACAAGAAACGGATGGAGGGAAAAGGAAAGACCGCGAGACACGTGGTCCGCGAAGACCACGCGCTCGTTTGCTTGCGGATTGGGTACCTCTTCCTTCTTTCCGAGGCGCACCCGCTTCTCGGACTCCGCCGGCAGCAGCCCCTCCCGCTGCATCTCCTTGATGCTCTTCGCGGTGGTGTTGGGCGAGCACCAGTCGCACGAGCGCGGCGCAGTTTGCACGGAAGCTTCCCTGGATGCGGAGATGGCAGCGCCACGTCTTTTGCCTCCAGCCATGACTGACAGCACGAGCTCGAGCGCGAGGAAGAAGACGAGCGCGAGGAAGAAGATGGATTTGAGACGGAGGCTGGGAAAGTTTTACCGCAGCGCAAACGCCCGTACTTATACACGAAGCGAATCAATCCTGGCCACTTGATGCACCACGTGTCGCTCATCACTGCCACCACGTGTGAAGATGAAACGAAGAGGCGGTGAACGCTGTTTCCTGCCACGATCTCAACAGAAGATCGTGCGCATTTACTGCGCGGTTTGCGTAAAAACCGGGAACGACGTCTCGTTTCCCGGTCAAAAAGCTGACCATGTGGGCCAACCCATCTGCTCGCACACCGTCACGTCCCATCGGGAGGAGAAAAGTGCGCCATGACGTCATAGCGTGCATCATCAAGACAAAGAAAGTTCCAAATGGAAAGTTCAAACGCAAAAATAACTTCGTATGAACGAAACTCCTTCGAATAGAAACAACCTTTTCATGAGCAGATCATGAAGGCAAGACTCCTTTACAACAGGAAAAAATACCCTGCACACGAAAACTCTTTCGTATGGGCACGATCTCCTAAACATGAAAATTCTTTCATACGGGCATAAAACTCCTTAACACGAAAACTCTTTTGTATGGATGTAAGAACTACTCGCTCGAAAATTACACGAGTAGGTAGAACCTACTTTTTCTCACTCGCATGATATTTTCACATCATAAAAACCTAGATTGTTCAGCCGACTAGGCACATCCGGATGCCATATTCTTTGAATATGAAGGTAAGACCCGAAAGATCTCTCTTGAGGGCCTGGAATCGCACTCGAAGCTGCGTCCTCCAGCATGATTCCGTGTCAACAACACGAAGAAAAATCCTAGCGGAGACGCCGGGTACCCCCGTAGGTTAAGTTCGACTCGATAAAACCACAACGGCCCAGTCGCAACAATCACCTTATCGGGTTCGAGTCGGAGGTCTCGAATCTGTGTAGGCCAGAAATGTTTTTGCCCTAGTCGCAATTAATTGGCCATGATCTCTCGGGAGAGCCAAGCTACTGCGCCGCATCCTTCTGCGATAAAAAGCCATAAAAATAGGCACTTGCTTTGCTCGATACTCGAGTATGAAAACTTATTATACAGGATACACGCCCTCTAAACAGGAAAACAGCCAAGCTGGTTATCCGCAGGAAAGAAAGACCAAGATTTGACCGTCTACTCGACTGGAAAAAACCCACTCGAGCAAACGCTCGGGGGCTATTGACGAAGGCATGGATCCTGGACCCCGCGGGTAAGGACACCCCATCTCAGGCCCAAGGTTAAGGCCCAAGAAGAGGAGCCCTTGGAGTATTCTAGAAAGCCCACGTGAAGCCCACCCGCACTAACTTGCGGGTTAAGTTTGGAAACTTGTAAACTGACCTAGGGTTAGAGTTCGAGTCCTCTCCGGGTAAGGTTTGAGACCTGGCCACCTATATAAGGCCAGGAGAGCCACCAGTAGAGGACCAGGAAACACCGCAACACCAAAACCTTGAGCTTGAGATCATACTCTCGACTCGAGCCATCACCATTGTAACCGATCTATTCGACTAATACAGATCGACAGAGGCAGGAGTAAGGGTTTTACCTCTACGAGGGCCCCGAACCTGGGTAAATCTCGCCCCCTGTCTAGCCGACGATTCCACCAGCGCTCATAAGTTCTCCTAGTCGAAACCTGATAGGGTCACCTAAGGGATTTGTAGAGTCAGAGATTCGACAACATGCCTATGGTTACTTAGTGCTTGGATGCTTTATCTTATTTATCTGCAATGCCCATGTATTGATTATTATATGAACTATCTTATCCATGCAACAACCGTTCATCTATCCCTATGCCTACAGCATTTAATCCCGCAGTTTACTTTAAACACTACTGATGTTGTTTTCATCTCACTGCTCCTATTCTTTCACTACTGTTACTACTATAAAACTGTTACTACTGATAAACCACAGCGAACAAAACTACTTTCAGGTGCAGGTGAATTGACAACTCACTTGTTAAGGCTCACAAATACTCTTTGGCTCCTCTTGTGTCGAATCAATAAATTTGGGTTTTACTTCCCTCGAAGACTGTTGCGATCCCCTATACTTGTGGGTCATCAAGACTATTTTTTGGCGCCGTTGCTGGGGAGCATAGCTTTATTTGCGAGCTCACCGGAGAGTACTATTGTCTACTGCCAATCATTCATCATGGGTAAGACTCGTGATGGAAAGCTTCCTATATTACCATCCACTCCAAGAAGAGGAACAACTCTGAACACCTCTATTGCTCTTGATTCACCGTCTGTTATGAGTAAGCTGCTTACACCACCACATGCTACACATGCTACTTCTGCTGAATCTGAAAATACTTCTGATACTTTTGATGATGCTTCTACTGTGCTTAATGAGAGTGGTTCTCTCGGTCCTTTCTTAGATTCTACTATTGCTAAAGCTAAAAATATTGCAAACACTGAAACTCTTGATAAAAATCATGTTACTCCTGTTGTTTCACCTAAGCTTATGGAGAATCCTAGTGATGATTTTTATGATTCCTATATTGAACTTAATGATGATCTTATTGATGAAATACATGTTATGAAGGATAAAGATGCTGTTATGAGTCTTATTGAGAGTCGTGATGTTAAATATAAATTATCTTCTGATGCTAAGTTTGCCACTTCTCCCATTAATATTAGGGATAAGGATTATGATTTCTCTCTTGATTTATCTTATATATCTATTGTTGAGAAAGAACCTTTTTCTGGTACTGAAAATGAAAGTGCTATGAAACATATGAATGAGCTCTCCTCTTTGAGTAGTTTATTCTCTGATGATATTAGGAAACATAGCTACTTTGTTGCTAAAATATTCCCTTTCTCATTAAAAGATGGAGCTAAAACTTGATTTAATAATTTGTATCCGGAATCTATTGATAGTCCTATTGGTTTGGTTAATGTTTTCTTTCAGAAATATTTTCTTGCTAGTTCTCAGCATGCTCCTTTACAAAATATATTTAATTTCAAGCAATTGGAAGGAGAGAAATTGCCTGTATCTTCGGCAAGGTTCTGTTCTTTAGTTAGGGCTACACCTGGGCATAAACTAGAAAATAATAAAATTCTTGATATATTCTATAATGGACTAACTTTTGAATCTAGGACATACCTGGATAGTTGTGCTGGTTGTGCTTTCAGGCAAATAACTCCAGAAGAAGCTGAGGAATTAATGGCTAAAATAAGCCAAAAACATGATGATTGGACTATGGTTGAGCCTGAGCCGACCCCTACTCCAGTATCAACACCAACACCAACACCCAAGAAGAGGGGAATGATTGAACTAAATGATGAAGTGATGAGAGAAGCCAAAAGATCTCTTAAAGAGGGGTGTATTAAATCTGAAGATGTGAAGAATCTTCCACCTATAGAAGAATTATGTAAGCCAATCCCTCACTCATCCACTATTGAGGTACACTCTCTCCAATATTTTGATAGTAGAGATATTCCCTATAATAAACCTCCTGATCAATGTTTAGATGAATTTGATAATTATGTTATTAAGCAAGATAATTTTAATATGAGCGTGCAAAATCACCTAATGGAAAACTCTAGAGCTATTGATAATTTGCATGGTATTATAGAAAGAACCTCTAATGATGTTAAAATGCTTGTTAAACATTTTCAAATGGTTCAAACTCAAATTGATCAACTTGCTAAAGTGCAAAAAGATTTGCTAGTTAATGCTTCTAAAGAAAAGCATGCTTATGAAATAAGAACTAGAAGGGGCATTGCTACATAAGATCCTTTATATCCTAAAAGAATTGAACAAGATTATCAGCAAACTAATAATAATGATATTCATACTAAGAAGAAAAGGAAGAAGAAACATAAAAATGATGTAGAATCCTCTGAACTTACTAAAGATCCTAATAGTATATCTATCTCTGATGCTGAAACTGAAAGTGGTAATGAAAAGAATGATGCTTTTGATAAAGAAGAACCTGTAGCTGAACCTGAAAAGAAAACTAAAATATAAAGTATACTAAGGAGGATTTCGTTTCTAATAAACATGGTAATGAGATAGAACCTTGGGTACAAAAAACCAATGCCTTTTCCTAATAAGAAACATAAATCTAAGGAAGAAGAACACTATAACAAGTTTTGTGAATGGATGAAACCTTTGTTCTTGCAAATTCCTTTAACTGATGCTATTAAATTGCCTCCTTATGCAAAATATATGAAAGATAGTGTCTGTAGCAAAAGTAAGATTCCTAATGAGGACTATGCTTGCTAATTACTCTTTTAATAGCAAGGTTCCTGAGAAGCTTGCAGATCCTGGTATACCAACTATTCCATGTTCTATTAAAAATAATTATGTTAGAATTGCTTTCTGTGATTTAGGAGCTGGTGTTAGTGCCATGCCGTTTACTCTCTATAAAAGACTCCTCCTAGAAAAATTGATACCAACTGATATATCTATACAAATGGTTGATAAGTCTACTGCTATTCCTGTGGGTATATGTGACGATGTTCCTGTTCAAGTTGCTAATAATTGTGTGATATTAACTGAATTTGTTGTGTTGGAAATGCCCGAAGATGTTAATATGTCTATTATTCTTGGAAGACCTTTTCTTAATACTGTTGGGGCTGTTATTGATTGCAATCAAGGAAAAGTTACTATTAATATTAATGATAAAGAGCACACTGTTTATTTTCCCAAGAAGATTGATAGAAAATATGGTCTAAATTCCATTGAAAATATTGAGACCATCAAGATTGGAGAATTTTATTGTCCTATTCCAAAGCCACCCAAAGAATATGTAATTATTATGATTGGGACTATGTCTATCAAGGTTGAGGTAACATGAGTATTTAGTCAGAAACTAAGTTTTGTTTCACGTAAAATTATTTTGGTAGCAAGACTTGATCACCCTTGTTAACAAAATGATTTTAAATGAAGTGGGCAATGTTTTCACTATGTTTTCACCTTCCCCATAATGTTTTCACTATGTTTACTTCTGTTATCACATTGCTACTTGAGTACAATCTTGTTTTCCACCATCCTTATGCATGTTTTCCTGATGTTTTCACCCTGATTACTAAGGTTATGCATGTTTTCACCACCCATACTTTTGTTTTCACCACTACCACCTTTGTTTTCTTTGAATATTCTTCCATTAGAGTGTCATGGAACCTCTGTAGTGCTGGTTTTGGATTTTTTCCCATCTTTTCACTTTCGTTTTCCTTGTTTTTATTAATTATTAAAATTCTGGAAATACCTCAAAAATAAAGTTTCTCGAAAAATTTCAGAAAAATTATAATAATTTTTTACGTAAAAAATGAGGCAGAAAGCCACCTGGGAGACCCCAGGGGGACCCACCAGTCAGGCACACCATAGGGTGGTGTGGACAGAACCCTGGTGGCGCCAGCACATGGTGTAGGGCTCCCTGGCCCTCCACTTACTCTCTCCACTGCCAAAGTCTTCTCTCTCACCTCCCAAACTGAAAACATTTCCTCGAACCCGTGTTCTTGCTGTTCTTCCTCTGGATTTTTGATCTCCTTCTTTAGCCCATCATCTGTGCTGATATTTGGTGTGTTTGATCTCCAGTATATGACTCCTCCGATGATCCAAGTAGAATTTTGTTTAGTGAAGTATTTCTTGAGTATTTTGGTACTGTAGGTGACAGCTTATGTGAGTTTGCATGCTTGATTTGAGTAGAAATAATGTAGTTTTGATGTATGTTTAGCTCTCATATAAGTCCATGTGGTAGTTTCCACCTTATAGTTGCTTGAAATTAATTTTTGTGATGATTGTTGAAAAAATTCAGAGATGGAGCAAAATGTTCATCAACTAAACCAGCATGAGTTGGAGTTGCATGAAGTCATGCTCGTGCACCGTGAAGAGAGGGTGTTCCCATCAATTTATCCGTGTCAGGAATTTATGCGGATTACAAGAATTTTGCAGGATTTCAACACTCTTGTGCAGAATGCAGGCTTGGACCGTTTCATTAAGGATGAGCCTATCCAACATGTGAAACTAATCATGTTTGTGTTGCAGGATTTTCGTTTTAAATGGTCCTCAACTAACCCAGATGTCCACTACAAAATTTACAATAAAGCTGTGAGTCTTCCTTTCGGTGATTTTTGTGCAGCTATTAAGGTGCCAGAATGGGGTCTTGTGAGAAGATAAGTGGGCAGCCTAAACCACTGCTGGATTTATATTGAGAAATTTGCCAAGGCAGAAGTTTCACAGGGGAGAGCGGTAAAATTCAAGAAATTCAACTCCCTAGAATTTGATACTTTGCCTCTTTTATTTCTAAATGTGTGTTAGCTAGAAAAACTGCCAACAAGCTATCTGTCTATGATTTGGCGTTTATTGCAGCTGTCTTAAGATGTGATGGGTCTTATAACTTTGGTGCTTTGATGGATTACCGTCTCTCGCATAACCGCGAGAAGGGTGGAGTTTGTGGAGGTCTTATTGCCTCACGCTTGCTAGCTTTTCATGGTTTGGAGCCGCACCCTCTAGGCCTGAAGTTTCCTATAGAGAGGCTTGATCTTGTTTCCATGGTTCAACATAAGTTTATTTCTACCCATGCTCACTTACATAATCTACCTTTTGAATTAACTTTCTCCAAACGATCCGGGTGGAGAGTTATTAAAACTGTTAGGGAAGTACTTTTGCCTGCGCCTCTTTTGTTTAATCTTAATAGCACGCAAGGATGGAAGCTTTCTAAGAGTGAGCTGGACACATACCTTGAGCATCACCCCCAGCAAGGATAGGATGCCGGAGAGGAGGACGATGGTCATTTCGTCCAACCCTACGATGCCACGTGGATCCCATACTAGCACCCCGGCCATGACTATGCACCCGCTGCTTCATCTTCCACTTGGGCGCCCGCGTACGACCACGCGAGGAACGACCCACCGCAGTGGGTATATTTTCCGCGCTATGATTGATCTCCACTTAGACCAAAAGCCTAATCTTGGGGGGAGGTATACCGACATCACACTAATTTATATATCATGTTCGGTCGGTTCTTTGTATATCCATGTTTTCTTTTCTCTCGTTTCTATTTGTTTATTTTGTTTCTTTCGTTTCTTTTTGTTTCTTTTGCTTGTTTTCGTTTCTTTTAATCCTTTGTTTTATTGTTTTGTTCTTGTTTTCCAAAACACAAAAGGACCAAAAATATGTCTGTTGTTTCTCTTTGTTTGCTTCCTTAGTTTCTTTATTTGGTTTGCTTTCTTCTCTCGTTTCGGTTTAATATTCAAAATTCCAAAAATATTTTGCTTTGTTTGTTTATTCTCTTTCTGTTCTTGTTTTAATTGAAAAACCCAAAAATATTTGTTGTTCTTCTTTGGTTTTGTAAAGTTTGCCGCAGAGTTCAACAGTCGTCCGTGACTCCATTGGAGCTTGGTTTTCATTATATATTACTCGAGCCACAAGTGAAGAGCAATAATGACGATCTATGACAATCCAAGTTGTGGTGAGTGGCTGGTATGAACTCTATTTGCTTTCATTTTTTGTACATATATTCATCTATGTGAGCATGCTTAGTTTGTTCGTATAAGATATATGTGACTTAATGGCTGCTTAATAGTTCGGGCTCTCTCATGTTTTGTTCCAATTTATTAATGGTAAATGACCTGTCATATAAATATTTGTTTGCATTGTTCTATTCGTAGAAGGGTATGACATTGTGGTAGCCTCCTCTGACTGTTTCATTTGAATCGATTTGGCACATGCTCATGCATGCTAAGACTGAAAACAAAAAGTCAATAAGCCTCGATGATTTATTTTGCCTCAGAGTTCTAGTATCAATTTTATGCCTCGGTTAATTTTACTTTGTCGCAAACATGATTATGATAGTTGTTGCACTCTTGATTGTCGCTCCCTGTCTATTGCTATCCTTCACATGTATTGAGTATTAGCTCTAGTCGTGCATCCAACTCCCAAAAACCAAAGTTTGCCAAATGTGTCCACCATACCTACCTATATGTGGTATTTAACTGTCACTCCAAAGTAAATTGTCCATGTGCTACCTTTAAAATCTGCTAAAAATTATTCCTGTTTTGTGCCCCTGTTTTAGCTCATGAAGTCGTAAATAGAGAATCTTTATCTCACTTGTTGATTGAATTTCACACCCTGGACTAGTGGCTTCATCCGTTTATCCAAATGATAGAAGAGCTGGCAGCGGGGTGCCCCTGATTTATCAGTCAAAGCATAATTGTGTAAACAAAAGAGAAAGAGGGATGACCTTCTAGCCAGATGCGTCCTTCACATGGGAGTCGCTCTTGTGAATCCAGTTGGCTTGTGACGTACTGTATTGTCTGTTTAACGTTCGTTGACATAAGCATACACCTCTCTCAAAATGTTTTCAATGTCTCTGTTTAATAAAATAAAATCTCTAGCACATGAGTGATCCCTGCTTCCCTCTACGAAGGGCCTTTCTTTTACTTTTGTGTTGAGTCTCCACCATATTATTTGAGCACTTTATTGAGAGCATAATGGTCATTCTTAGTGTGATGTGTTTGTCCCAAAGCACGGTTGATTGTGGTATAATTTTGACACTTGTATCTTTGATATCTTTACTTCTAGTCTTCCCTTGAACTTCATAGGTGCCCTGGCATTTATGTTTTACCCCACACATAAGGGAAAGCGAGATACCACTTTATTAGATCCTATTATGAATATTACAATCTTGCAAATAGTTATGCTTCATGTTGTTTATTATTAATATGTTGTTATCTCTTCATGGTTTGCATAGCTATTAAGTGATAGTATCTTGCATGTATCTTGTCATGAGCATAATTAAGTATTTGATCATATAGTGAGTATATTTACATCATATGAAACAAATGTGTTCGTAAAATTCTTTTATCGCACTTAGTTGTCAGTGAATTGCTTGAGGACAAGCAATAAGCTAAGCTTGGGGGAGTTGATACGTCGAAAACGTATCTCCTTTTCCGAACACTTTTCCTATTGTTTTCCTCTAAATTTGTGTGTTTTGAATGCAACTAACACGGAGTAACGCTGTTTTCAGTAGAATTACTTTGGTGTCACGTTTTTGTGCAGAAAAATCAACTTTCGGGAAATTGCCCAGATTAGACCCCATTGGCCCTAAAACACAAGAAGACTCCGGGAGCCAGAATGACACCCGGAGAGGGGCCAGGAGGTGGCCAAACCACCCCCCGGCGCTCCCCCTAGGCCGCGCCACCAGGTGGTGTGGGACACTCCCACACCCCCTCGGGCTCCTCTTTCGACTACAAGTAGCCTCCAACCCTAAACCCCGATGGGCATGGGCGGAGCTGGAGCTCGAGTCACCCTGATGCACTACTTTATTATGGCACAAATTTTCACGAAAAAATCACTATGTAAAAGATTTTTTTTGTAACTTCTAACATATATGATGTGACATAATGAGACATAACGTATAAATACAAAGAACATGTAATAAAAAAAGGTCTACTATATTGATAAATCAAAGGACAAAGTTACTTGTAAAAGATGTCTTTCATTTTCTAATTGTAAATACATCACCAAACACCAAGATTCAATAACCTGCAAGATAAAAAGTAGAATTAATTTTCAAGTTGAACATAGTAGAACGATAAAAAATGGTACTCAAGTACTTAAACTTTTCACACTACCTTATACTCTTCTAGTATACTCGATTCTTCAAACTCATGAAATACTTAACCACTTGATCATTGGTGAATTTCTTCATTTCTTCTTTCTCCACATAACAAATAACATCATCACTAGTTTCATGGCTGAAAAACACCTCTCAACTGTAGCTGTGGCAACAGGCAACACAATTACTAGTTTCAGCAACCGATAAAACAAAGGATACATAATATGCCTCCGTGTCTCCACCATTCTTTAAGATAGCTCAATGATTGTTGCTAAGTTTGAAAAGCTATCATCTGTGCTTACATCAGCAATATAGAGGCGTAGATCCTTATCAAGATCCCTGAGTTCTCCGGAATTAAAATCTTGCGGATATAGTTTGGCCAAATTTATCAAACTCTCCGAATTAAAATCACTAAATGAGTCCCTTGGACTCAAAGCCGCTGACCAAACAAGCAAATTGGAGGATGTCTCACTGAACCAACCATCAAGCTCTTGAACTAGCCAATCAAAAACATCATTGAAGCAATCAACTAGATAGTGATGCTTGTTTGTAATTCCAGTTACCTGTCTTCTCTTTTTTGGATTAACATAGGCTTCTTCCATGTTCAACTCTTCAATGTCGTGCTTCTCACAAAAACCATGAACTTCAACTAGTAGAGGGTCCCATCCATGTTCTCGAAGTTCATTCAAAACAGTTCTAGTTGACTTCACACATTTCATGGCATTTACAATGTCTTGATCCTTCCGCTGCAATGCTAATGACAATGTGTTTGTAGTTGTAAGTACTGTCAACATGAGATGCAAATAAAAGACAAAGTCAAATGACTGAAAGTATACTAGTAGACCGTTTGCTTGATCTCTATTTGTTCTGTTAGTGTCTTCTTCTCCCACAAATTCTAGAACTTTGATAACGGATACGAACAAGTCAACCAAACTTGTAAGTGTTTTAGCATGAGAACCCCAACGAGTGTCTCCGGGTCTTTGAAGGCATTGCTCTTGATTTAGACATGTACCCGTTGTAAGCTGCCCGCACCCCAAAGCTTTGCTCATTTCCTCAAGATTAATATCTCTAATCATATCCCTCCTCTTGGAAGATCCACCCACCACATTTAACAAGACAGTAATCATACTAAAGAAATTACTAACTTCCTTATGTTTTCTTACCACTGCCACAACAACTAACTGAAGCTGGTGAGCAAAGCAATGGACATAATAAGCCGTGCTATTTTCTCTCATTATAAGTGATTTGAGACCATTGAACTGACCTCGCATATTGCTAGCACCATCATATCCTTGTCCTCTAACTTGATTATAACTCAACTTATATTTTGCAAATAAAGAATCAATTGCACTCTTGAGATACGAAGAAGTTGTTTCTTTCACATGAACAAGACCAACAAAACTTTCATTAGAATCTCCGGAACTGTCAACATACCTCAATGCCACTGCCATCTGTTCTTTGCAAGAGACATCCCTAGATTCATCAACAAGCAAACAAAACACATTATTGCGAACTTCTTTGAGAATAGATTGCACTATCACATGTGCAAAACCTTCACAAATATCTTTCTGGACCTCCGGAGACCCCATCATAGCATTCTTTGCAGCATCTTTTCCCATAGCCTTGCCTACGACTGGATCATGATCAACTAAGAAGTCACGAAGTTCCAAGAAGTTACCTTTATTGTAAGAGCTCTTCGACTCATCGTGACCTCGGAAAGGTAATCCTTGCTTGAGCAACAATCTAGCGGTGTCAACTGAGGCATTTAGTCGAGTAAAATAAGCTTTCTTGGCTGCTTCACTTTGAATGTTAATTGCAACATCAATGTGTTGATCCTTTTTTAGCAAATCAAGACATTTTTTCATTGCTTGATTATGGACACTATCCACATCACCAACATGATCTTTGAGCCTCGCTTTTGTGTTCCAGCTATTCCAACCATCAAGAACAAATGCCTCGTACCCAGCTTCCTTCTTGCTGCCTCGGTCCCTGAACACGAAACAACAAAAACAATATGCTTTGTCCTTTGATTCACTGTATTCAAGCCAGCTTCCAAATTCATCAAACCAATCAGGCATGAACCTTCTTCTTTTGTCCCCAAAATTTGAATATGGAAAAGCAATTTCTCTTGGCTGACAAGGTCCATTAACCAAGTATTTTCTTCGTACCATTTCTTTCAAATTAGGATGATATTTCTCTATCAATTTCCTTTTGCCTGGATCATACTGTATCTCCTCTTTCCAATTCATATTTTCCGGTACATCTTGTGATGGGGCTTTTCTTTTAAGAACAAACCTGTCCATTATGTACCTGCATTCGATAAAAAAAATTCATCCAAAACGAATAGCCACAATTCTCGCAAATGATAAATACAACAATTTTTCTAACAAATGATGAATATTAGAGAGGAACCTTCAGTTTAATTACCAGACGGATCACGGATGAGTACCAGCTATAGCCTGTATATTTCTAGACCGAACGCGTGATCGAGACTAGCGGAGACCGGCAACACTGATTAACAAAGTTATAAGCGACCAATCAATAATCAACCAGTTAAATTTCCTGGATAAACAAAAAACAGAGAGCTGCATGGAGATAGGGTGTACCAGGCTACCAGCGGGCTGCGGACGATCGCGGTGAGCCGGTGACGGGAGATCACCTGATTAGGCGTGCGCTCGGCGGCTCTCCTAGTGTGTCAGGCGAAGATTGGCGGATTGGAGACGCGTCCGGTGGAGATCGAGGGATTTGGGGATTCGGCCGAGACGTGGCCGAGACGTGCGCGGCGCTGAGTCTGGACTCTGGACGTTTGGGATCCGCTAATTAGCTTAGCTTTTTTTGTCTTGATCGATAACAACTCAACCTAAGCTGAGCGAATCGGTACGTGCTCACGATTGATGTTTTGTCCTAAGCTGGGCTAATTAGCAGGAGTATGCACGTTGTGGCCTATGTACAGGCCCAAGCCCCAAGGCACCCTGCTGCACTGCCTGACGCGCACCCTGATGCACAGGCTGCTATGGATGGTAAGTACTAATAAGAAAAAAATTCGACCCGCATTCCCGTGAATCAGGGTTCGTTCATGCAGCTCCGCCCCTGTCGATGGGGTTTGATAGTTTTCCAGAAAGAAGTCTGTAGCTCCGCCGCCACCCCGAATCTCGATTCAGGGATCAAAAGTTCCTGTTCTGGCATCCTGCCGGGACGGGGAATTGGAGGAGATCATCGCCACCGTCATCACCAACGCCTGTCTATCGACCATCAATGTTTCCCCCATCCATGTGTGAGTAATTCCCCCGTTGTAGGCTGAAGGGGATGGTAGGGATTGGATGAGATCGTTTATGTAATAATGTCGTGATTGTTAGGGAATAATGCCTAGTATCCTCTAATAGTGATATTGACATTGTTGCAACTTGTTATGCTTAATGCTTGCCACTTTGGGACCGAGTGCTATGATTTCAGATCTGAACATGTTATTGAATCACGATGATAATTATTGTTTCTTGATCATACCTGCAAGTTGTTTACACATATCGTTGTCCGGAACCCGAGGCCCCGAAGTGACAGAAATTGGGACAACCGGAGGGGGTGGCTGTGATGTGAGGATCACATGAGTTCATGGAGTGTTAATGCTTTGCTCATGTATTCTATTAAAAGGAACACCTTAATTACCAGTAGTTCCCTTGAGGCCCCGCTGAAAACGGGCTGGTAGGACAAATCTGAGCACGTACGACTATTTACGGAACACATTCCTATGGTTACTTAGTGCTTGGATGGTTTATCTTATTTATCTGCAATTCCCATGTCTTGATTATTATATGAACTATCTTATCCATGCAACACCCGTTCATCTATCCCTATGCCTACAATATTTAATCCCGCTATTTACTTTAAACACTATTGCTGCTGTTTTCATCTCACTGCTGCTATTATTTCACTACTGCTGCTACTATAAAACTGTTACTACTGATAAACCAGTGCTAACAAAAGTACTTTCAGGTGCATGTTGAATTGGAAATTCACTTGTTAATGCTCACAAATACTCTTTGGCTCCCCTTGTGTCGAATCAATAAATTTGGGTTTTACTTCCCTCGAAGAATGTTGTGATCCCCTATACTTGTGGGTCATCAGTCACCGAAGAAGGAGCCAGCCGTCCTAGGAGGGCAAGACCGTGTTGAAGAGATAAAGCTTCGGCAGTTGCCACATCCAGGACATTAGTAAGAGGCCACTATCCCCCTGCAGCCACAGCCCCTTTGTCATTTCGCAGAACACACCCCGCAACACCCGTACCGTTCGGAAAAAAAGCCGCGTCGATGTTGAGTTTGAATGATTTTGGAGCGGGTTTTGACCAGCACGCGACCCGGGGTTCTTTGGAAGGCGACGCAGCTTGGAAGTTCGCCGTGAGGGCGAGAGCGGACTGACTAGGGGAAGCGAGATTCTCACCATTCACCGCCGCACGACGTTGCTACCATATATACCACGCCCCGACCGCCAAGGCCTCCTTGAATCCAATTTTACCCAACATAGGAACATAATATGTTTAATATCTTCAGGACCTTACATGCAAATAGGGCATTGAGGTGAAACCTTTATGTGACGATTAGCCAAGATTGCTAATCCCGGAATTGTGCCATGCAAAGCTCTCCAAGCAAACATCTTAACCTTAGCTGGGACCATAAGATTCCACAAAATGCTCCAAACCGGATTAGCTTGAGAGGATCCCATACCACCCGTACCATACGTCTTCTGACCAAAAGAATGAGTCCATTGGGCATAGTAAGCAGATCTCACCGTATATATATGACTTTTCGATAGATGCCAGGCCACAAAATCCTCATCCATATGTTCATTCAGTGGGATTTTCAATATTCTGGACACATCAATGGGATTGAAATTGTCCTTCAGAATTTCTTCGTCCCGAGAATACGAGTGCGGATCAATCAGCTCGCTCACATGACGAAGAAGACATTGACCCCTGGGAGTGATAATTTTCGTCGAAGGACTGCCAGGAACCCACGGATCATCCCATATGTTAATGAGCTCACCAGAACCAACTCTCTAAATGTGCCCTCGCTTGAAGGTGCTTAAAGCAACAACTATGCTTTGTCACGTGTATGAGGAGCCAATTTTCCTGCCAGCATTCAAATTGACCCGTTTGGATAGTATTTCGCTTTCAGGACCCTCGCACATAATGACTCGGGGTTAGATAATGGTCTCCAAATTTGTTTTCCAAGCATGGCCAGATTAAACGAGTGAAGGTCGCGAAAACCCATACCTCCATCTTTTTTAGGGATGCACATACGCCACCAAGCCATCCAATGCATCCGGCTCTTCATGTCGGTATCTCCCCGCCAAAACCTTGACATAGCATCGGTCATCTCCTTACACATCTTCTTTGGAATCTGAAACACCGCCATCGCATATACTGGGATTGATTGGATTACTGCTTTCAACAAGACCTCTTTTCCCCCCTAAAGATATTAGCTTCTCATTCCAGTTTGAGAGCCTTTTAATGATCCTCTCCAAGAGGTGAGTAAAACTGTCACTTCTGTCTAATCCAACCATCGAGGGAAGACCCAAGTACTTGTCGTTGAGCGCTTCCGTCATGATGTTCATTTCCGAACAGATTTGAGCTTATGTCTCCACCTGTACATTAGGACTAAAGAAAATACTGCATTTTGCTTCACTAACCAACTATCCTGAACTTGCACAATATTAATCAAGAACCTGTATGCTTGGTGTGTTACGGCCGAGATTAATTCCAACAAAAATATCCGAGTTCAAATCCTTTCACACACGAACACTGCTAATAGGTACGACACTTCGTGTCCGACACCCGTACCACGTTTACATCAATCCATCGATCTTTTCTTCATGGGCTCATCTCACGGCCCATATAACAACACAGTCGGATGCATGTCGTACATGAATCGTCTTATCCACAGCAATTTCGTTCACATACCAGTTCGGACCCGTACGCAACATGGACTCCTAAATAAAATCCGTGAGACCAACATGACCATGTCTGATAAGAGCTCGATCTGCGTGGAAATCGTGTACGTCTCGGTCTACATACCTTCTCTGAGGCTTTAAATATACACAGCACACCAAATCGACGATACAAAATCGATCGAGCGGTTCGACGCGGGATCGATCGAGCGGAACGCCGCGAGGCGCGATCGTTTCGGCGACGAGACATCTAATCTAGGCGATGAGGATCATGGCGGCGACAGCGCTGCTGCTGCTGCTGCTGGTGTCGCTGGCGGCGGCATCGCCCACGAGCAACACATCGGACAACAGGAAGAGGGACAGGAGCGCTCGGGAGACGTGGCTTACCTTCACCAAGTGGAAGGCCGAGCACGGCGAGACCGACCGCTCCCTCACCGAGGAGGAGGTGGAGGAGCGCGCGTTTGCCTGGTTCAAGTTCCGCCTCGGCGTCATCGACAACCGGTGTCACGAGGGCGGCTACTCCGCCTTTCCATGGGAGATGGGCAGGAGCGAGGAGGAGACGCGACAGATCTTCGCGGAGTGGAAGGTAAGACACCGCAAGACCTACATCTCCGTCGCCGAGGAGGAGCGTCGCTACGCCATATTTAAGGACACACTCCGCGACGTGGACCGGCACAACGTCGGCTATGCCATCGGGATCCACGGGTACGTGCGAGGTGTCGGCGAGCTCAGCGACATCACCAAGGAGGAGTTCGAGAGCAATTATTGCGGATATATACCGTCGCTTGAAGACCAATTGATGGCGCGCGACTAGAGGATTTATCCCACTCTTCAGCGTTATCCTTGGTTCCCCGAAATTTTATGGGTCATCTCCAATGTTTTCTATGTGAACAGAATGTTAGAGGATCTTTAGCATATAAAAGTAGAGCGTTTTATTGTAGCTAGATGAAGAGATTTTACCTTGTTGTAAGTTGTTAGGATATGTGTTGACTGATGTGGAATATTCGACTAGGGCTAAGCACAAGTATGTAATTCTTCTTTTGCCTAATATGTTGATATGTGTTGGCAGATTATATTTCCGTGTCAAGATTAATTCAAATTGTTTTTTCGTTTGAAATGGAGGTTGAATTCAAATTACTTTAAGACATACACATATAGCGAATTAGGTTGTTCATGGCAGAAGATTGCAACTCTTTATTTTAGTGAATATAGTATTATCGATTTATTTCCTTATGGGGTCTAGGCAAGACTAAGGCTGGACCAAAAACTCGAAACTCGCGAGTTAAACGAGTAACTCGAAACTCGACTCGGCTCGGCTCGAACTCGTTGGCAAACGAGCCGAGCCGAGTTTTTATTTTTGATGGTAAACGAGTTCGAGTTAAACGAGCCGAGTTTACGAGTAATCGTTTAACTCGGTCAAAATTAATGTTACGTCTCATTTTTGTCTATGTGAACACTTATTCCTCATTCTTTACCTAATAGTTGTGATTATTGCATCATAATATAAAAATAAAAATAAATAAATAGATACAATATATGAATTTTCCTAGTGACTGTTTTATCGAGTTAAACGAGCGAACCCGCGAGTTTCGCGAGTCGAGACGAGTTTCATTCCTGGACTCGTTTACTTAAACAAGTCGAGCGGAACTAGCTCCTTACTTGACCGAGTTTGACCAAGTCGAGTCGAGCCTCGAATTTCAGGCCTAGACAAGGCCTAATAGCCATGCCTACACTAGTAAAAGATAAGCCTTTAGTCTCGGTTGGGGATGGGCTCTAGTCTCCCGCAGTCCCGGTTGGCCACAATCGGGGGACTAAATGCTCTCCACGTGGCCGCGGTCGAGCTCGTGGGCTGGAGAACCTTTAGTCCCGGTTAGTAATACCAACCGGGACTAAATGACTCCACATATATGGCTGCGTGGAAGCGTTGGGGTTGGAGGCCCTTTAGTCCCGGTTGGTAACACACCAACCGGGACTAAAAAAAAACTATGTGTGTGTGTGTGTTTTCATTTTGTGCTGTTTTCCATTTGATTCTCTTCCATTTGTGTTTTTCATACAATTAGTTTTCATCTCAAACTAGTTTCCGTATACATATTCTATGCTACTACATATTGTACATGTTGATGCATACACAATGTAACTTCTCTTACGAGTATAAATGTATATATACAAATTTGGCTCGTCATCTTCGAAACCCGCCGGTGGAACCATTTGATTCGCCATCTTCCAATCATACATATTTAATTACATGGAGGCATTAGCAGCAATGGTATTCTCCAGCTTTAAATATGACCTATGTAATCTAAAATCCCATCAATTCCTCTTGAATTACTAGTAGGTGGATCCTTTGGTAGGAGTTTCTCCCGCATATCTTCGGTCTTCATAAAAGAAGACCAATATGAATATATGAGTTGTGTGTATTTATATCAAATCGTCATAAAAGGGATTATGAATGAAACTTAACATAATTGATGGTAATAAAATAAAATTGTGAATGGTGCTTGCGTACTTGAAGTTGCCTTACATCTCTGCGCCACTCACTGATCGTCATGTGAATGAACTCGCAAACGTAGTATGCACATAAATTATTCACATGTTCCTGAGTGTTAGAATTCAATAAAATAATATTCAAGTATGATAAAGGTATTAAAAGTAGAATTAAACAGATGCATGAACCTAACTAGCTAGCTAATACTACTTACTGGGTCCGTCTAAAACGCAGTTCTGGTTTCCATTCACCGATAACATCCTTGATGAACTGTTGCCGAGACATGTCATACAAAGAAAATGAATAAATAAGTTATTAGTTACTTGATATCACGAAATTAACGAAAGAGACCGATATAGTGCGATAATGATTGAAATTACCTCCAGAGCATAATAACCATGTTGTTGTAGTCCCTAGGATCTTTTCCTAATTATTCCATGACTTCAACTCGGCCCTCGTCAACTTCAATGATTAGTAGAATCCGGTGGAAGCCCCATACGTGGATATATGCAGGAATGCATAACTTATCAGTTACACTTAACCTCGAGTAAGAAAAATAGAATGTGTACAAGATAGTAACGCTCACTTGAAATCCTAAGGAAATAGTATTTCCGTTTTGGTATTTAGTTCCTTTAGAAACATTAGTAAATTAGCATATGTGTCCTTGGAGTGGTCTCTTATCGTAGCAAAATTAACGACATATGGGTCAGTGAACCCAATATCATAGATTCTCTCTCATATGCATTCCGAGAATCTTCATTCTGCATAATAGCATACAAAATAATATAGTGAGGATAATTACAGGCAATGAACGAGTTGAGCTAGAGACTTAAATTACAGAAATAAATCACTTATAGACAATAGCAGCTGACGAGAGATTCGTCGAGGGCGTGTTGATTATATAACTGAAACAATTCATCGAGCTCAATAAATATATCATAGTTCTGGAAGTAATGCGCTTCCTTAACTTTCGCCATGAGCATGGTTCGATCTTCCTTCGTGACTTCCATGCACCAGTCATGCAATCTGCGCATTTGTGTTGGTAGATGCAAGACCTGCTCAAGTCTTACCAAAGGCTTCCCGTGGACATATTTCCTCGCTACTTCAGCCTTGGCGATATCTGCTTCGCCTAACAATTGAGAAACATTGCGGCCAGTGTAGCTAACAATGTTATCGGGAAATACTTTGAGCGGGAGGGTCGATAGAACTTTCTATTCTCGGAGCCGGGGAACTTGTTTTCCCGCTTTCCCTACTCCTCTTCTCCGCCATTTGTTTCTTATATGCATTCCTAATACATCGGTCATAGTCTGATGGACTATCGACCACATGTGCTGGTGTTCTCTCAAGCATGTCCACAAAGTGCTGAACGATTTTCTGAGCTATTTTCTCCTTTTTTTTTTGGGGGGGGGGGGTGTTACCGGTGCAAACTAGCGTTCCAGTTCGTCAGCCATGAACTTTCATTATTCCTCATCAATCATTTCGTAAGGTAACTTGGCACGAGCCTTGGCCATGGCTTTCCTCGGTGTAGCTTTTGTATTCCGAGTAGTACTAGTCGGCGGAGCGGTGGTATTCCACTTTTACCCCTGAGACTTAGTGGGCGGAGTCCGCTGACGCGCCTAAGATCGAGATGGACTCGCGCTAGGATCCCTATCAAGGAAGGGTGCAGTCGGATGACGCGCCGGAGATTGATATGGACTCGTGTTGTGTCCCATCTCGAGGAGGGGTGGACTTAGAGGTGGCCTTGGCGCCGAGTGTGCAATTGTCCATAAAACGATACCACGCGTGATTCTCCCGGTGTCTACTCCCCTTGACCTGCAGGGATGTCAAGCTCCGGTGTCTCATATCCCTTCATAACTTCATCCACCCCAACACGAGCATACCCAGCTGGGATCTGAGAGATATGGTAGCATGCTCCAAGTGCAAAAGGTAAAGCAAAGTTGGCCGCCACATTCATGAATATATTCTGCATTAACTAATGTAGCTCACAATTTTTCCTTTCCATGACATAATCCACGGGGTAGCAAGCCATCGGTGCATCATCCATTTGTGCATCATCTGCCTAGAGTTCCGTGGAAGCTACGCTGCTTTTCTGCTAAGATGGGCTGGTACTACCGAATGCAGGATCTTTCTGCCGCTCATATCCCCTTTGTTGGCTAAGGTAGTTCAGTTGCTCCTGATGTTCCATTACCATGTATTCCAGTTTCTCAAACTAGTCTGACTCATGCTTGTTTTTCTCTGACGCCTTCCGGAAGTGTCATTCCACTCGGAAAACCCAGTCTTTCATGGAACATTGCCTTTGCCTCGTGTTCGTCCTCCATGTTTAGCATTCTCCAGGGCGTGCGTTAGCTCTTTGTTCTCTCTCTCTCTCGAGCCGGAACGTTCCCTTTTGAATATCGGTTATTGCTTTAAAAATCTCTTTGGTTGTTTCTGAAATTTGTTCCTTTCTAATAATAACCAGCCCTGTTTCTGGGTCCAATGATCCGCCATGCTCGTAAATTCAATTCTTTGACCTATCGAGCCAACCCATTGTAGCTGGAGTGATCGCTTTAGCAAAAAAGACGGCCTCGGCTTGTTCCCACTTAGGCACCGCAGTATTGTAGCCACGTGTCCCCATAGCATGGTGATATTTCTTTTTTGCAGGATTTGCCTTATTTTTAGCCGACCTTCCACAGCTTGAGACGATTTCTTGTACTCCACAAATGCCTCCCAGTGTTCTCTTATCATCTCTAGTGGTCCAGAGAATGTTGGAGTCTTTATTTCCTTGATATTGTCATCGTATATCTTTTCTTGAAGGTCTAAAATTGTGTGACTTTCAACTTCTGGCTATATGTGATAACCCGCGGTAGGTTGAAATGTGACTAGAGCGTATCCAAAATCAAATCTTTGGATCTTTGGTCGACATAACTAGCACCATCTACCTTTGGCTTATTCCAGTATTTAGTGGTGATCGGGATGTTTTCCCGCAATTATTTATAAATAACTGTGTTTCCCTTGGTTAGCAATCAGTTGGCAATCTTCAGCGGCTTCCTCGATCATGAAGTTCTGATGATCGCCCAACTTTCTGTTCGAGCCTCATTGCCTTCTAGCAGATTCGTTCGATCTTGAGGGCTAAAATAAGAAATATTCATTAATATATATAAATCAAATAATGCATCTAGTAATCATCACATGCTTTGTTAATATACCTCCTCGGACTATGTTAAGGGTTCAACATTTTATTCGCCATCATTGTGTGTTTGCCCTTCGTCTCTTAGCTCTATATCCATTCCCTCACCGGAGTTGTTCAGGAACTGTGAGCCATCATCTTGTTCTTCATTTATAATATTGAATAATACCATTTCATCCTCTCTACCGCTCTCGTTCATAGCTTAAATAATCCAAAAGAAAGATAAAAAAAATTGATAAAGTAATTGTCTAGAGTAGAAACTAAAATACATATTAAAGTTGAATACAAATAAACACTCCCTATATTTATGACTATATTGATCTAACTAAATTGCCCTAACTAAACACTCACTATAAGGCTTTTAACTCAAGTTCACAAGTTTATGAAACTAACAAACTTAAAATAATTGTATTAAAGTTTACTATTTGGAACAATTTTGCAAAAGAACCCTTATCAAAATTATTTATAGAATTTAAACTATGTCGAAAAAATACTCCAATGGGCATTGTAATTCTAAATAAATTTTGAAAACAGTTCGAAAATTATTTGTATGGTAGGGTATCAAACTACACATCCTAAGGTTTCATAAAGTATTTTATTTATAATTTTTTAAATTATAGAATTTAAACTATGTCAAAATTTATCCAAAATTCTTATTTGAATTTTAACAATTTTAAATAGTCAAATTTGAAAATAAATAGTGCCAACATATTCGAGAGGTCAAAGGATTTTAAAATTACAAGTTTGCTAAATTTGGGTTTATGGATCTAAAGTTATTATGGTTCTAAGTTATAGGAGTTTCTCTACAAAAACAACCATTTTTTCTCTTATTTCAGAATAAATAGAAAATGCCAACGTGACCTGGCAGCACCATATTTGTTGGTGTGACGTCAGCGTCATGTCACGGCGACGTCAGCGACGGTCGGGGAGCCACTGCCGGCAAGCACGATTGGGCGCGCGATTTGAAAATTTGGCGATCAGTGTGTGTAGAGGAGGAGGCGTCGAACCCTTCTATAGTGGCGCAACCCTATTCTGGTAGCTGGAATCTTGCCGCCGTGCAGTTTCTACGGAGGCAGCGGCGGTGTATCATAGCTAGGGTTTCTACGGTGGCGGTGTATCCTACAGAGGAAAAATGACAGAGCGTGTACAAGCGATTGACTCGGGACGGCGACGATGGAGCGAAACGGGCGTGCGGCGATAATGCGGTAACAGAATAATGGCTAAGTCCTGTAGAAGGGGAGAAGGTGCAGGCTATATACCCCCATGTAGCGGACGAGGCTTGCCTGCGCCCTCCATATGCGCCTATCCGTGCGCCCGCACCGTAAATTAATAATCAAACGGCTCCCATCTACCATGTCCTCCATGCGGGTCTTTTCTTCCAAAAAAAACACCAGTTCTGATAATAATACTTGTTCCTCCGTAATACATGCAGAACGTTAAAACTGAACGAGGAAAATCATCCCCTTGTGTTCGTCCTCCTCGGTCATGGCCGCGTTGACGACGTCCGCTACACTGTCGGCCAACTCCCCGCCACAACGCTGGAGCCACTGGAGCGACATCACACGGTTGATTCCGTGGCCGCCCCCTCGCCGACGAACTTCTGTCCTCGCAGCCGCTCCCGCCGCCTCTAACGTAGTTACCCCCATGCGCCATGGTTGATTCCGTGGCCGCCCCCTCGCCGACGAACTTCTGTCCTCGCAGCCTTCATCATCTCCCCCAGCGTCTCGGCGTTGTAGACCACCATGGCGGAGGCCTCGCCGAGCTGGAGCCACATCAGTGGTCTGATGCCATGCCCAGCCGCCAACGTTGCCAGGATCGCTAACCTTCCGGTTCATTCTTTGTCTCGCCGCTGCTATTGCTCCGCTAGAGGTCCTGTGTCCAAAAGTGAACGGGGAGAAGGAGATACGGCATACTAGTATGGTTAGGAAAATTAAATACAAAGTTAATTGGAATTTTTGTTGATTGAAATGGAACGTGGAGAGAGAAATGTGTAGCAGCCATTCGATGATTTATTTACGGTGGGGCGCACGGATGGGAGCATACGGAGGGCGCAGGCAAGCCCCGTCCCCATGTAGCATGGTTGGTAACACGCACCACGACAAAAGGTTCTTTACACCCCGTGACTAAAGTTATTTTGGGGGTTGGCTTGTTTTCGCGGGCGCGAGGCCCACCTTTAGTCCCTGTTGACATTACCAACCGGGTCTAATCGCTTTTAACTCAAAATGTTATAAGTGAATCAGAAAGTTAAATGAATTTGTTTCGGATTCAAAATTAAAATGAATATGTTCAAATAATTCTGAATTTTTAATTGCACTAAATATTTAAATGATTATAAATTGTTATCAATGATTCAAATTGTTATATCAAATATTTAAATGAATATTCAAATAATTCTTAATTGTACTGAATATTTAAAATTCGTCATACCATTCACCATCATTTCCTTTACATCCAATCTATTCTACTTGTACTTTCAATCTCATCCCCGTTGGTGAAATTGTGAAGACTGGTAATATTTCATGTGCAATTCAATCAACAATGTCTTCTATGTGCGACCGATCTTGAAGCGTGAGTAGTCCTCGCGGGATGAACGACGAGGTGTACCCTCGCAGCCTCGCGTGCACGCGTGCGTGCGTATGTACGTGTGTATGTATGTGTGTGTATGTGTTCCTCGGTTTTAGGATAGAAACGCTATAGTCTAACGCTGAGTAAATAAGATATGAAAAGGCTAAGCAGAAACGGGTTACTGTGAAGTTAGTAACTAGCCCGAGGCGAACTTCATGAGGTAAACGCTGGCATCCCAAGCGCTAAATGTTAGTCTGGTTTTCAAACCTTAAAACTGAGGTAACCATGCAATAAGGATAGGGCCAAAGTTGAACAATAAGATCTACGGATGTTGTGGTTGTAATGCGATGTTGTATTTATGGTGTGTATCTCAATTACGTTTTTTCAAATTATTTATTTAACATAGTACCAATGCTCTAACGTTTATCTTGATAGTCTCATGCACATCTATAGTATCTAAATGGGAGCAACCCACTATGTGTATTTCTCTTAACATGCAAGGATGCCACATCAACTCAATTTCCTATTGGCTCATCTGCCCCCCACTATTTGCATGCATCCACGTCATCTACTCCTTAACAGTCGGTGTCCTGTTTCCGTTGGTCTGGCGAAATCGCTATGGACAAACAAACGCAGCCCAATACTCCAGCGCGGTACTTTGACCCACATGGAGCCCAGCAGCCAATCATGACCCAGGTCGTACTGTTTTTTTTATCCATCTACAAATGATCGCATCGTCTTCTCTTTTCTCCACGATGGCTCAGTCTCCTCATCTGCCCTATAATTTCAACGGGAATTAACTACACGGGACTGATGGACTTCTCACATTCCCATTCGAGTGACACATGGCTCAGCCTCTTGGACTTCTCACCAGACTACAGTATTATATATTGTAATACTCCTCTGAGTCCTTGCTGATCCCAGTCCTCACGGAACAGAATACTCCCAGCATTGCTTCGCCCTCACAGCCATTTCTCCATCAGGTGATATTGCCTCCTCATCAACATGCCCGCTGAGTTAGAACGTTGGTCCACCCAGGACCCCCTGTTTTGGTTTGTATTTTATCTGCAACGATTACGAATTTTCAAGACTGATTGCCAAAAGCACAATCATCTCGATTCTGTTCTTTAGATGGGCTCCAAAGCATCGGAGCAACATTGACTACAAGGCCGTACGGTAAAAGTATATATCTCCCTGTGTCCTTTTTTATTTTGTTTAATTTGAGAACAGAGAGTTTTATAGATGGGTTCTCCAAAACTGCAGGAAACTAAATTGTGGGATTACATCAGTGCAAGTCCTCCTGCAGAGCTTATTTTTCTCCGATGATGTGAACAAGATGTGGATATGGCCTCTCTTAGTTTGTATGGCCCTATTTGATCTATTTTATTCTGTGTAATACTTTAACCGTAGAAAAGGGCTCCGGCAAGAAATTGGACACTTGATACATGTGAATAAACAAAACGCCCTTTTGATATCAGTTTCAGCCAGATGATATACATCCCTCAATATGTACATAATAGTACATAATTTTTTTCAATGGACTTGCGTATATCCTCACAGGTCACCACATACTGGTGTTTGTCTTTGCACTGACAGGATAACATAACTTCAAAGCGGCATGTTCTATTTTGGATTATTCTTCACACACATGTGAGAGTTGCCAACTCTGAGCATGTTCATGTAGATCTTGAGGAGCCAGGCAACTAGATTTTTTTTTTTATTCGGAGAGCCACATACGTCTCCACCAACTGTAGTTACTGGGTTTCATCTTATATAATGTTCTAACAAAAATAATTTCAGCACGAATAATTTTTTCCTATTTGTAAAGAATCTTTCAAGTCATGTTCAAATTCAAACCAACATCATGCACCCAACGATTTTTTGCATATATTTACATAAACTTACAAGTCCATGGAAAATGGAAACAACATCGTCATAACTCGAGTGCCGTCAGATCATTCCATAGATTTTACTTAGTATGCTTCAAGGTCTAACTTCAGAATACATGTCTTTTTTTTTGTCAAGGTAGAAAGCTCTTTGGTATAAAAACGGGTTCTTTATTCAAATGCATTAAAATAACTAAACTCTAAGAAAAAAAAATCTATAGTGCACTTTTTAGGAGCCAATATACATGTACCACTTTGTTCATCTATTATACCTCCATTTAATATTTTAGAGATAATAGTATGTTGTAGGCACAAATCAATACCAGATGCCTTTCTTTATTGAATTGTATTTCCCATTTTTATTTGGAATGTTGAATTCTATTTTCTCACGGTTGTTATCATCATTGTTTTGTAAGCAAACTCTACAAATACATGTCATTTATCTTCATGAAATAGTTTATGTTGATTTTTCATACATGGGTTGCTCTTCTATGCCCGCCGCAACGCGCGGGGTATCATCTAGTATAACTAAGTAGATCAGCCCCACTATCTAATTTCTCTAAACATGCAGCTATGCCACCTCAGTAGGCCCACCACGACAGCTATCTCACACTAACTACACATGCAGCCATGCCACGTCAGCACCCCTTTTATTAGCAGCAAGTTATCACGTTTGTTCGTTTAAAGAATTATATGTACTCCAATCGTCACAGGTAACATTCACGATCCACTTACCTCCCCCACGATGCACCTTCCTATATTTTATCATGGGCTTTGATTAGCCACCGGCTCACCGTTTCCACTTCAAGATTGAGGTATATATATCAGCTTCTCACACGGCACTTCTTCCTTAATCTTCACGAGCAGTTCATGCGTATCCGAGTCTGCCTTCGACAAGCTGAGGCCTGAGGCCGTCCAAGAGAGTACTTCGAGAGATACTTCTGTGCCAGCTCAGGTAATTAACAAAAAGAGATATGAGAAGGCATGGAGGTCAACGGTGGAGTCGAAACAAGAGGACGAAGTGGGTACCCAATTGCAATGAGAGGAACTGGCAGTAAACAGAAGAAACCTTCGTCCTCCCTGAAGACACGGTGGTGAGTAAAATGGGGCTACGTGATCAATTAGAATATGTACTATCTCTGTTCTTTGTCCATGCTTCCGTTCTTTTGAGATAAACATATTTTTACTATTGTGCCACATGTATAGGGAAAAGTGCATGACAAACTTTGTTTGTGCAAGTTAAAAAATTAGGAGGAACGTGAAGGTCCCATTTCCTTTTTCTAGGTATACTAGCTGAGTTTCCTAAATTCCATAGGCTTTGCTATCTCTAACTCTCGGTCAGGTGAAGCCGTACTATCTTGAGTATGGAGTTGAGAATTTACTACCCGATCGTTCTCTGCTTTGATACTTTGTCCCTAACTAAATCTTATATTTCTATCATTTGTGCAGTGACAACATTTAAGAATCATCCAGGTTGCAGGTGTGAATTGTCTGAAATTATATTATTTATTAAGACGACGTTTCTTAAATGTTAAGTATGATCTTCATTGGAACTCGGACATCTTCCTTCGCCTCCCGTGACGAATTTGGCTTCGTATATGGATGTTAACTTGCTGAGTATATAAGTGACGACATCAAAGTGTTCAATAGTTTATTGCTTGGAGGGTTTCCACACATTTTTCCTGCTGTTTGCTGAGACCAAAGTACTACGGTACCTGTAGCATTGTGGTACGCTATCCAATCAGTATTTGTTCTTGAAAGACTTAACGTATCTGTTCTAGGAAATTGATATTCATCTACTTCCTTTATACTCCCTCCGTTTCTTTTTAGTGAGCGTATTAGGATTGTCTTAAGTCAAACGTTGCAAAGTTTGACCAACTTTATATAATAAAATATTAACATTCATAATGCTAAGTTCGTAAAATATGAAAGTATATTAGATTGTGAATCATATGATATTGATTTCATATTATGAATATTAATATGTTTCACTATAAACTTGGTCAAACTTTAGTAAGTTTGACTTAAGACAATCCTAATACGCTCACTAAAAAGAAACGGAGGGAGTATTTTGTACATTATTCTTATTTCAGCAAAATGACATGGCACCACTTTTTCCCTTTTTCGTTTTTGTAGTATGGCAAACATCCTACTAGCTAAGTGAAGTTTAAACAATACCTCGTACAGTTTCTCACCATTTCGGTCATATTGCTATGTTAACTATTTACTGATCAATAGTTGGCTGTAGTGAAGATTGCATATGTCCCGCAACAACGTGCGGGGTTTCATCTAGTATATAAAGGGGCGGGTGAAACATTTGTTTTTCCCTATTTCACTTCACTGGTTCGACAAACCTAAATTCATTTGGGAGAAGAGCTTTGTTACAATCCAAAACCAGACCGAATGTAGGTGGATAACATTATAGCTCAACATTTTCAAATTTTGTATATCTCAACATATACGAGCATTTACATGTAGGTCTGCGCCTAGCTTCGGGACCCATGGAGTGCACTAATTACTTATTACTAATGTAGATGTCCTCCCCCTCAATCTTGAAATGCAGGATAAAAAATCATTTTGTTAAAATGATTTGGTTTCATGAATTAACCAAGGAAAATATACTAAGTAGGTTGTCGAACCCGGACTTCTATAGGATACTCACAGGACCGCTAAACAGTAGATGATTGGATTACGGTGCCTACCTGCACCCGCACCTCTTACGAGTAGGCCAACACGTATACGTGTGACAACCAACCTCTACTATCCATCGTCTGCGCAAACCATCCCATAGAAATCCGAATACTTCCATTGACGTACTTCATAACATACACACATGGTACGTCAACGGCATTTGCACAAGTGATATCACAACAAATCTCTAAGACACAAAGAAATAGAAATAAGTGGCAAATAGCTCTCACTAGAGCAGAGATAGCAAATACAATCATGCAGAGGAAATATGTCCCAACAAGTCATCATTACATCACAGCGGAAGCATCCAAAGTGTCTGAGTACAGACAAGATCCAAATAGGCCTAAGAGGCCGGAAACGAAAAGGAAACGGAGCCCATCCACGAAGTCTCGGATCCTGCCCGGGTCCGCTATCTACTCGTCAACAGCCTCGTCATACTCCACGTAGTAGCCACCATGGGGATCCTCGGAAACGTAGTCTGCAGAACACGCAGCCCCAAAGGGGTCAGTACAGACGAGTACTGGCAAGCAAGACTCACAAGATACCAAGGTGTACCCGGCAACACCAAGTACAGATGCTTTGGGTTCAACGGAAGAATAGGTGATACAAAAGTACGGCAGCGGGCTGCAGTAACCAACTACAGAGATACGCTACAACATCCGGCTAACAGAAAGAGATAAGATCGCGTATCGTAACCAACTACCACTAACCTCAAACAAACCCATCCAATGTTACCCCCTACTAAGGAAGCAACCCAAGGAAACTCACACTGTTGATTAGGGTGACATCATTCTTATGGTGGAAGTAATCTATATTACTAGTCAAGTTATTATAGTTAGGTGTAAGTTGTCTGAGTACTTGTTAGCCAGCACTTTCACCAAGTCATCCATAACAGCGGACAACACGGCTTCTCGAGAAGATTTAACCCTGCAGGGATGCACCAATTTGGCCGTACACGTAAGAATAACCCGCCAGATGGAAATGCACTTCCACCAAGCGAGGCACTCAACACAACCCAACTCTTCTTCGCATCAAGCCCAAAGAACCCCGTGCAATTGAGCGTACGACTAATCGAGCCCCACGAAGAAAAGGGGACCCTAATAGCACTCTAAGAACGTGTCTCCCTAAATGCCGACTACAAAAGTTACCACCCTGGCGCCAAGGGTTCGCACCTGCATATGCATGCGGCAAATGGAAAATCCGAACTAAATGAGGCGATTTGGACGAGATGCGAATCGAATCAAATTGAGGGGGGGCACACATACACGCTTCCCACATGCGGTTAGTGCGCTCATCATGGATTAGTAGACAAGACCATTTTCCTAATTAAGTGCGACACTAGCAGGCCTCAAAACCACGCCGGGCCTCCTGCCGGTGCCTTATCATCAAATTATCATTACCCAAAGCATTAACATGATTGTTGTTTAACATCGAGCCCACAGAACATAATAAATATGGTAACAGAAATAACGGACATCAGACTCGAGCACAACAACCCTAAGCATGCTAGTAAGACACAGGCAACAAGCAACAGGGTTATAGGTGTGGAGGTGAGTCCATATCAGGGTTACATGATAACATGTGATAGGATCGGGACACAAGCAACGAATCTTAAGGCTAGCAGATTAGACAACGGAAAGTATCGGTATCCAGTGTGGAAAGGACAAAATGGTTCAGGTGAGTGAATACTTGCCTGCAAACTCGGTAGCCTGGTACTGGGCTAACTCCTCTGAAGTAGTGTCATAAACCTCGTCTGTCTCAACGTCGTCGTCTATTCGAGAAGAAGCAAACAAACAACGCAGAGAGACAACAATCAATAACATGGCATAATGCACAAACATGGGATGATGCATGACAATTTAATTGATGCATCCAAGATAAGCTAGTTGACATGGTAACATAATTAAATGAGCCCATATGCAATTTGGATTGCATATGGAAAAGCCCATGTGCATTAATTGAGAAGTTAATGAACTACAACTAAACATTGGTTAAAGTGGATTAAATGCATGAGAGATGATGGAAACAGCTAGGAAATGAAATTAGCTTCAACTAGATATTTTATTTGCCAAATTTGGAGTTGTAAATATTTAGTTATGGTTTTTGGCATTTTATTTGAATAAAAATCAGTACTGAATTTAGTGCAAAATTTAGTTTCTCAAAACATTATTATTATTGCATATTTGGATAGGGAATTTAATTCTGATTGTAAAACATATTTGGTTTGTTGAATTTGGAATTTTTATGCCCAAGTTATGAATTTTGCAATATTTAAGGCATTTATCAAGTAATAAATGTTTTCAGCATTTTAAGTTATTAAAAACCAAAAACAAAGTTGATAATGTGGTAGAGCATTTAAAATGGAGTGGTTTTTGTGTTGAAAGTTTTGCAATTTGAGTTTTCAAACAAAAGTTATTAAATTACAAAGTTTAGGCATTTTTATGGTTTATTAAAATAACCAGGGACTTAGAAAATATTTACAGGGACTTGTGTGGAAATTAGGAGGGGTCTGGTTGTGAAGATCTTTTCAGATCTGGATCTGGAAAAAGAAAATAAAAAGGTGTGTTTAATCGCGCGGGGGGAGGAATCAATCCAGGGATCTCCTGGTGCGCGCGCACGGTTGCAACCAGTGGGCTGCTCGCTCGGTTTGTGAAGGATACGGAGGGCGCACGTTTTTGAGGTGAGGTTTCGCCCTACTGTCGAAACTGAACAAAAGTTCAGTTAACTGAACCGATCGGGAGGGAGAGGACGGACGGCGACCGCGACTGCCGGCGGGCGAGGGCCGTTGCGCGCGCGGGCGTGGGCGCGTGCCCTGCTCGCAGAGGGAAAGGAGAAGAGGGTGAGGGAGACAGGGGCGGCTCACCGTGGCCCGATCGCGCGGGAGCAGCGACAGGGAAAGGAGAGGCGGTCGGTGGCGTGCAGACGGCAGCGACGGCGAGGAGCTCGACGGCGCGCGCGGTGGAGGCGTCCTCCGGCCTCGCTCCCGTCGGCAAAGGGGGAGAGGGAACCCTCCCGGTTCCGTTCCCGGGGTCCACAGGCGTCGATGTGGCCTAGGGCGACGGCGGGTGCAGCTTCAAGAACCGGCCATGGAGGTGGTAAGGTTTAGAGAAAGAAATCGGACAGGGAGAGGAAGAGGGAAAATGTAACATCCCTGATTTTTGGAAAATGCAAAAATCACAAAAAATTGAAACTTGTTGTTTTCATGTTATGCAAGTCACCAAGAACCAAATGAGAAGCAAGAAACAAAAGGAAACAATACATATTCAATGAAATTGAATTTTACCAATACAATTATACCTCTATTCCATGAACCCTAAAATCCCATTCAAAAATAAATTTCTTTATATAAAGGGAATATGTTTTTATCAACAAGCCTTTACCCAAAATAATTACAACTCCAATATTACTTTGAAGATATTTTAGGGCAACAGAAGTCAAAGATTTATAACCCTTAATAAAGTTCTAAGCCCCAAAGGTATTTGATGAGAATAAAATTGTTAATAATAACTTTTAGTGGTTATTCCAAGTTTTAAACATAAAGGTGTGAAAATAAAATGCATTGCTTGATAATAACATAAAAGAGGGTTTTGAAAACAATATTATGACATGTGGTTTTATCCTAAATTTATTGATCAACAATATTAATTATTTGTTATGAACTAATTAAATAGCATTAAGTTACTATTAGTAAATCCTTCATATCCTAAAATCATAAAATGTGAAAAAGGTTTAAAATGGATTTACAAAAATAATATATGACATGTAAAATGTCTCTGAAATTTTATTTGGATAATAACATCAATTTATTAATCTCTAAATTTTAAAATTGCCTTAAAGTATTATTAGTGTTTTATTTATAATTCAAAATAGAAAATTGTGAAAACAAGATGAAATGACTTTCAAAATATGTTTTCAACATTTATAATACCACTGAAATTTTAATTGGCCAATAACTATGTTTTATAAAAAAAATTAAAATTAAAAATCACATTAAGTGACTATTAAAGAATTATTCAAATTTCCAAAATTTCAAAAATAAAATATGTTGAATTGTTTTAAAAAATGATATTGATGGAAAACATTTGAAATTTTAAGAATTTAGAAATTTATTTCATATCATTTGGATAATTTAAACAGAAGTTATTAAAGATTTGTTTAAACAGAAAAAGAAAATAAAAATAAAAGGAAAGGATGACGTCACCCTTCTTCTTCCTCACGGAAGGAAAGACACGCCCAATTCGGCCGAAATTTTCGCCATCAAATCAAAGCCATTAAGTCTGTGTTCCCCTCCCATCTCTACACCTATAAGAAGCCCCCGAGCCCCTCGTCCTTTTGCCCCTCCCCGTTTTCCATTTCGTGGCCTGTGTACGCCAAATTTGCTCGCCGGAGTTCGTCGTTTCCGCCGTCGCGATTCACCATTCCGGCAAGTCCAGAAGGCCACTGTCGCCCTCGTTTGGCCCCCTCTCTTTATCCCTTTTCCGTGCACCTCTGTGACCACTTTGGTGGGTTTTTCGTGCAGACTTTTCGCCGCATCGTGCTCGCCGGAGTACACCGCCTCGGGACCTCCTCGCCGCCATCGTAGCAGAGTCCGTGGAGCCTTCCCGTGGCCCCCATCATCTTCACCGAGTCGTGCTGAAGCTCCCCGTGCACTCCCCGAGCCCGGAGGCACACCGGAACGCGCCGCCGTCAACCTCCCGTGAGCAGCACCGCCGCCGTCGCCATTTCCCGGCGAGAAACCACCGGTGAGACCCCTCCCCCTCTCTCTACCGTTGGATCTGCACGGACGCCTCAGATTAGATCTGAAGGGGTATGCGATCTTGTCCGTTGGATCGAGATCCAACCGTTCAGATCTGGATCCACTTATCCACGTCACCTGCACGGTCAGCAGCCCAGTCAGCAGTATCACCCAATCAGGATCAGCCACGTGGCCTTAACTTTAATTCAAATTTTCTCCCGCTAGATTAATTGGCAGTTTTACAGATTAGTCCCTGCATCTTAGATCTATCATAACTTTTGATCCATAAGGCCAAATTAATCAATCTTGGACTTTTTGAAAATCCTTTGACATTTAGAATCTTTTGGAACTGGCCAAATTCAAACTTGGAAAACTTAAATTTGTTCAAATTCAAATATGCTTGTTTGATGAAATTTGGCATAATTCAAATTCTACAAATCCAAAAATTATAAATAAAATATATTTGGAAACCTTAGGATGTGTACTTTCATATCCCTTGTCCCAAAATAATAATTAAACAAATTAAAATTGAATTTAGAATTAAGTTGTCTATTTGAGTATTTTTGACATAGATTAATTTCTATAATTAATTTCAATATAGTTCCTTTTGCCAAATTGCTCCATTTGATAACCTTGGACCAGAAAAACCTTGCCCAACTATTTTGGACACCCTTGGACCATGACCATGTATTTTAGCCAAAAATCCATCATAGTAGTCCATCTAGTTATTATGTCTTAGATTTTGTTTCTAGTTCTTTCTACCATTGTTTGTTGTGGCCATTTTTGGATCCAAGACCAAGTCCCTAAAATTACCAAGTAGTGAACCTCAAACACTAGCACCTTAGTATTCTATCTACTTCTCCATTCTCCCATTCTTGCTTCAAGAATTCACCAAGTCAGCAAAATGGAGATCAAGACTCAAGCACAAGAATGAAACTTCAATATCAACTTGATGGCAACATGAAGAGCTACAAGGAAGATCAAAGTTTTGAAGAGAAGACTTAGACTCCACAGCAATTAGAAGAAACTCAAGGAATTACAAGTGTTAAGAAATTTAGAAGAAAACATCTCCCCCTCTCTTCCTATCTTTCTTTTTATTTTCTTTCCAATTTGACTTAGTAGTATTTGTGCCCATCCCATACCCAAACCCATTTAGTGAAGTGAAAACCATGAAGACTATCAAGACCAAGAGAAGCACCACACCAAGGAAGGAAGCAACTTAGATGGCATGATGATGATCTTCAAGAAGACAATCACATGAGGACTAGAAGCAATCCATACAAGTTGAAGAATAACAAGTTATTTTTGTCCAACCATTGACCCAAACGGAAAACCCAAGACTTAGTAATATTTTCCCTTTGATGATGAAGTTAGTAGACCTACCCTAGCCACAATGGAAAATACTAACATAGTCACTCAAATATTTTTGAAGGTGAATATGACCAAGTGTTTGCATGTATTACTTTAGTTGAAGAAGTAATATGTTTATTCTAAGTGAACTCTTGGAACTTCCTTGACAAGTATGGTTACAATAAAGTTAGTTTTCTACAAACTCAACCTAGCCCATCTCAATTAAACCCTTGGAAATTACTTAACATATGAAACCAAGAAAGAATGAATCTTTCAAAACTCAAACCTTGACCTTGTCCTAGTCAACTTGGTTACATCCCTTTTTCCATGGTTGTTGCTTTGTATGTTCTTCACTTGTATGATTGTTTGGTAGAATGTTTGTTTATTTTGTTATTGTGTTTTCAATGAATAGATTGTACGGAGAGCAACGATCTTTTGTGAAGAGAGTGTGATTTCTTCACCAACTTCAACAAGGCAAGTAACACACCATCAACTACCCATTATTTTCTATATGCATTAGTTGATTTTGAGTAGTATGCATGATAGGAAATTTTACTAAGTTATACTATGCTATGCTATTATCCTAGTAGTGTGTAGCCATCCCTTTTACCTTGTTATTTTGATAGCCTTAGAATTTACTAGGTGCTATGCAATGTTACAAATTGTTTTACTAGATGTTGAGGAAAAAAATCCTAAGTATAACTAATGAATGAACCACCTGGATGGAAGTGGTAAGATTGGGTTATGTTGAGTATTTCCTCAGGGCCCTTATCTAAGGGTTATTCCACTTGAGGTTGTCACTTGCGGATGGCCACCCAGGAACAAAGAGATTACTATGTCCTTCTAAGTTTAGTAGCTTCCCGTGCATCCTTTAGTCATATGGGCTCTGTCTTGATCAACTAATTTGAATGAACTCACTAGGCTTACAAGCAGATGTAGCATAATTATAGGTGGAACGGGTAAGCCAAACGGTGGTGGAATTTCTTCTGAAAGATCTCGTCTCAATCTTCTCCTTTCCTTAATGCACTCAGGGTGTATAGGATGTTTGGGCTGATTTGAGTCTGAAGGTGAAAGTGCACAAACTCTGCAGAGTCAACAAACTAAGATCTTAGCTGTGTCCCCGTTTATGGACAACTATGAGCAGCTGGACAAGGATTGACGGAAGAATCTCATCATCAATTTCAATAAGTAAAATTTTGACCAAGTGAAGAATATTGTGGTGCTTGGATCTTAATCCAATGTTGCCACCCTTTGAAAAGAAAAGTTGTTTTACAAAAGAGATAGGAGAAAACTGGCTTTATGCAAAACTTAGCCAAAACTCCACTCAGCCAAATAAGCATGTAGTATTAGTCTTGCCATTTATATCCACCATAGTGTTACTTGCCAATACATTAAATTGTATTGACTCCCTTGTGGCTGCATATTCCATATTGCAGATGTTTCTGAAGACGAGTGAGGATTTCGTTTAGGATCTCGAGACTATCGCCAACATGTTTTGCCTCTGGCACATGAAGAAGATGGGCTCAATGTTGTACTATGTTTTCCGCTGTATATCTCTGTTTTCTGCTAGTCTTCTAAGACTATGCAAGTTGTAATACTATTTTGTAAAGACTGGATCATGCGAAGCAATAGAATTTGATGCATTTGCATGATATTTCATTTTGTACTGTGGTGCTAGCAATTGATCCAGGGACTAGCACAATAACACAGGTATTCCATCTTTATTAAAAGTTGGGATGCTACAAAATGGTATCAGAGCATTGTGTTGCCTGTAGGATTCGAGACCCTAAGTTTGGAAAAGACTCTAGGATTGAAAATTTCTATGTTCAAACTTTCTAGAAACTAAACAATCATCTTAGTTCATCTCATATCATCTCATCTATTATTCACCTTAAAAATTTCCCTAGATGACCTCCTCCTCAATACCATCAAGACAAGAATGTTGATGACCATACCAAGAAGTGCAAGAAGTGTTTCACCACATGAAGACCTACATTCAAGATTATTGAAGAACTTGAAGAAAAACTTAGACTTCACCACAATCAAGAAGACCTTAGGAAATGGAGGGAAGAATTTGAAGTACCCAAGAAGACATAGATGAGACCACCAATCTGGTTTGTTAGAACAACGTCAACGTGTTAGTATATTGATCATACTAATGAGTGTGGTATGACAATATTAGTGTTTTCAAAAAACCTTGTTGTTTGGTGTGATGAATGTATTGCTATATGTTTGTTATGTGTTGTTTGCAAGATGAGTTTCCTTGATATGCTCTGTTTGGAATAGGGGCCTCTTTTAACTATCTTTCTAACCTCTACTCATCTTTCCTAAAAACCCCAAAACAGATGCCTAGCCATAATGCCAACAACCCGGAGAACTCAATAGCAATGCAGATGCTACTAGAAGCTCAAACTCAGCTGATACAACTGATGACCCACAACCAAGCAAGCAACCCCAGTATGGAGTTAACACCAGGAATGCAACAAGTGTTGGATACTCAATCACAGATAGTGAAGATGATGTCCCAAACCTTGGCCAATAGTGAAAACAATCGGCCTATGATAGCTAGAGATAACCAGAAGATAGAAGAAGAAATATTGTCAACACTCAAAGCCTGCAAAGCTTGTGGAGAGATAGGACACTATCCCAAAGATTGTCCAGATGAGTGGCCTCATGGTGATGCAAACAACTCAACTGAAAGATACTTCACTCAAGTAACTTGTTTTCTGTGTGAAGGAACAACACATGTTCCAACACAATGTCCACTTTGCCCCATGGTACAACAAGTTGGACAACAGACCAAAGTGGGAATGCTTAGTGCACTCCAAGAGAAGTTAGGAAAACCAGAAGTGAAGGGAAAACGCAAGCTGGATACTTTTCAGATGGACCATGTCAAGATGGATACTGGAGCTAAGACTACACCACATCCATATTCATCCAAACACTCCACCAAGAATTGCTATTCTTGTGAAGAAGATGGACATTTATCTAGAAATTGTCCCAACAAGAAACCCAGACCTTCAACCAACATAGTTGAGTATACTGGACAATAGTATGAAGATATGATGGCCAAGATCATACCAATGAAAGGGGAAAGAGACATGTCTATGGTATTTTGCCATCGCTGTAGACAGACTAGACACTTCACAGATGATTGCCTTGAAAAGAAGGACCTCAGCCATATACAATGTTATAAGTGCAAAAACATGGGGCATTATTCAAGCAAATGCCCAGAAAGGAGGAACCTACCACCAAAACCCATGGTTAGGATAGTTTGAGAAGCATGAAGTTATAAGGAGGCCAATACTTCAAGAATACATGATGAGCATCGAGAAGTATCATTTCAAGAAAGAGACTTATGCAAAGTTTTACTTTAGAAACAAATGTTCCCTTAAGAAACTTCCAACGTAATAAAATACAATGAATGTTTGAGATTTGTGTTCCCATTTTAATGAGATGATGTTGTGAAATCCTCTCAACTTGGTCCTTAGTTTGACCCAAAGAGTGACCCCTCAGTGTCAAAGGTATTTCAACATACCAATGTTGGTCTGCAGCTCTACCATGAAGGAAATTTCTACTCAAGCCAATCTCAAATCAATCTACACTCCAATCTAATGGAAATAGACTATCCACAAAAGTTTCTTTTAAGGGTGGTAGCCCACCCAGTTGTTTTGTAATCCAGTTACCCAAATCTTTCTTTCTAGCCTTCCCAAATCTCGGGACGAGATTTCTTTTAAGGGTGGTAGTCTGTAACATCCCTGATTTTTGGAAAATGCAAAAATCACAAAAAATTGAAACTTTTTGTTTTCATGTTATGCAAGTCACCAAGAACCAAATGAGAAGCAAGAAACAAAAGGAAACAATACATATTCAATGAAATTGAATTTTACCAATACAATTATACCTCTATTCCATGAACCCTAAAATCCCATTCAAAAATAAATTTCTTTATATAAAGGGAATATGTTTTTATCAACAAGCCTTTACCCAAAATAATTACAACTCCAATATTACTTTGAAGATATTTTAGGGCAACAAAAGTCAAAGATTTATAACCCTTAATAAAGTTCTAAGCCCCAAAGGTATTTGATGAGAATAAAATTGTTAATAATAACTTTTAGTGGTTATTCCAAGTTTTAAACATAAAGGTGTGAAAATAAAATGCATTGCTTGATAATAACATAAAAGAGGGTTTTGAAAACAATATTATGACATGTGGTTTTATCCTAAATTTATTGATCAACAATATTAATTATTTGTTATGAACTAATTAAATAGCATTAAGTTACTATTAGTAAATCCTTCATATCCTAAAATCATAAAATGTGAAAAAGGTTTAAAATGGATTTACAAAAATAATATATGACATGTAAAATGTCTCTGAAATTTTATTTGGATAATAACATCAATTTATTAATCTCTAAATTTTAAAATTGCCTTAAAGTATTATTAGTGTTTTATTTATAATTCAAAATAGAAAATTGTGAAAACAAGATGAAATGACTTTCAAAATATGTTTTCAACATTTATAATACCACTGAAATTTTAATTGTCAAATAACTATGTTTTATAAATTTTTTTAAAATTAAAAATCACATTAAGTGACTATTAAAGAATTATTCAAATTTCCAAAATTTCAAAAATAAAATATGTTGAATTGTTTTCAAAAATGATATTGATGGAAAGCATTTGAAATTTTAAGAATTTAGAAATTTATTTCATATCATTTGGATAATTTAAACAGAAGTTATTAAAGATTTGTTTAAACAGAAAAAGAAAATAAAAATAAAAGGAAAGGATGACGTCAGCTGACGTCACCCTTCTTCTTCCTCACGGAAGGAAAGACACGCCCAATTCGGCAAAAAAATTTGCCATCAAATCAAAGCCATTAAGGCCGTGTTTGTAACATCCCAGTGTTTGGGAAGTTATAAGGATCTAAATATAATATGTACATATCTCCTCAACCATAAAAGAAGTACCTAAGAGAAGATATAAATCTTCTTAAACTACTGTTAAACCTTGATCATTACATATGATCTTCCCAAATCTCTATATCTGGATTATGAATGACAAAGTTAATAAAGTGATGAATATAAAGTAGATCATGTCATCTGGGAGAACCAACAACAACTATGACATAAATCATTAAACCCCAATCATCTTCTTATGATCATTGTCTCAATCATCTTATACAAGTGAGCATATGAAATCCTAACACATTAATGAACCAATTGATCAACTTCCTATATTAAGTCAGTAGCTCATAAGCATTCCACACCTCTATTCAAATTATCATTTAAAACTAAAGGATCTCTGGATATAAGTAATAAACAATAACAAGTTATAACCTCTATGAGAGGAAGTAAACTGGAAAGTTAAGTAAAACTAATCATGTATGAAACAAGTACCTATCCTATGGGAAACAAAATAAGAAGTAGATGAAACAAGAATAAAAGTTGAACTAACTCTTAATTTAGATCTTGTTATGTTGCTAGACCAATGTATCTTGTTTTCCAATCTTCTCTAAGTCATTCTGCAAGAGAAGCAACCTATAAGAAAGAAGGAACTACCACAGGAAGATCTCCAAGAAGAGTAATTAGAGTGTGCTTGAAGTGCTACTCTAATCTTCTAAAAAGAGTACTTGGAAACTCTTATACCTTGATATGATCTTATCAACTCTCTTGAAAGAGTGTGATACTCCAATGTTAGTGTTATATAGAAGTAGTTTGGTAACAGGAGTAATTACCTTGTTAACAGATAACTTTTGTATACTCAAACAATTGAGTGTCATACACAAACAAAAAGAAAACTGAATAACCTGTTACATCTCAGCCTATTGTATATGAGTAGTAATTTGGAGGCAAGACTAGCTATCTTGTTTACAAATTCTTCTTATATGCATGGGTCAACTTGATGTCATAAAATAAACCATATTCTTTTATAATCCTCTAAGTAAAATCCTTGCTTGGAGTTACTGGCTGTTTTCACCACAAGGGTGAGATAGTTGATGATGGAATTCCAAAGATGATCTTACTGGCAAGTGACAAAGGTGATACCAGAAGACTAGTGGCAACTAAAGAGAAGACCATCAAACAACAGAAGACAACAAGGAGCAACACTGCCTCAGAAAGGGAGTATAAGAAATTATTCAGTGAAGTATTAGGTCATACTAGAAGATTCATAACCTCTATGCCTTGTCAAGCTCAACAGAGATGAGGAACACATAGTAAATCTCTTAAATGAAAACAAGTATCCAGTAAGGAATAACAACAAGGATTTTGCATCCACATGTCTTGATATGTGGAGGTAGATGAAAACAAGCTTAACATCTTGTTTTCCAAATCCTTTTCAATGTAAGACTAACAGTTGATAGCAAATATTCAACCAGATATAACCATACAAATGATTTCATGTCCTTAAACAACATGAGATAGTACCCACACTTGGAAACTGGTGGAAAACAAACAAATAAGATTCCAAAACCACACATGTTTTCCATTTGATCAAGTACCGAAAACAGTAAACATAGAATATACATACCTCAGTAAAATGTCAACCAATCTTGCTCAGAGTTTCAATTAGGAAAATAACAAAGTCCATAAAACAAAACAAATCTATTTCTTACTCAAAAGCATTGGGTATGTCATGGAATAAAGTATCCTAATTGGGTGCATTTCATCACTATATATAAAAACACTACTCACTAGTGTTATCAAACCATTTTCCATAAGGGATTATTATTAAAACTGTCCAACTATGTTACACCACCTTGGTATTCACAAGATGGAGTGTGTACCTTTATTAAACATGCTTTACCATAATTTTAAAGCCATTAAATAAATTAAAAGAGGAGAAAACAAGAAAATCACTTAATCTAGAACCCTAAATAAAAAATATAAATATTCTTCAAATTCACCAAAACAAAATATGGTGAGTTGTAGAATTTGATAAGGAATTCAAATATATTTTTTATTAATTTTTCTGTTCACAGAAAAGCCCTGAAAACAAATGTTTTTAGTTCAGTTATAAGACAGAAGGACTTGTTAGTAATTTGTAAAACACTTCCAGGGGGTTTTCCATAAAATTTCATTTCCTTTCTTTCTCTTCCAACTCCGGCCAGAAGGCAGTGGCGGTGCGAGTCACGTCATCGTCGCGGTGTCGCCTCCTGCTTGCATTCCCGTACGCGGATAAGGGAGAGGAGGGAGACGTGAACCCCTTACTCACTCTCACTCGTCACCTTGCTCGCTCTCTTTCTCTCTGTTTCGAACCGAGGTGAAAACCCTAACCCTAGCTGCTCTCGGCCGCCGCCTATCGCCGTCGACTCCGGCCAAGACGGAAGAAACCGAGGCCACCAGTGGATGCGCCTGGACTTCCTCTATGCCTCCACCAACCCTCGTTTGCAGGGAAGCTAGGAATCGGATGAATCGGGTCTTCTTCTTCGAGTACGGCCGCCGGCCGGAGTTCGACGCCGCCGTCGACAGCGAGCTCACCAAGCGTCACCGACCACACCATCGTGCTCAGGGCGAGCTTGTGCATCTCAGGGTGCCTCCAATTCGTTTTATTATCACCGATTGCATCATGGTCGACGTTCACCGTGCGCCACCGCCGCGCCCATGGTCGCCGGCACTACTCCGGTGACCATATGGTCCAATAGCCGCCACCCCTAGGTTCCTCGAGCCACTCTCCATCTCCTGGTAGTCTCCAATTGAATCAATTCGAAGCCAATCCATCGATTGTGGATCAACAGAGATGGATTGCTCCGTGATGACGCAGCCAAGACATCATCATGATGTCATAAGCAGGTTTCTTTTCTTTTTTGATTAAAAACTGAATATGACAGGTGGGACCCACCTGTCAATTTAAATAGGGCAGAAATAACAAAAATTTGAAAAATCAATAACTATTAAAATACTTATCAGAAATATATGAAAAAAATATGGAAATGATTAGAAAAATATAATATAAATGTTTATAAAGTTTCCAAAAATGTTTGATAAAGTTTAAAATTAAACATTTTCTGAAATAAATTAAATCATTTAAAATTGAGAAAATAATAAATAATTCATAAAATCAGAAAAATACAAGTTATATACCAAAATGCTCCAAATAACATATACAACTCATCTATGATGTTTACAAAGTCATTTTACCAAGTTTTAATATGTGCAATGTTTTGCCTAGTCATTTAATTCATTTAAAATTAATAAATTAATCATTTATTCAAATCATTTCAAAAGGCATTGAATGATATATCAAATTAAAGAGAAAAGCATTACCAATTCAAATATGTCAATTGTAAAACATTTTAATTAACTTCTAAACTTACTTTTATAAGTCTACTGAAAGTCTATAATGCCTATTAAAAACCAGAGATGACTATCACCTCATTATTTTCCTTATTAATAAAACTCTCATGTTTTCACACCTACTAAAACCTATCATCACAGGTTATTAGCAAGTATTGTGATGATAGAGTTAGTTGTATAAGTTCATCATTTTAAACTAAACCCTTTTTCATTAGCTCTACACTGCTGAACATAAAATAAAATGTGTCTGTTGTCTATTCAATAATTATTTTCCATGTATTATTGTTTTGTTATCTCACCAAGTAATCAACACTCCTACCTAAACTTGATAACAATTGTTTGTTAAGTAAAAGTGAAACACATATAAGCCTAAAATAAGTAATAACCACATCACCCAAGTAATGAAACATTTCACCTAAAATCTGTGTGATTAGATATCGTATCAAACGTGGCTTACACTTGTAAGCTGGGGTGTTTTCCAGGGAATTTCATGATGCATCTCATTACTATGCATGTATCATCCTTGCCAGTGTTTTCTGTAGTCCTTACCGGGACTACTTTGCTCTCTTTCAGAAGTCGGGATTTTCTACGCAAACCTCGAACCCCGAAGACCTGGATTATTATTGTCATTATTTCAATCTTAGGCAAGTTCATCACTTGCTCATATCCTTTGCAGTACTTCATAACAAACTATTTTTCAAAAACCCTATCGTATTATCACCTACTCTCAAAAGAATGCATGATCCTATATTTATAATAATATGACTACCTGAATGACTACCCGAGTGGTAGTGTTCTATGTGGTGGGCGGATGGAACCATGGTAAGATGAATAGGTCAAAGGAAGGTTCCATCTGCATGGGAACGTATTACCTAGGAACTAACAACAACTGCCGTCAGGATTCTTGCGCCGTAAATTCGCGTTGACCATGGATCTTTTGTGGGGGGAGTAAGTCAGCCGTGATACTTCTCTCGTTCGCATGTCAACGGACTGCCAGAGACCGTACGCTGTAAGTTCCGCGGGGACTACATGCCCATGGGTGGGATCCCTTACGTCCCACGGAATCTGGAGTCTATGAGTGTCTGCCAGGGGCGCGTAGATCTCCATCGTGAGGGGTGGAATCAGGCGTTCAACCTGCTGGCGGAAATGGGTGGGCATGCGTTGTGCGGGGAAGCACGGTTTGGCTTGGACCAACTACCGGGCCCCACACCTGAGTGGGAGTGGACAGGATCTCGAGCCTGGTTGTGCAACATGGTCTTGGTCGTCCATGGGTAAAGTAACGCACCTCTGCAGAGTGTAAAAGGATGTGACATGTTACCCCTTGTTCCGGGAAGGAGCTGCGAACGCCGCAGGAAAGGCAACTCCATGAAAGTTCTAATCCTGTGAAGATCTCGCGGGCATAGTTTTCAGAATTAAAAGCAACCTCTTGAACAAAGTTTTACAAAACCTTGCATTTGCTTATGACTCTTTCGAGTCTAAAGCTGTAGTTAGTGCATCAAACCACCCGCTATATATCATGAACTTGCTGAATAACGCTCGTTACTCATTCTATCCCATTTGACCCCTTGCTTAGAGTTGAAGCCTATTGAAGTCGTCATCGAGAAGCCATCTCTGTCTAAGGGAGCTAGGTGGAGTGATCTACTACTTAGTCGGTAAAGCATCATCATCAACAACGCTGGTGGAGGGCAAGCTATCAAGGTGTAGGTAGAGTCCATTCTTGGACTTAGTAGTTACAACCCATAGATTAGGGCTGACATCAGCCGTAGTGGATTAGTTCTGAGCTAGAGTTCTTCTCCGGCTTGGAGCTTAGAATTGCTTCTTCTGATGTTCCATTTGCTAGAGATCTTCTTGATTCATCAAAGAGATTCTCAAGATTTTGTAATGAAGTTTGTATCCTATAGCTTTGCTTGGACCCGCTGTGTTTCTGTTGTACCACTCTGAGAGATGTAATATTCACGGATAAGTCCTTCTGTGAGTATTATGTCACCGACTTGCGCATTACACATGAAGTGGTGTGCTGGGTCACCATAGTGTTCCCCTCCTATCTCTGCACCTATAAGAAGCCCCTGAGCCCCTCGTCCTTTTGCCCCTCCCCGTTTTCCATTCCGTGGCCTGTGTACACCAAATTTGCTCGCCGGAGTTCGTCGTTTCCGCCGCCGCGATTCACCATTCCGGCAAGTCCAGAAGGCCACTGCCGCCCTCGTTTGGCCCCCTCTCTTTATCCCTTTCCCGTGCACCTCTGTGACCACTTTGGTGGGTTTTTCGTGCAGACTTTTCGCCGCATCGTGCTCGCCGGAGTACACCGCCTCGGGACCTCCTCGCCGCCATCGTAGCAGAGTCCGTGGAGCCTTCCCGTGGCCCCCATCATCTTCACCGAGTCGTGCTGAAGCTCCCCGTGCACTCCCCGAGCCCGGAGGCACACCGGAACGCGCCGCCGTCAACCTCCCGTGAGCAGCACCGCCGCCGACGCCATTTTCCGGCGAGAAACCACCGGTGAAACCCCTCCCCCTCTCTCTACCGTTGGATCTGCACGGACGCCTCAGATTAGATCTGAAGGGGTACGCGATCTTGTCCGTTGGATCGAGATCCAACCGTTCAGATCTGGATCCACTTATCCATGCCACCTGCACGGTCAGCAGCCCAGTCAGCAGTAGCACCCAATCAGGATCAGCCACGTGGCCCTGCCTTTAATTCAAATTTTCTCCCGCTAGATTAATTGGCAGTTTTACAGATTAGTCCCTGCATCTTAGATCTATCATAACTTTTGATCCATAAGGCCAAATTTAGCAATCTTGGACTTTTTGAAAAGCCTTTGACATTTAGAATCTTTTTGCACTAGCCAAATTAAAATTTGGCAAACTTAAATTTCGTCAAATTCAAATATGCTTGTTTGATGAAATTTGGCATAATTCAAATTCTACAAATCCAAAAATTATAAATAAAATATATTTGGAAACCTTAGGATGTGTACTTTCATATCCCCTGTCCCAAAATAATAATTAAACAAATTAAAATTGAATTTAGAATTAAGTTGTCTATTTGAGTATTTTTGACATAGATTAATTTCTATAATTAATTTCAATATAGTTCCTTTTGCCAAATTGCTCCATTGGATAACCTTGGACCAGAAAAACCTTGCCCAACCATTTTGGACACCCTTGGACCATGACCATGTATTTTAGCCAAAAATCCATCATAGTAGTCCATCTAGTTATTATGTCTTAGATTTTGTTTCTATTTCTTTCTACCATTGTTTGTTGTGGCCATTTTTGGATCCAAGACCAAGTCCCTAAAATTACCAAGTAGTGAACCTCAAACACTAGCACCTTAGTATTCTATCTACTTCTCCATTCTCCCATTCTTGCTTCAAGAATTCACCAAGTCAGCAAAATGGAGATCAAGACTCAAGCACAAGAATGAAACTTCAATATCAACTTGATGGCAACATGAAGAGCTACAAGGAAGATCAATGAAGAAGTTTTGAAGAGAAGACTTAGACTCCACAGAAATTAGAAGCAACTCAAGGAATTACAAGTGTGAAGAAATTTAGAACAAAACATCTCCCCCTCTCTTCCTATCTTTCTTTTTATTTTCTTTCCAATCTGACTTAGTAGTATTTGTGCCCATCCCATACCCAAACCCATTTAGTGAAGTGAAAACCATGAAGACTATCAAGACCAAGAGAAGCACCACACAAAGGAAGGAAGCAACTTAGATGGCATGATGATGATCTTCAAGAAGACAATCACATGAGGACTAGAAGCAATCCATACAAGTTGAAGAATAACAAGTTATTTTTGTCCAACCATTGACCCAAATGGAAAACCCAAGACTTAGTAATATTTTCCCTTTGATGATGAAGTTAGTAGACCTACCCTAGCCACAATGGAAAATACTAACATAGTCACTCAAATATTTTTGAAGGTGAATATGACCAAGTGTTTGCATGTATTACTTTAGTTGAAGAAGTAATATGTTTATTCTAAGTGAACTCTTGGAACTTCCTTGACAAGTATGGTTACAATAAAGTTAGTTTTCTACAAACTCAACCTAGCCCATCTCAATTAAACCCTTGGAAATTACTTAACATATGAAACCAAGAAAGAATGAATCTTTCAAAACTCAAACCTTGACCTTGTCCTAGTCAACTTGGTTACATCCCTTTTTCCATGGTTGTTGCTTTGTATGTTCTTCACTTGTATGATTGTTTGGTAGAATGTTTGTTTATTTTGTTATTGTGTTTTCAATGAATAGATTGTACGGAGAGCAACGATCTTTTGTGAAGAGAGTGTGATTTCTTCACCAACTTCAACAAGGCAAGTAACACACCATCAACTACCCATTATTTTCTATATGCATTAGTTGATTTTGAGTAGTATGCATGATAGGAAATTTTACTAAGTTATACTATGCTATGCTATTCTCCTAGTAGTGTGTAGCCATCCCTTTTACCTTGTTATTTTGATAGCCTTAGAATTTACTAGGTGCTATGCAATGTTACAAATTGTTTTACTAGATGTTGAGGAAAAAAATCCTAAGTATAACTAATGAATGAACCACCTGGATGGAAGTGGTAAGACTGGGTTATGTTGAGTGTTTCCTCAGGGCCCTTATCTAAGGGTTATTCCACTTGAGGTTGTCACTTGCGGATGGCCACCCAGGAACAAAGAGATTACTATGTCCTTCTAAGTTTAGTAGCTTCCCGTGCATCCTTTAGTCATATGGGCTCTGTCTTGATCAACTAAGTTGAATGAACTCACTAGGCTTACAAGGAGATGTAGCATAATTATAGGTGGAACGGGTAAGCCAAACGGTGGTGGAATTTCTTCTGAAAGATCTCGTCTCAATCTTCTCCTTTCCTTAATGCACTCAGGGTGTATAGGATGTTTGGGCTGATTTGAGTCTGAAGGTGAAAGTGCACAAACTCTGCAGAGTCAACAAACTAAGATCTTAGCTGTGTCCCCGTTTATGGACAACTATGAGCAGCTGGACAAGGATTGACGGAAGAATCTCATCATCAATTTCAATAAGTAAAATTTTGACCAAGTGAAGAGTATTGTGGTGCTTGGATCTTAATCCAATGTTGCCACCCTTTGAAAAGAAAAGTTGTTTTACAAAAGAGATAGGAGAAAACTGGCTTTATGCAAAACTTAGCCAAAACTCCACTCAGCTAAGTAAGCATGTAGTATTAGTCTTTCCATTTATATCCACCATAGTGTTACTTGCCAATACATTAAATTGTATTGACTCCCTTGTGGCTGCATATTCCATATTGCAGATGTTTCTGAAGACGAGTGAGGATTTCGTTTAGGATCTCGAGACTATCGCCAGCATGTTTTGCCTGTGGCACATGAAGAAGATGGGCTCAATGTTGTACTATGTTTTCCGCTGTATATCTCTGTTTTCTGCTAGTCTTCTAAGACTATGCAAGTTGTAATACTATTTTGTAAAGACTGGATCATGCGAAGCAATAGAATTTGATGCATTTGCATGATATTTCATTTTGTACTGTGGTGCTAGCAATTGATCCAGGGACTAGCACAATAACACAGGTATTCCATCTTTATTAAAAGTTGGGATGCTACAGAAAAGGGAGAAGGTGGCGGCGGCTTGAGGAGGAAGAAAGGGGAGAGGGCTAGGGTTTGGAGCCTCGGGGGGTAGAAATAGAGGAGGTGGAGGGAGCAGGTCAGCTTGCAGGTGGGGGAGCCTCCCCTCCTCTGTCTCCGTACAGAGGAGGAAGACGACAACGAGGTCGTGCGCCTGGGCTTCGTGGGGTGTGGTGGGCTCAGCCCAATTGGGCTGGCCTGCCCTCCCCCTCTTTTTTTTTTTTTTTTTGCTGTTTCTGTTTCTATTTTTTTTGTTCACCCTATTTTTGTAGGAAAGAAAAGAGGGAAAAGAATAGGGTTTTAGGGTTGAATAATTTTGGTGATAATTTTTTATTAGTTATTTATTGCAAAAGCCCAGCTGTGCAACTTTTTGTTTTCCAAAATTTTAAATTTTTATTGCTGTTTGAAATTCAAATGGATTTGAGTGAAATTTGCAATAATTGACTTATTGAAACTTAAGCAAGTTTAAAGTTTGGAATTTCAAGTTTATTGGAAACAACTGGATGTTTTGATTTGAAAGTTTCATTTGAAAAATTGTAACAGAACAAGTATGAAACAAGGATTTGAATTTTTGTTTGAAAATCAAATGGAAAACAATTGAAACAAATGCAAAACTCATGATGGAGTGATGCAAACTTAATTTAAACAATAAGCAAGCATTGTAATGGTGTTTTTCATACTTGGGATGTTACAAAACGCCCCCCCCCTTGAAGGAATCGCGCCCCGAGATTCGTACTGAGCAGAGAAAAGGTCCGGATACTTCTTGCAAAGATCCTCTTCGGTCTCCCACGTTGCCTCTTTATCGGAATGATGAGACCACTACACTTTTAAGAACTTGGTTCTCTTGTTGCGAGTTTTACGCTCGGTCTCATCGAGAATGCGGATAGGGTGCTCCTCATAAGAGAGATCTTCTTGCAGTTCAATGGAATCATGATCAACTGCACGACCTGGATCTTTGAAGCACCTCTTGAGCTGTGACACGTGAAACACATCGTGCACCTTGGATAGCTTTTCTGGAAGTTCAAGACGATAGGCATTTTCTGCACGCCTTGAGAGAATGTTGAAGGGACCAATGTATCTTGGTGCAAGTTTTCCTTTGACAACAAAACGATGAGTGCCTATGAGGGGAGTTACACGGAGATATGCTTTGTCTCCAGCTGCATAGACCATGTGCCTGTGTTTGCTATCATAGTAGCTTTTCTGATGAGATTGAGCAATCCTCAGATTGTCACGAATGATGCGAACTTTCTCTTCGGCTTCCTTAACAATGTCAGGGCCTAAGAGTGAACGTTCACCAGCTCCAGACCAATTGATTGGACTCCTGCATCTGCGGCCATAGAGAGCCTCAAATGGTGCCATGCCTAGGCTTGCCTGGAAGCTGTTGTTGTAGGAGAACTCAACATATGGAAGACATTCCTACCATTTCATGCCAAAGGAGAGACCACATGCTCTTAGCATATCCTCGAGAATCTGATTGACTCTTTCGACTTGCCCTTGAGACTGAGGGTGGTAGGTTGTGCTGAACAGAAGCTTGGTGCCCAATGCTTCTTGAAATCTTTTCCAGAAATGAGAAGTGAAGATACTTCCACGGTCTGAGCTTATTTCCAATGGAACACCATGAAGAGGTGAGATTGTCTCTTTGCTGTGTAGAGCTCTGCTAACTGACTAGCTGAGATTGTCTCTTTGACAGGAAAGAAGTGAGCTACTTTAGTGAGTCGATCAATGACAACGAAGATTGCATCGTTGCCCCTCTTGGACTTTGGAAAACCAGTGACGAAGTCCATTTCAATCATGTCCCACTTCCACTCAGGGATTTTCAGAGGTTGGAGAAGACCGGCTGTTTTCTGATGAACTGCCTTGACACGTTGACAAACGTCGCATTCAGAAACGTATTGAGCAATTTCACGTTTCATGCTAGGCCACCAATACATTGTCTTGAGATCCTGGTACATCTTTGTACTTCCAGGGTGTATGGAGAGAGGAGTTTCATGAGCCTCCTTGAGAATGACATCTTTGAGACTTTGAATTTGAGGAACTGCAATGCGTCCTTCGAAGAACACAGTTCCCTTGTCATCAATTGAGAAGGACTTAAATTTCTCCTTGCCTTGTTTGATGTGCTCTACCATCTTCTTGATTTCAGCATCACGAAATTGTTCAGAACGAATCTTGTCCTCGAGAGTTGGACTGGCTGTCAAGTTTGCAAGATAGCCTTGAGGAACAAGACCAAGGTTCAGCTTCTGGAATTCTTCATGAAGAGGAGGTTGGCTTTCCATGATCATGAGATTATTGCAATACGACTTGCGACTGAGACATCGGCCATAACATTAGCCTTGCCTGGAGTGTAAGAAATGGTAAGGTCAAAGTCTTTGATCTTTTCAATCCATCAACTTTGTCTCAGGTTTAGATCTGGTTGAGTGAAGATGTATTTCAGACTCTTATGATCTGAAAATATTTCAGTGCGATTGCCCAACAAGTATTGTCTCCATTTCTTGAGGGCAAACACAACTGCTGCAAGTTCAAGGTCATGAATGGGATAATTGAGCTCAAGTGCGTTCAACTGACGTGAAGCATAAGCCACAACTTGACGTTCTTGCATAAGAACTGCACCTAGACCTTGGAGAGAAGCATCACAGAATATTTGGAAAGGTTTGGTAGGATCTGGGCCAACCAGAACTGGTGTAGAAGTGAGTTTAGTCTTCGGGAGATTGAAACTTTCATCACATTGTGGAGACCAAACGAACTTCTTGTCCTTCTTTGTGAGGTCAGTGAGAGGTTTGGCAATCTTGGAGAAGTTTGGGACGAAGCGACGGCAATAGCTAGCCAAGCCAAGAAAACTTCTTACTTGCTTCACCGTCTTAGGAGGTTTCCAATCAACAATTTCTTTAACCTTTTTTGGATCAATGGCTATGCCCTTGGAAGAGATGACATGACCAAGATAAACGACTTCGGAAATCCAAAACTCACATTTGGAGAATTTGGCATAGAGACGATGCTCGCGAAGCTTCAAGAGAGTTAGACGAAGATGTTCTTCATGCTCTTCCTCGGATTTGGAGTAGACAAGAATGTCATCAAGATATACCACAATGAACTTGTCTAGGTATTCATGGAAGACAGAATTCATGAGTCGAGAGAAGGTCACCGGTGCATTGGTGAGACCAAAGGACATGACGGTGTATTCATATAGACCGTAGCGAGTGGTGAAGGTTGTCTTTGGAATATATTCTTTTCTGATCTTTATTTGATGGTAACCCATTCTCAAGTCCAACTTGGAGAATATTGAGGCTCCAGCAAGTTGATCAAAAAGATCATCGATACGAGGAATTGGATACTTGTTTTTGATGGTTTTCTCGTTAAGAGGACGATAGTCAACCACGAGTCTCTTTGTTTGATCCTTCTTCGCAACGAACAGAGTTGGGCAACCCCAAGCTGAGGAACTAGGTTGAATGTAACCTTTCTCCAAGTACATATCAATTTGTTCCTTCAACAACTTCAGCTCGGGAGTTCCTATCTTGTAGGGATGCTTAGAGATTGGAGCAGTACCTGGTTCAAGTTCGATCACGAACTCAACTGCTCTGTCCGGAGGCATTCCTGGCGACTCTTCTGGAAAGACGTCAGGGAATTCACAAACCACCGGAACATTTTCGAGTGAAGGTAGAGGTTTTGCATTGAGGGTGTATAACTGGCTGGAACTTGATTCATGTGGAGAATAGATTATCTGGCCAGAAGGGTGGGACAGAGTTATTGACTTTTGAGCACAGTCAATTTTTGCTTTATTGGCCTTCAGCCAATCCATACCAAGAATGACATCAATGTCAGAATTTCCTAGCAACATGAGAGAAGCAAGGAATATGCGACCTCCAATTAGGATTTGATTGTCCTTACTTATCTTGGAAGTCAACATTTGAGATCCCGGGGAGTGAACAGTGATTTGATTTCTTAGTGGAACCACAATTAGGTTGTTTGTTGTGGCAAAGGTCTTTGACACAAAAGAATGTGATGCTCCGGTATCAAACAACACTTTAGCTGGAAAAGAGTTTACGGGAAATGTACCGAGAACGACGTCAGGAGCTTCCTCAGCTTTGTCGATCTTGACATGATTCACCCTTGCGGTCCTCCCGACAGGCCTGTTGTTGGAGTTGAAGGCCTTATGCGGGGGAGCGCGCACCATTGCCTGGTTTGTGTTAGGACGAGGTGGTGGTGGAGGTAGCTGCCTCTGCGTGCACTTGTCGGCGTAGTGTCCCGTCTACTTGCACTTGTAGCATGTGACGACACGAGGAGGCCCTGGCCTTGGCTGCCCCATAGAAGCCCTTGGATCATTCAGCTGAGCAGGGTTGGGTGGGCGGGGAGCGAAGCCTGGAGAAGCTTGGGCGTATGGAGCCCGAGTGACATCACCATTTGGTACCCAGATGCGGCGCTTCTGCGGAGGGGTGGTCATGTTGGAGGAGGAACCACCCTCACGCGAGTGCTTGCGAGACTCCTCGAACGCCTTGCGCCCATTTTCTTCATTGAGCGTGGTGTTAACGAGATCCTCGAAGCTGTTGGCCTTGACATTGGTGAGGGCATACTTGAGTTCCGGGTTAAAACCTCTGCGGAACCTTGCCATCTTCTTAGCTTCAGTGGACACCTCATCTCCAGCGTACCGAGCAAGGCGATTGAACTCACTCTGATACCCGATGACGTCCAACTTGCCCTGCTTGAGAGAGCAAAACTCTTCACGCATTCTTTCCATGAGACCATCTGGAATGTGGTGCTTCAGGAAGGCTTCCTTGAAACGATCCCACGTGACTGGCATCCCAGTTCTCATGGCCTGGAAATTTTCCCACCACGAAGCTGCCTGACCCTTCAGCAGATAGGAGGCATACTTGACCTTGTCTTCTTCAGCTACGTGTGCAATCTCCAGAGCCTTGGCTATCTCACGGATCCAGTCATCAGCGTCCAGAGGCTCGCGTGTGGCCACGAAAGCCTTTGGGCCCAGACTGAGAAACTCCTTGATACTGACTCGTGGAGCTGTCTGGTTGATGTGCTGATTAGCCTGAAACTGGGCCATCTGTGTCATGACTTGGGTCATCTGAGTCAACAGCTCCGCGATTGGCGGTGGCTCAGGCGTGTTGTTCCTTGTTGGCGGCATCCTGAATGGAAATGCATTTTAGCACAACAATAGAAAGGGATAGACCGTGCAACCGAAAGAGAGATTATTCCGACGCATGAATAGATAACCAACAGGTACACCATCACATGTTCAAATACATCAGAATATCCAACACACCATAAATGGTTCGAATACCAAAGGATAACTAAACATAGCTTAAGAATGGATACATCGGTACTCCCATGCTCATCACGCAAGACGGCGGCTAGGAGTACGGCGAGAGGTACGGTGAGGAGTACGCCCACGAAAGTAGGTGGAACGACGATCCACGTAGATCGGACGTGCTCTGTGAGCGACTCTAGGTGTGGTGAAGTGCATAGCGTCGACTCCATGTGCTCCAAAGCGTGGAATCCCAGTGTAACCAGAACCAAGGTTAAGGAGTGGACCTCTGATCGGCTCGTAACCTCCAGCATCTGGTAGACGACGCCCAACTGGCTGATCGAAACGTGCAAAGCGCTCGTCTCCAACAAAGTTTGTGGTGTAAGTCGCCAGACGAGTCAAAGCAAGGTAAAGCTGCTCTCTGACTGAAGCCAACTCCTGAGATAGTGTGCAGGGAACTGCGTCACTGTGTCTCACAAACTGAGCGGTGGTGTGCAACCTGGAGTTATCATGCTCGTAAGCATCCAAGTTGTCGTAGAGAGTGAAGTGAGCTCCCTCCGAAGTGATGTAACCACGGGGGATGTGGCGATAGATAGAATCGTCAAATCCCCAGTAGTCAGCACGAAGGACGGTGAGGCTCACATAAGATGCCTGCTGCACAGCCATATCCACTGTGGAACCTACTGCCTCGTAGCGGTGGACTACGCTCATGCCATCATCTGACAGAATGTAGACGATAGCCTGGTAGTAGGTCTGCTCAAACTCTCGCAGCTACTCGTAGACCTGGTACTCTGGTGCCCAACGGAACCCCAGATAAGTGACCATGTCTCTCAGCATCTCCGGATAACCGGCAGTGCTCTCGCAACGAGTCATACGTACCACCTGCGGGTAGAACCTGAGATCCATCTGCAGATGATCGGGGAAGCTTTGATTAGACGCCGGTAGAAGAACTGAAGTGGCAAGCAACAACAAGGTTTCAACGGACGAAAAGGATGTTGAGAAGAACAGGATATCGAAGCAACATTCGGGAAACACGAGACCAAACACTCCTGAGGTACTACGGAAAACCCATCCGGGCTTCTAGAGGATCAATATCTACTTCTTAAGGAATAGAGGATCTGCTTCCGGGGCTTACACGCCTCCGTTCTCAATCGTGAGTAGGCAACATGATAAATCATGTCACAACCACCTCCATTCCTATGGTCTAATAGATATAACCATCCTAGAGAAACCAGGATACGTGAAATCCTAACTGGAAAGTTTAGATGAGAAGGGAAAAAAACGTTGCACTTCCTTACCAGAAAAAGGGAGGGTGGGTGGAGAAAGAAATAAAAGAACAGAATTCCTACTCTCACGCTTCATTTTTTCCTAGATAGCTACAAAATAGTTTCTAGACTCAACTTCGACCAGTAAAAAGGGATCCTATAGGCAGACAGGCTCTGATACCATTTGTCGCACCCGGACTTCTATAGGATACTCACAGGGCCGCTAAACAGTAGATGATTGGATTACGGGGCCTACTTGCACCCGCACCTCTTACAAGTAGGCCAACACGTATGCGTGTGACAACCAACCTCTACTATCCATCGTCTGCGCAAACCATCCCATAGAAATCCGAATACTTCCATTGACGTACTTCATAACATACACACATGGTACGTCAACGGCATTTGCACAAGTGATATCACAACAAATCTCTAAGACACAAAGAAATAGAAATAAGTGGCAAATAGCTCTCACTAGAGCAGAGATAGCAAATACAATCATGCAGAGGACACATGTCCCAACAAGTCATCATTACATCATAGCGGAAGCATCCAAAGTGTCTGAGTACAGACAAGATCCAAATAGTCCTAAGAGGTCGGAAATGAAAAGGAAACGGAGCCCATCCACGAAGTCTCGGATCCTGCCCGGGTCCGCTATCTACTCGTCAACAGCCTCGTCATACTCCACGTAGTAGCCACCATGGGGATCCTCGGAAACGTAGTCTGCAGAACACGCAGCCCCAAAGGGGTCAGTACAGACGAGTACTGGCAAGCAAGACTCACAAGATAGCAAGGTGTACCCGGCAACACCAAGTACAGATGCTTTGGGTTCAACGGAAGAATAGGTGATACAAAAGTACGACAGCAGGCTGCAGTAACCAACTACAGAGACACGCTACAACATCCGGCTAACAGAAAGAGATAAGATCGCGTATCGTAACCAACTACCACTAACCTCAAACAAACCCATCCAATGTTACCCCCTACTAAGGAAGCAACCCAAGGAAACTCACACTGTTGATTAGGGTGACATCATTCTTATGGTGGAAGTAATCTATATTACTAGTCAAGTTATTATAGTTAGGTGTAAGTTGTCTGAGTACTTGTTAGCCAGCACTTTCACCAAGTCATCCATAACCGCGGACAACACGGCTTCTCGAGAAGATTTAACCCTGCAGGGATGCACCAATTTGGCCGTACACGTAAGAATAACCCGCCAGATGGAAATGCACTTCCACCAAGCGAGGCACTCAACACAACCCAACTCTTCTTCGCATCAAGCCCAAAGAACCCCGTGCAATTGAGCGCACGACTAATCGAGCCCCACGAAGAAAAGGGGACCCTAATAGCACTCTAAGAACGTGTCTCCCTAAATGCCGACTACAAAAGTTACCACCCTGGCGCCAAGGGTTCGCACCTGCATATGCATGCGGCAAATGGAAAACCCGAACTAAATGAGGCGATTTGGACGAGATGCGAATCGAATCAAATTGAGGGGTGGCACCCATACACGCTTCCCACATGCGGTTAGTGCGCTCATCATGGATCAGTAGACAAGACCCTTTTCCTAATTAAGTGCGACACTAGCAGGCCTCAAAACCACGCCGGGCCTCCTGCCGGTGCCTTATCATCAAATTATCATTACCCAAAGCATTAACATGATTGTTGTTTAACATCGAGCCCACAGAACATAATAAATATGGTAACAGAAATAACGGACATCAGACTCGAGCACAACAACCCTAAGCATGCTAGTAAGACACAGGCAACAAGCAACAGGGTTATAGGTGTGGAGGTGAGGCCATATCAGGGTTACAGGATAACATGTGATAGGATCGGGACACAAGCAACGAATCTTAAGGCTAGCAGATTAGACAACGGAAAGAATCGGTATCCAGTGTGGAAAGTACACAATGGTTCAGGTGAGTGAATACTTGCCTGCAAACTCAGTAGCCTGGTACTGGGCTAACTCCTCTGAAGTAGTGTTGTAAACCTCGTCTGTCTCAACGTCGTCGTCTATTCGAGAAGAAGCAAACAAACAACACAGAGAGACAACAATCAATAACATGGCATAATTCACAAACATGGGATGATGCATGACAATTTAATTGATGCATCAAAGATAAGCTAGTTGACATGGTAACATAATTAAATGGGCCCATATGCAATCCAAATTGCATATGGAAAAGCCCATGTGCATTAATTGAGAAGTTAATGAACTACAACTAAACATTGGTTAAAGTGGATTAAATGCATGAGAGATGATGGAAACAGCTAGGAAATGAAATTAGCTTCAACTAGATATTTTATTTGCCAAATTTGGAGTTGTAAATATTTAGTTATGGTTTTTGGCATTTTATTTGAATAAAAATCAGTACTGAATTTAGTTTAAAATTTAGTTTCTCAAAACATTATTATTATTGCATATTTGGATAGGGCATTTAAGTCTGATTGGAAAACATATTTGGTTTGTTGAATTTGGAATTTTCATGCCCAAGTTATGAATTTTGCAATATTTAAGGCATTTAACAAGTAATAAATGTTTTCAGCATTTTAAATTATTAAAAACCAAAAACAAAGTTAATAATGTGGTAGAGCATTTAAAATGGAGTGGTTTTCATGTTGAAAGTTTTGCAATTTGAGTTTCCAAACAAAAGTTATTAAATTACAAAGTTTAGGCATTTTTATGGTTTATTAAAATAACGAGGGACTTAGAAAATATTTACAGGGACCTGTGTGGAAATTAGGAGGGGTCTGGTTGTGAAGATCTTTTCAGATCTAGATCTGGAAAAAGAAAATAAAAAGGTGTGTTTAATCGCGCGGGGGGGGGGGGGGGGGGGGAGGAATCGATCCAGGGATCTCCTGGTGCGCGCGCACGGTTGCAACCAGTGGGCTGCTCGCTCGGTATGTGAAGGATACAGAGGGAGCACGTTTTTGAGGTGAGGTTTCGGCCTACTGTCGAAACTGAACAAAAGTTCAGTTAACTGAACCGATCGGGAGGGAGACGACGGACGGCGACCGCGACTGCCGGCGGGCGAGGGCCGTTGCGCGCGCGGGCGTGGGCGCGTGCCCTGCTCGCGGAGGGAAAGGAGAAGAGGGTGAGGGAGACAGGGGCGGCTCACCGTGGCCCGATCGAGCGGGAGCAGCGACAGGGAAAGGAGGTGCGGTCGGTGGCGTGCAAGCGGCGGCGACGACGAGGAGCTCAACGCCGCGCGCGGTGGAGGCGTCCGCGGCCTCGCTCCCGTCGGCAAAAGGGGAGAGGGAACCCTCCCGGTTCCGTTCCCGGGGTCCACAGGCGTCGAGGTGGCCTAGGGCGGCGGCGGGTGGAGCTTCAAGAACCGGCCATGGAGGTGGTAAGGTTCAGAGAAAGAAATCGGACAGGGAGAGGAAGAGGGAAAAGGGAGAAGGTGGCGGCGGCTTGAGGAGGAAGAAAGGGGAGAGGGCTAGGGTTTGGAGCCTCGGGGGGTAGAATTAGAGGAGGTGGAGGGAGCAGGTGAGCTTGCAGGTGGGGGAGCCTCCCCTCCTCTGTCTCCGTACAGAGGAGGAAGACGACAACGAGGTCGTGCGCCTGGGCTTCGTGGGGTGTGGTGGGCTCAGCCCAATTGTGCTGGCCTGCCCTCCCCCTCTTTTTTTTTTGCTGTTTCTGTTTCTATTTTTTTTTGTTCACCCTATTTTTGTAGGAAAGAAAAGAGGGAAAAGAATAGGGTTTTAGGGTTGAATAATTTTTGTGATAATTTTTTATTAGTTATTTATTGCAAAAGCCCAGCTGTGCAACTTTTTGTTTTCCAAAATTTTCAATTTTTATTGCTGTTTGAAATTCAAATGGATTTGAGTGAAATTTGCAATAATTGACTTATTGAAACTTAAGCAAGTTTAAAGTTTGGAATTTCAAGTTTATTGGAAACAATTGGATGTTTTGATTTGAAAGTTTCATTTGAAAAATTGTAACAGAACAAGTATGAAACAAGGATTTTAATTTTTGTTTGAAAATCAAATGGAAAACAATTGAAACAAATGCAAAACTCATGATGGAATGATGCAAACTTAATTTAAACAAGAAGCAAGCATTGTAATGGTGTTTTTCATACTTGGGATGTTACATAGGTGAAAACTAAAATGAAGGATGGATCCCAATGATAAATAAATAAATTAGATTTCACATTGTTAATCATCGGATTTGTGATCAATCAAACATTCACTAACTACTAATATCTATAGTACAGGATCCTTGATACATTATATATAGCTGGCTGGCCAGCAAGTCGCGATCAGCCGCACACGAATAATGGCTGGAAGATCATGGATAGATTCTAGCCCCGTGCACAATGACAGTAGAAGCTACTTAAGAAATGTATATAATGATCATTTTGAGTTCTACAAGCTCATTTTACAATTCATGGTTTCCTGGATTGAATTACTCTTCATAAAATGATATGTCTAAACTGCTAGTTCTTACGTTACTATACTATACGAACTATGCATAAAAGATTTTGGTTAAATATCCAGATTGATATGTCACATCGTCGGTAGTCCAAGAAATCTTTGACCCGAGGCAACCTAAAATAGGCTGTAATTTATACCAAACATTTATACCTTTTATAGCTTATTTTAACACCTTATTGTTGTAATGAGTGCAATTTACTTAGTTTGCATAGTTAACAAACAATGTTGTTCCTAAATATTAGTTACAATGTACTTTATTATGAAATTATGATGTATATGATTGCAAATTTCACTTTGTTTTGCAAATTATTTTCGCAATTGCATAAAATATAGTGTGATTAAATATCATGGTATTTTTTCCTAAGTATTATGGTAGTGATCTCTAAACGTATAATCAAATGGATATCTCAATAGTAGTTTTGGGTGTATGGCTATATTAACAAATTTGCGAAAGTTCTAGAGCATAAATTGATAAATAGGAAGACAACCTATTCGGATCAAGTACTGTTAGGATAAGATGAATACCAAAACCGTGGTATTAAATAACATGTGTTGCAGTGTGAAAAATGCATTCTCTATTTGCCTATTCAACAAGGAATTGGTCTCTAAAAATCTTAAATGTGTGAGTTATAAAGAAATTCGCTCATTCTCCTTTGACATTTTTTCATATAGAATATCTATTAACAAGTCAAAATGCAATGGTTTAATTATGTAGTAAAACTTCGTTAAAGTTATTTTTATTTTTCCCAAAAGAGTTGTAAGGTTCCTAAATTTCCTAAATAATATAATTCTCTAGCCACTAAATTCATGAATGATATTTTAGAATAAGTTACTGTTCCCTATGTACTTGCAACCATTTCGAAACTATCAACAACGAATATGAGACACGCACAAAAAAAATCTACCTTCAATCCACTAATAATATATGCAAGTTCCGCACCAAACCACCTAAACCAGCACTGCAAGGAAGGGTGAGAGGAGAAATAAATATTGAAATACATAATAAAAGATAAAACAACCTCTACAACATAGTATGATATATACTACTAGGGCGGTGCATGCGAGGTTGTACATTAGTTGTTACAAAGCACCCAGTAAATAAGTGAAGAATAGATCATAAGACATTGAGAATATTGTTTACGAAATCGAGAAATAAATCTCAACTTAAACCCAGTATCTAAGATCATTTTTTTAAACAGAATTGTATTAATTAAGAGAGAAGTTGTTCTTACAATCTTGCAAGAAAAGTTCTGACACACAGGCCGGAACAATATGATGCAACACACCATCACACAACACTCTACGCCCAAGTTGGGAAACCCCATTGATATGTCTGCTAATATGCCTAAGTTTTACAGTTCTGTCATCAGGCTTCACCATATGTATCTAAGATCATTATATTTTGCATCACATGCAAATTATATAATTCAACAAATAGTATGGTAATAATCTATGCTTGATTTCTACAAATGAATAGAACTAAGGGTCAACGAACTCCAGACTTTCTATCTAAAGGACACTTCGGTGAAAATGCCTAATTACGGCAAAATACGAAGCTTTCATTCCTCGAAGGAAACAATTACCGATTTAATATGAGACACGAGTTTCTACGGTATATTCGGTTGACATATGGAGTGCCTTGAGATCATCTAAGACAATTCAAGTTGTACGAGAACATGCTATTGGGATAAAATAATATATTGTACATGAATCTATGAGAGCACTTGATGATGCCTTAAAACATATTCCTCGGTTCCAAAATATAGAACGTTTTACAAGCTAAAACTAGCTTGGGAAAACAATCTTATATTGCAGAATAGAGCGAGTACCTTATAATTGAATCAAAAGGCAAAGCATTAGAATTCAAATAGTATAGATGTAGCAGCCCCTATACCTATAATTGTAGCCCAATTTAGAAGATCTATGCGCTAGCTGCCGATCATCAGAGGACATGTGTCTTGTCGCAGCTGCATATACCGGGAGGTGTCCCACATCTTGCTCTCTTCCCGGCTTGCTATGCGCTCCGCCTAGCATTCGCATGCCGCCAAGATTCGGGCGGGGCGAGGAAGTGGTGGGGAGGGAAGGAAACGAGCCAACGAGATGGGTCACCAGGTGTCGCCTACGAAGCGCTCCATGAATTGCACACCACAAGAAAAGGGTTTCCCCACGTGTTTGAACATGGGGCCTTGGAGGTGGTAGATCTCCATGGCAACGTGAAATGATTTAGCACCAAAGGTGGGGGAGAGGGTTTGCCAAATATATGTCGTGACAAGAGGTCGTCTTAGAGCCAAATATTAATAGTGATAGAAAATCATAATGATCATCGTGTTTAGAAAGAATAGTCTTCTAAATTAGTAGCCTACAAGATAGATAAAGCTTTTGAAAATGACGGGAGAAACATTGATCACCTTAAACTTGCTATGTTATCTACAATGTGTCAAAGCCAATATCAAATACCAAATTCTCTTTTTGTGTGTCTCACTATGTACAAAGTATGCCAATTCTTTTTGGTGCTCACTCATTCTCTAGACTCACCCCTCCATCCTATTACTATTATTTTATTCACTTAAAAAATTGGCATTGGATTTTCTAGTTGCTCTCACTCCCAAAATTTTGGTTATGGACCTAACACATTTGTGTTCCACAATGTTGCCAAAATCCAAAACCGAATTTGGTAACCATATTTGACATACACTGTGGATGCCCTTATATCTACAAATTTCTATAAGAGCATCTCCATTCTCCATCCTCCCAAGACGCCCCCCTAGGACACTTTTTAGGTTCGGACAATGAAAAATCCGAAAAATGGCCCATTCACGCCCCAAGAACACGGACATGGGTGGTGCATGGTTGTCGTCAGATCGTGCCGTAAGGTGCTAGTTAATCTCTCAACAAGCACAAGCCTCGTGTTTAATTCCCAAAATGAGTTTAGAACCCTTAACAGACCGCCAGTGTTAAGTCGGAGGAAAGAGAGGATGAGGCCAAGTCATCATGCCCCCTCTCTCTTCCCCCGGGGACATCAAAATAGCACCGACGAAGTGAGGCAAAACTCGGTGCGCTGGGGGGCTCTTAGGGGCGCCGGCGAAAGTTTGGACGAATCATGTCTCCCGACGTGTCTTTTCTTTGGCACTCAATTATTTTCCTCACAAACTTTTGGTTGGGTGGTGTGTGGCTGGAAAGTTACCCTCCTCATGCCCTCATATTTTATCCGGATAAAACATTCCACTGCCCCCTCCCCCCAAGACAACAACTCTTTTTTTTTATTCGGGTGTGTCATGGGGTGCTAGGGTGTTGAAGATGCTCTAAGGTTTACTCACAAAAGATAGAAAGCATCGACTTGTAACACAAAAACACAGTGTCAAAGGTGAAGCGGCAATGATTCCTTGTTTCCGACACACATCAAATGTTTTTTTACATCACATCAAATGCTTCTCATATCAATTTAGATATGTACAATGGCGAATAGTGGACCTTATTTTTTTAGGAAAGCGGCAAATTGTGAACTTTTACAACGAAAGCGCGGCAGGAGGAGATTTTTTTTTGTGAGGAAACTATTAGGGCTTTATTCAACGGAACTTCCTGCGTGGTCAGCTTGAATGCTGGCAACAAGGGAAACTGGGGGATATTCATCCAACAGCTCGTCTCATCCATTGCGCTAGCTTTCTTTGTGCAAAGATGAGCCGGCATGTTGGCTGATCTCAATACATAATTGATAACAAAAGATTTAGAAAGATGAAACTATCCCTTCTATTTCTAAGAGAACATGCGACACAACTGAGCGAGAGACCGCACATGAGTCCCAAATATTCACCACCTCTAAGAAATCAAATTCCGTCACCACTAGCGTAAAACCTTGGAGCTTTGCGAAGATGACACCATCCCTAAGCGATAGAGCTTCGTCAATAAAAGGATCATTCACACCAGGGTAGGGTTTGTTCCAGGCTCCTATGAAGTCAACTGGGGATCTAGCCACCCCGCCCGCTCCACCTCTCGACGCATCGAAGGTGATGCATGCATTCATGTTAATCTTCATCCAACCATCATCAGGAGTTCTCCAACCATGCCCAGGAACAATTCTATCATGATGGCCCGGAATATCCAACAACGCCATAGTATCACGAATCCTCTTCAAGGAAACTGAAGGGTTGAGGCTGATGTTATCATGAGTAATATTATTGCGAGAAGTCCCAAATCGCCCACATTACCGTTATGAATTTTGCTCGGTATGCATCCGCAATGATAGTGTCACATAATAAGTCCATGCTCCATGTTTCCGGATGTAGCTGTAGGACCTTGATGTCCAACCATCTTTGAGCATCCAGCCAAAAGTATTTTGCATGAGAACAAAAGATCAGAGTATCCATTAGAGTCCTCCTTGGAAGCAAGACAAACTTTGCACAAGGCTCTTCTGGCTATATATCGGTGATGAAGAGTACTCTCGACTTGAAGAATATCCCTCAGAACTCGCCTCCAGAAAACCCGAACTTTAGGAAGCACTCGTAGCTTCCACAAGCGAGCCCATAACTGTTTTTAGAATCTAAAGATCCCCTAGTCGTCCCTTCCGCTAGAGCAAGATGCTCGTTATGCGTCATTAGAGAACGATACCCCGATTTTACCGAGTATGTGCCCGCCTTTTCCAAACTCATGCCCAAAAGTCTTCACCGTCACCAATTCGAAGTGGAATATTCATAAATGCATCTGCATCAGGTGTTGTGAAGTTACCTCTCACAACTGCTACTTTCCATCTCCAATTATCCTTGTCGAATAAGCTCTGACACCAAGTTTAGATTAACTCTACCAATATGGGCTGAAGGTGTCATAGTCCTGGTCCCCGGGGTCCACTTACCTGTCCAAATAGCTACCGACAATCCATCCCCAATACACTTAATCAGACCACGCGTGAGAGCTTCTCTACCAGCTACAATGGCTCTTCATGTAGCAGAAGAACTCATTGGAACAATGGCGTGTAGGAAATAAGTCTCAGGGAAGAACTCGTCGGAACAGTGGCATATGTAGTAAATCAGTCCCACGGAAGTATTTAGTCTTCAGAAACCGTGCGCACACCGAGTCCAGATAAGTAATAAACCGCAACCCATGTTTGTCAAGAAGAACCAGATTAAAGAGTTCCAAAGCCCTAACCCCCTTCCTCCTTTGTACTTTGGAGATGGCAGTCCTTCCAAGCTATCCATGAAGGGAATATGCCCGAGAGGCAATAATAAAGTGTTTATTATGCTATTCCTTGTTTATGATAGATGTTTATTTCTCATGCTAGAATTGTATTAACCGGAAACGTTGATACATGTGTGATTAATAAACAAACCGACGTTCCTAGTGAAGCCTCTCTTTTAACTAGCTCGTTGATTAAATAGATGATCAAGGTTTCCTGATCATGGACATTGGATGTTGTTAATAACGAGGTCATGTCATTAGGACAATGACATGATGAACTCAAACCCTAACTAAGTATAAAAATACGATCAAGTCATTTACTTTTGTTGTTATGTCTTACATTCGGAGTAACATTATTCCTTAGACCATGAGATCATGTTAATCACTAATACTGAAAGAATACTTTGATGACATCAAACGTCACACCGTAAAAGGGTGACTATAAAGGTGGCATTGGATATTCAGAAAGTGTTAGTTGAAGCTCATGGATTGAGAATGGGACTTGTCCATACAATATGACGGATAGATATACTCAGGGCCCTCTCGGTGATATCACATCGACACCGCTTGCAAGCAAGTGATATGATCACAAGGATGTTATATCACGGGAACGAGAAAATAGTACTTGTCGCATAACGAGATCAAACAAGGTATAGTGGATACCGATGATCGGATCTCGGACAAGTAATATATCGCGAGACAAAGGGAAATCGTTACGACGTTGAAAGGTTCACACGATCACGAGAGTCATCGTTGAATATATAGGAGTCATCACGGATTTCCAGATCCCGCTGTTGATTATTGATCGGAGAGGAGTCTCGATCGTGTCTATAATATTCGCGAACCGTAGGGAGACACACTTAAGGTTCGATGAAGCGTTAGAGAGGATACGGAATACCGAAGAATATTTTGGTCAGCTCCGGAATTGTTTCGGGGAAAATTGAAATAGTTCAAGGGGTTTTTCGTCGAATGGTTGTTAATAGAATTAACAAATGGTTTGAGGTGCCGCATGCAAATTTTTGTTAATGGAATTAACAAATATAAATAAAGAAATAAAAATGTTTTATTTATTTATTAAAGAAAAACCTTTGGATTTTCTAAGTGGGAAATTAAGAAATTTTGAGTGGGTGTGAGTGGAGCTTCCACTCACATGAAGAGAGGAAGGGGTGGGGGCACCCATGGCTGGCCGCACCCCCCCTTTGGGCTGCCTCCCCCTCCCCTATAAAAGTAGGATGAGGGATCTCTCTTCTTAACACACTTGCCCACTTCTTTTCCCTTCCACTCGCTGCTCCATTCCATGGTCTCCGGCTTGGCGAAGCCTTGACCGTGGGATTCTTCACCACCACCACGCCGTCATGCTGCTGGAATTCTGGAGGGATCCTCTACTTCCGCAACCCTCTGGAACGAGCGAACGAAAGTCTTCATCGAGCTGAACGTGTGACCGATTACGGAGGCACCGCCGGATTGCGGTGCTCTTCTTCTCTCTCGGGATCGGCGTGAGAACGACTATGCCAACACCGAGATCTTTTCTCGTACCACTTTGAGTCTTCAAGGGTATGTTATCTCAAGACTCTGTTTCTCCCGGTTGCCTTTCATCTCATAGATTAGATCTTGGCCATTCGGGTTTATCGCGCGTAGGATTTTTTTTTTTGTTTTCTATGCAAATTTCCCCATCAGTGGTATCAGAGCCGGATCTATGTGTAGATGAATTGTATGGGTAGAACACATAGGAGTATGTGGGCGTTGATGATCATGTTTTTGGCTCTTTGAGTATTTTATGATCTTAGTGGCATAGTGGGATGAAGCGGCCCGGACTAACTTTATATGTCCACGTACATGAAACTTGTTCCACAACTGACATGCAACTTGTATTGCATAAGTGGCTTGCGGGTGTCTGTTTCTCCTACTATAGTTAAGATCTAATCTACAAAGGGTTGTTAAAAATATATTTTATCAACGTTGTGGTTCTTGTACGTAGGTATGAACGGTTCTATCCTTGTAAGCCCAATGCCACGTAAAATATGCAAAAATAAATTAGAGGCGTCTAACTTGTTTTTGCAGGGCATGTGATGTGATATGGTCAATTTTACAAACGTTATGTATGAGATGATATCTTTTGTAAATTATTGACATACCGGCTGGAGCCATATGGTTGTCTTATTTTATGGCCTGCGTGTTGTATATCATATCCATGTGATATGTTGTAATGGACAATCGAGATGGAGGTGCCACGGACCTTGGTGCCACGCCGGTGGAATGATGGAGATCATACCATGATGCACAAGATGGAGATCAAGTGCAATAAGGACCATATCATATCACATTATCCATGCATGTGATGTTTATCCTTTTATGCATCTTATTTTGCTTAGATCGCGACGGTAGCATTATAAGATGATCCCTCTCACTTAATATCAAGATAATAATGTGTTCTTCCTTAAGTATGCACCGTTAAGAAAATTCGTCGTTTCGAGACACCACGTGATGATCAGGTGTGATAGACTCAACGTTCGCATACAACGAGTGTTTTCAAGCCTAGCATGTACAGACATGGCCCCTAAACACACGCAATACAACGGTTCTACTTGGCGAGCCTAGCATGTACAGACATGGCCTCGGAACACGTAACCGAAAGGTAAAGCACGAGTCATATGAATGATACGATGAACATGTTAATGTTTGCCTTTGCAACTGCACCGTCTCACGTGATGATCGGTTACGGTGTAGTGAATTTGGTTCATGTAATCACTAAAGACAACTAAGAGGGATGTTGTTTTTGAGTGGGAGTTCATGGGATAATTTTAGAATTAACTTGAACTTAATTTATCATAAACATAGTCTAAATAGTCTTTGCAAATATGTTGTAGATCATGGCACCACCTACCTTCAATTTCAATATGTTCATGGAGAAAGAGAAATTAGCGAACAATGGAAGCAACTTTACCAACTGGGCACTTAACCTGAGGATTCTCCTCACCGCTTGCAAGAAGCTCTATGTGCTTGATGCACCTCTAGGTTACCAGCCCGCTGATGATGCTTGTGATGAAGATAAAAATGTTTATCTCACTCAACAAGAAGACCACATTATAGTTCACTGAGGCATCCTCTATGGATTAGAGCCAGAGCTGCGAAAACGTTTCGAGAACAGCACTGCATATGCCACAATGGGAGAATTGAAAATGATTTTCTATACCCATGCCAAAGTTGAGAGTTATGACGCTTCAGAAAATTTCTTTAGCTGCATGATGGAAGAGAACAGCTCCGTTAGTGAGCACATACTCAAAATGTCTGCGTACGCTGATAAGCTCATAGCCTTGGGAATATCGATTCCCATTGAGCTAGGGATACATCGTGTTCTCCAATCTCTGCCACCTAGTTACAAGAACTTCGTGATGAACTATAATATGCAATGCATGAAGAAGTCTCTTCCTGAGCTTCTCTCGATACTTAAAACTGCTGAAGTGGAGATCAAGAAAGAACATCAAGTGTTGATGATCAATAAGACCACTAGTTTCAAGAAAGGCAAGAAAGGCAAGCCAAGGGTAAAATTCTAGAAGGGTGGCAAATCTGTTGCTACTGCTGAGAAGAAAACCAAGCATGGCCCTAAGCATGAGACTGAGTGTTTCTATTGCAAGGGTACTATCCACTGGAAGCGCAATTGCCCCAAGTATCTGGCAGATAAGAAGGCCGGCAAAGTGAACAAAGGTATATATGATATACTTGTTATTGATGTGTACCTTACTAGTACTCGCAGTAGCACCTGGGTATTTGATACTGGTTCGGTTGCTCACATATGTAACTCGATACAGGAGCTGCAGAATAAGCGACCACTAGCAAAGGATGATGTGACGATGCACGTCGACAATGGATCAAGAGTTGATGTGATCGCCGTAGGGACGCTGCCTCTACGTCTACCATCGGGATTAATTATAAACCTCAATAATTGTTATTTGGTGCCTGCATTAAGCATGAATATTGTTTCTGGATCTTGCTTAATGCGGGATGGTTATTCCTTTAAGTCTGAGAACAATGGTTGTTCGATTTATATGAATAATATCTTTTATGGTCATGCACCTGAGAAGAATGGTTTATTTCTTTTGAATCTTGATAATGTTGATACACATATTCATAATGTGAATGCCAAAAGAATTAAGTTAAATGATGATATTGCTACTTATATGTGGCATTGCCGCTTAGGTCATATTGGTGTTAAACGCATGAAGAAGCTCCATTCTGATGGACTCTTAGAATCACTTGATTATGAATCATTTGAAACATATGAACCATGCCTTATGGGCAAGATGACTAGAACCCCGTTTTCTGGAACTATGGAACGGGCGACAGACTTACTGGAAATCATACATACTGATGTATATGGACCAATGACTATATCGGCGCGTGGTGGATATCGTTATTTTGTCACTTTCACAGATGATTTGAGTAGATATGGGTATATTTACTTAATGAAACACAAATCTGAAACGTTTGAAAAGTTCAAAGAATTTCAGTGTGAAGTTGAAAATCATCGTAACAGAAAGATTAAATTTCTACGGTCTGATCGTGGAGGTGAATATCTAAGTTACGAGTTTGGCATGCATATGAAACAATGTGGAATAGTTTCACAACTCACACCTGCCGGAACACCACAGCGTAATGGTGTTTCCGAACGTCGTAATCGTACTTTATTAGATATGGTTCGATCTATGATGTCTCTTACAGATTTGCCACTATCGTTTTGGGGTTATGCACTAGAGACCGTTGCATTCACTTTAAATAGGGCACCATCTAAATCCGTTGAAACGGCACCGTATGAATTATGGTTTGGAAACAAACCTAAGCTGTCATTTCTAAAAGTTTGGGGATGCGATGTTTATGTGAAGAAGCTTCAACCTGATAAACTCGAACCCAAAGCGGAAAAATGCGTCTTCATAGGATACCCTAAAGAAACAATAGGGTACACCTTCTATCACAGATCCGAAGGCAAGATTTTTGTTGCCAAGAATGGATCCTTTTTGGAGAAGGAGTTTCTCGTGAAAGGTGTGAATAGTAGGAAGGTAGAACTCGACGAGGTTATTGAACCTTCTCTTCTTGGAATGGCGAGTAGCACAGCGCCGAAAGTTGTTCCGGAGCCGACCCCGTAAGTTGAAGAGAGAGATAATGATCAAGATCATGAAACTCCAGTAGAGGAAACTACCGCACTTCGCAGATCAACTAGGGAGCGTATAGCTCCTGAACTGTACGGAGATCCCGTATTAAACTTCATGGTAGATGGAGGTGATGACCCTGTGACATATGAGGAAGCGATGATGAGCCCAGATTCCAACAAATGGCTTGAAGCCATGAAATCCGAAATAGGATCCATGTACGAAAACCAAGTTTGGACTTTGGTGGATTTACCCAATGACCGCAAGGCCGTTAAGAACAAATGGATCTTTAAAAAGAAAACTGACGCTGATGGTAATGTGACCGTCTATAAAGCTTGACTTGTCGCAAAAGGTTTCCGACAAATTCAAGGAGTTGACTATGATGAGACTTTCTCACCAGTAGAGATGCTTAAGTCAGTTAGGATTATGTTAGTAGTTCCTGCATTTTTCGATTATGAAATATGGCAGATGGATGTCAAAACGGCGTTCCTTAATGGTGACATTGAGGAAGAGTTGTATATGATGCAACCCAAAGGTTTTGTTGATCCTAAGGATGCTTACAAGGTGTGTAAGCTTCAACGTTCCATTTATAGACTGAAGCAAGCATCCCGGAGTTGGAACCTCCGTTTTGATAAGGTGATCAAAGGTTTTGGATTTGTACAAACATACGGAGAAGCTTGTATTTACAAGAAAGTGAGTGGGAGCTCTGTAGCATTTCTAGTACTATATGTGGATGACATATTGTTGATTGGAAATGATATAGAACTTTTAAAAAGCGTAAAAGGTTATTTGAACAGTAGTTTTTCGATGAAAGACCTCAGTGAAGCAGCTTATATATTAGGCATCAAAATCTACAGGGATAGATCAAGACGCTTAATTGGACTTTCGCAAAGTACATACCTTGACAAGATTTTGAAGAAGTTACAAATGGAAGATATTTGGAAGGGGTCCCTACCTATGTTGCAAGGCAAAACGTTGAGTAAGACTCAATGTACAGCTACAACAGAAGATAGAGAAAGGATGAATAAGACTCCCTATGCTTCAGCCATAGGTTCTATCATGTATGCTATGCTATGTACAAGACCGGATGTGGCACATGTTATTAGTTTGACTAGTAGGTACCAATCCAATCCAGGTTTGGAACACTGGACTACGGTCAAGAATATCCTTAAGTACTTGAGAAGAACTAAGGATATGTTTCTCGTATATGGCGGTGAAGAAGAGCTCGTCGCAAGATGTTACCTCGATGCTAGCTTCGACACTGATCCGGATGACTCTAAGTCTCAGTCCGGGTACGTATTTGTTATGAATGGAGGAGCTGTAAGATGGAGGAGTTCCAAGCAATCCGTGGTGGCGGGATCATCAACAGAAGCGGACTATGTTGCTGCCTCGGAGGCAACACAGGAAGCAGTTTGGATGAAGGAGTTCATGTCCGAACTAGGCGTGGTTCCGAGTGCGTTGGATCCAATGGTTATCTATTGTGACAACAATGGTGCCATAGCCAATGCTAAGGAACCAAGGTCTCACAAGAATTCCAAGCATATCAAGCGCCATTTTCACTCCATCCGTGAGCATGTCGCAGATGGGGATGTGAAGATTTGCAAAGTACATACGTATCTGAATGTGGCAGATCCGTTGACTAAAACTCTCTCAAGGGCAAAACATGATCAACACCAGAACTCAATGGGTGTTAGATTCATCACTATGTAATATAGATTATTGCCCCTAGTGCAAGTGGGAGACTGAAGGGAATATGCCCGAGAGGCAATAATAAAGTGTTTATTATGTTATTCCTTGTTTATGATAGATGTTTATTTCTCATGCTAGAATTGTATTAACCGGAAACGTTGATACATGTGTGATTAATAAACAAACCGGCGTTCCTAGTGAAGCCTCTCTTTTAACTAGCTCGTTGATTAAACAGATGATCAAGGTTTCCTGATCATGGACATTGGATGTTGTTAATATCGGGGTCATGTCATTAGGAGAATGACATGATGAACTTAAATCCTAACTAAGTATAACAATACGATCAAGTCATTTTGTTCTGTTGTTATGTCTTACATTCGGAGTAACATTATTCCTTAGACCATGAGATCATGTTAATCACTAATACCGAAAGAATACTTTGATGACATCAAACGTCACACCGTAAAAGGGTGACTATAAAGGTGGCATTGGATATTCGGAAAGTGTTAGTTGAAGCTCATGAATCGAGAATGGGATTTGTCCATCCAATATGACGGATAGATATACTCAGGGCCCTCTCGGTGATATCACATCGACGCCGCTTGCAAGCAAGTGATATGATCACAAGGATGTTATATCACGGGAATGAGAAAAGAGTACTTGTCGGATAACGAGATCGAACAAGGTATAGTGGATACCGATGATCGGATCTCGGACAAGTAATATATCGTCAGACAAAGGGAAATCGTTACGACGTTGACCGCTGTTGATTATTGATCGGAGAGGAGTCTCGATCATGTCTATAATATTCGCGAACCGTAGGGAGACACACTTAAGGTTCGATGAAGCGTTAGAGAGGATACGGAATACCGAAGAATATTTTGGGCAGCTCCGAAATTGTTTCGGGGAAAATTGAAATAGTTCAAGGGTTTTTTCGTCGAATGGTTGTTAATAGAATTCACAAATGGTTCGAGGTGCTTCATGCAAATGTTTGTTAATGGAATTAACAAATATAAATAAAGAAATAAAAATGTTTTATTTATTTATTAAAGAAAAACCTTTGGATTTTCTAAGTGGGAAATTAAGGAATTTTGAGTGGGTGTGAGTGGAGCTTCCACTCACATGAAGAGAGGATGGGGTGGGGGCACCCATGGCTGGCCGCACCCCCCCTTTGGGCTTCCTCCCCCTACCCTATAAAAGGAGGATGAGGGCTCTCTCTTCTTAACACACTTGCCCACTTCTTTTCCCTTCCACCCGCTGCTCCATTCCACGGTCTCCGGCTTGGCGAAGCCCTGACCGTGGGATTCTTCACCACCACCACGCCGTCGTGCTGCTGGAATTCCGGAGGGATCCTCTACTTCCGCAACCCGCTGGAACGAGGGAATGGAAGTCTTCATCGAGCTGAACGTGTGACCGATTACGGAGGCACCGCCGGATTGCGGTGCTCTTTTTCTCGCTCGGGATCGGCGTGAGAACGACTACGCCAACAACGCGATCTTTTCTCGTACCACTTTGATTCTTCGAGGGTATTTTATCTCAAGCCTCTCTTTCTCCCCGTTGCCTTTCATCTCATAGATTAGATCTTGGCCATTCGGGTTTATCTCGTGTAGGATTTTTTGTTTTGTTTTCTATGCAACGTTCCCCATCAATCCAATGCAAGGATCAGAGATCAAGTGAACTGCTCCACCAATATTTCTCCATAGAGGAAGAAAGTTGCTTTCACACTTTGTTTTCCTTTTCGGACGACAACAGCCCATGCTATATGCAAGGATCGCTCGAATAACAGATTTTAAGAGTGTCTCCCTACCTACACACGAAATCAACCTCTATTCCACATAGCACAGTCGCCATGACGCCATCCAACGAGTGTCTGCCGGCTTCGCATAGTGTCGGTGGCGAAGGTCTCGTGCACAACAGCACTGGCGGCGCTGCCATTTTTTGTTTTTTGACAGTAGCACGAAGCTTCAGACAAGGCTTGTAGTCATGGGCCAGACGGCCAGAGCTATGTCGTGTTCTATTTAGGCCTGGGCTGGAAACTGACAGAAGAAATCTAAACGAACAAAGCGATTTCATACCTTAAAGGAACATTTGGCGACCAAAACAATAACCTCTTCGTCTTTGTCTCGGTCTAGGCGATCTCAGGGCGATTAGGGTTTTGACCTAAAACCGGGTGACTACAGAGGCGCAGGAGGCGGAGGGAGACCGGAGAACATGGCGGCAAAGTTTCCGAAGGAAGGGGGATCATCAATCCCCAAGCCAGCAGCAGATCTGAAAGAGTTGATGAAACATCTGGTTCTGAAGGATGAAGAGCTTGACGATGTGGTTCTCCCGCGGGAGGAATTCGTAACCCTACGTGAAGAAGCTTGTTGGATGGCGGTGGTCAAGGTTCACACCACGAAACACTTTGGCAACCAGCCTTTTTTCAGAAGATGGATATCGCATGGGGATTTGCGAAGAAGTGGACCATTAGGCCAGTGGAGGATAACCTGTTCATACTACAAGTGTCTTTCTTGGGAGATTGGAACAGGGCGTTACTTGAGGGACCATGGATATTTAAACAACAAGGGGTAATGGTGGAACCCTACGATGGAGTAGCCGATCCTAAGTCCGTAGTGCTTGACCGGCTCTATGCATGGATTCAGATAAGAGGTGTGCCACCTGTTTTCCAGAAGGAGAGCATTGTAAGGGACATGGCGGCTCGCATCGCTGAGGTCAAAAGTGTTGATCTTTATGCACTGGGATCAAGTGGTACAAGCTTTGTACGTGTTCGTGTGAAGCTAGACGTCAACAAACCTCTTCTGAGGGTGGTGGTTTACATCCAGAAGGCCAGGAAAGGGTTTCTTTCCAAGTCTTGTACGAGAAAATACCACAAATCTGCGAGGTGTGTGGCCTATTTGGACACACTGACCTAGAATGCGGAGAGTGGGTTCACGAGGGAAGTATGAACCAGTACGGGGCCTGGATGATCGCTCCAGTGGAGGATTGGCACCCGCAGTCATCCGGGGTGCGCACAAGGGTGCAACAAAGGGAGGGAAGCCGTGATGGACGTGGAAGCGGAAAGGTTAATGCAGAATATCGTAAACGCAACCCTGATGAGAGGTCTCCCCAAACTTTACACAAGAATGGCAGGGAGGGGAACCAACAGCTAGTGATCAAAGACTCGCAAGTTAGCGAGGAGAATCAGATGACAAGAAGGAATCTGGGTGCTGCTTTGGAAAAGGAGGGTGCTGAGCATGGGGCGTCTCCTGTCAAAACACCGAGCCTGAAGAAACAAAGGAAGGAGGGAGCAGAGGAACAAGAGGCGGACTCCGGGATGGAGGTCTGCCAGATGCAATGAGTGTGTTAAGCTACAACTGTCGTGGCCTGGGGAGCGACGCGACAGTTATAGAGATAGAGGATCTCGCTCGCCGTTTTAAACCTACTGTTCTTTGTGTGTTGGAAACGCAACTTCACAAGGAACGGGTGGAGAGACTAGCTAGAAGGCTAGGGTATGAGAAAAGTTTTGCTGTAAGGTGTCGGAAGGAGTGGAGGCATTGCTATATTTTGGAAAAATGATATTAAGATGGAGATTTTGCCGTATTCCTAGTATCATCTATGGTTATTACAGAGGTAGATGATACACCGTGGCGTATCATGTGCGTCTATGGTGTTGCTAGAGTTGCGGACAGGTTTAGGACCTAGGACATGCTCAAATTCATAAAATCATCATCACCGCTTCCCTGGCTATGCATTGGTGATTTTAATAAAGTGTTACATCAACACGAACATGATGGAGTCAATGATCGCAACCTAACCCAGATTGCGGGGTTCAGAGAAGCAGTTGATGTGTGCGAACTCGTAGATCTTGGCTACGAGGGAAACAGCTGGACTTTCGAACGCAGAGTGGCAGGAGGCTCGTTTTGCCGCGTTCGTCTCGACAGGGCTTTGGCGACTGCACCGTGGTGCGACCGTTTTCCGTCTGCCATTGTCCGTCACTTGACAGGGGCATCATCCGATACTATTGACATGGAGAGAAAACGCCCGACAGAGGAAGCTAGGGAGGAAAGAATCTTCCGGTACGAGATAATGTGGGAATCGCATGAGAATTTCAAACCTCATCTGAGAAATATATGGGCAGAGGAGGGAAAAGCAACAACGATGGTCCAATTACAACAAAAATTGAACCGTGTGACTAACTCCCTAGAAAATTGGGGGAGAGACTCGTTTGGAAGTGTAAAACGGGAGATTAGTAGGCTACAAGACAAACTGACGCAGCAAAGATCAGATGTGAGGCGCCAGGCACCATCGTACGAGGAAACAAAAACCTGTCAGAGGTTGGTGGACTTATATGCACGGGAAGAGGTCATGTGGCATCAACGGTCGCGAATCCAATGGCTAGCCGAAGGTGATAAAAACACTAGATTCTTTCACTTGAGGGCAAGTCAGCGGAAGAGGCAAAACAAAATAAGTAAATTAATGAGGCCAGATGGTACTTACACAGAGGATGAGAGGGAGATGGCCGAGCTGACGAGTGAGTTCTATGAAACGCTCTACAGATCGGAGGGCACGACAAACATGCAGGAGGTGATCGACGTGATCCCTGTTAAGGTCACGGAAGCAATGAACGTGGCGCTGATAAAACCTTTCGAGGAAAAGGAGGTGAATACAACACTATTTCAAATGTTCCCGACAAAGGCCCCTGGTCCCGACGGGTTGCCAGCACATTTTTTCCAAACTCACTGGGAGTTATGTGGCGAGGAAGTGACATTGGTGGTTTTAAGGTTTTTGAAGGGAGAAGATAATATGGAGGAGATTAATCAAACTTTTGTTGTTCTTATCCCCAAGGTGTCTAACCCAGAGGAGTTGAGCCAATTTAGGCCTATAAGTATCTGCAACGTGATCTATAAAATCGCATCCAAGGTACTTGCTAACAGACTAAAGGAGTGTCTCCCGGAGATCATATCGGAGGCGCAATCGGCATTTGTTTCGGGCAGATTGATAACAGACAACATAATCACAGCTTATGAGTGTATTCACTTTATGAAAAGAAACAGGGCGAAGAGAAACCGTTTCTGTGCACTCAAACTAGACATGAGAAAGGCGTACGACCGGCTAGAATGGGGGCATCTTTGGGCCGTCATGATCAAGCTGGGTTTCCACCAAAGATGGGTGGATATGGTAATGCGGCTAGTTACTTCGGTGTCCTTCCAAGTTTTGTTTAATGGAGGAAAGTTGAGAAGTTTCAACCCATCACGTGGAGTCCGACAGGGCGACCCAGTCTCTCCTTATTTGTTCTTATTAGCAGCAGAGGGCTTCTCAAGCCTCTTCAAACACCACAATTTTTCATCGGAACTCCAAGGTCTCAAGGTGGCGGCGTCGGCTCCGGCGATCAGTCACCTCTTGTCCGCGGATGATAGCCTATTGCTTTTTAAGGCAGATACAGAAAGTGCGGGGAAAGTCCAGGAACTACTCGACAAATACAGTTTGGCATCGGGCCAAAGGATTAATAGGGACAAATCTTCTATTTATTTTAGCAAGAGATGCCCGAGTATCATGAAAGAGGGAGTAAACGAAGCCCTCGAGGTACACAACGAAACACTCTGCGAAAAGTACCTAGGGATGCCTGCTGATGTGGGGAGAGCGAGAGGAAGTGCTTTCAAACACATCAAGTACCGAATATGCAGCAATATACAGGGATGGATGGAGTGTTTTCTATTGGCAGGTGTCAAGGATGTTCTTATAAAATCCGTGGCGCAGGCGATACCGATTTACTCAATGTCTTGCTTCCGGCTGCCAGAGGGTCTATGCAATCACATAAATGCAATGATGCGAAAGTTTTGGTGGGGAAGCAAGGATGGGGAGAGAAAAACATGCTGGGTTGCGTGGCGAGATATGTGTAAACCAAAGAATATGGTGGGTTTAGGTTTTAGAGATATTTATCTCTTTAACTTGGCTCTCCTTGCACGACAGGGATGGAGAATTCTACAAGACCCAAACACTCTAAGTGCCAAGGTCTTGAAGGTTGTTTATTCCCCCGAGACGGATCTGCTGGACGCACGTCGAGGCCCGGCGCCCTCGCAGGTATGGCGTTCGATATACGAAGGAGTACAAGTATTGAAGCAAGGGTTGATAAAAAGAATCGGCACGGGAGAAACTATGGATCCGTGGAACGATCAATGGATCCCTAGGGATTGCATGCTACGGCCTATGGCATGCTTAACGGAGACTCCACCTGCTACGGTAGCTGAATTCATCGATCCAACGTCGGCTACATGGAGGGAAGACAAACTACGGCAATGTTTACTCCCCATGGACGTGGAACTAATATTACAAATACCTCTGAGTCACCGACAACAACAAGACTTCTGGGCCTGGCACTATGATCACATGGGTCTCTTCTCTGTGAGATCCACATATATGATGCTGGTGGCTATGAGGGAGAAGAGGGAAGCGTGGCTGGAAGGGACGGCCGGCAGCTCGAATAGGAGGGCCACAGAGAAGGATTGGACGTCGTTATGGCACACTCAGGTCCCCTCCAAGGTACGAGTGTTCCTTTGGCGTTTGGCAAGGATGTCTTTACCAACGAACGACGTACATACAACAGGCACATGACAGATGATGGCCACTGTAAGCTCTGCGGTTCTGCAGACTCATGGAGGCACGCGCTACTGGATTGCACGATGGCGCGCTGTGTGTGGGCGCTGATGGATCCAGGGATCACCGAGCATCTCAGCTACTCTACGGAGGGTGATGCAAGGCGATGGTTGGCAATAATGACAGAAACTTTGAGCAAGGATGGTCAAGCAAGGGTTTTTGTTACCATGTGGGCTATATGGCATGCGAGAAGGAAGGCCATCCACGAGGAGCTATACCAGAGTCCTCTCACAACGTTTCTGTTTGTTGAGAGGTTTTTGGGCGATTTAAAACAAATTGTTAACAAGGTGACGGGCAAGGCATTTCGGTACCAGCCAGGAGGTCAGTAGCTTGGCTACCACCACCGCAAGGCATGATCAAGATCAACGTTGATGCGACGGTGGGGAAGAACGAGGGCCGAGGTGCGGCCGCGGCGGTGGCCCGATCGGCAGCGGGTGTGTTCATGGAAGCCTCGACGATAATATACCCAGGGAAGACGGAACCAGAGACGCTGGAAGCCATGGCAGTTCGAGAAGCCATGGCCTTGGCAACGGATATCAACGCGGGACAAGTTTTGGTTGCCAGTGATTGCAGCTCGGTCATCTGAAGCCTGAAGGAGGGAACCATGGCAGCTTACGCGTGTGTGGTGCGAGAGATCATGGAAGCAAAAGAAGATTTCGTTTTAGTTCAGTTTAAATATGAGTCTCGCCTTCATAATAAGGAGGCTCACAATCTGGCTAGAAGTTGTATTTTAGATGATCCAGGCCGTAGGGTCTGGTTAGTTAGTCCGCCGGAAGGCTGCCGTAATCCTACACAAATTGAATTCTGAATAAAGGCAATCTTTTACCCCTCAAAAAAAAAGCAATTCCATTTCTCAACAAAAAAAAAACATTCCTCCAACAACGTTACACTATGTACACCTTTCCGAGCGCACAGGGAAAGTCTGTACGCGTCCGAAGATCGACAAAATGGACTAGACCAGCGTGCTGCAGGAAGCCGTAGTGGGATCGTACAACGCCGGGAGGAGGTATTTCTTCCCGCCGGCGCCATTGGCGTTGTAGCTTCCTCCGGTGGTGGGGTCGACGAGCAGGTTCCCGGCGTAGCCAGGGTACGCGCCGCTGCCGTAGACACCCGGGCACGCCGTGCAGGCCTCCAGCCCGGCTCCCTTGGGGCCCTGGTAGTAACCGTCCCCGTACGGGTTGCTGACGGTGCCGGCCACCATGGTGGCGAGGACCATCACCATGCCGTCCATCCCGACGTCGCCGTTGGGCGCCACGAGGGGCGCGCCCTGCGGGCCGTACTGCGGCTGCGCGAACGGCCACGCGCACTGCCCCGGGCACTGCTTCACGGAGTTGCCCGACCCAGACGTGCGTGGACTCGCCGTCGGACGACGACCCGTGCCTGCCGCACCGGCTGCTGCCGAACCCCTCCACGGCCACGTCCTCGTCGGTGAGCACCAGCGCGATGCCGCCCTTCTGGACCGCGACGCGCGCCGCGAGCTGCTCGATCTGGTCCAAGTTGAGCGACCTGCCGTGGGAGCACTCCTCGTCGGTCAGCTGCTCGCCAAGTACCACGCGCGTGGAGCCGACCGCGCCGTTGGCGTTGGCGGCTTTGGACAGGTAGAGCTGCTCGATGGTGCCCCACCACTGGCCGACGGAGGGCGTGGCGGGCCCGTTCGGGCGCGGAGGTGAGCGAGCGGAGGAAGTCGGAGACGATGGACCTCTGCGCGGGCGTGAACTTGCCGTACCAGAGGATGGAGACGGGGATGTCGCCGCGGAGCACGCCGCCCTGGTGGTACATGAGCCGGTCGCTCGGCGGCGTCTCGTACAGCTCCATCAGCCGCCTGCTCCCCACGGAGAGCTGCGCCATGCTGAACACCAGCGCCACTAGCAGCGCGATCGTAGATGCCATTGCTAGATGATTGCACCGTGTAACTGAAACACTTGTATGGGTGACCGATCGTCGATCAAGCTGGTACTCGTGGTGCTTGCTTGTGTTGTGGTGACGGAGTGACTGGCTCCCGCCTCTTATTTATAGCCGCGGTCGTGGACCTGCAGACTCGTGGCACTTCGCCGGTGGTTCCTTCCTATGCACGGACACTGCCATCCTACGTGCCGCAATGCCACCGTATGGTATGGGCATGGCGCGGCGGGCGGGGGGACAGGGCGGGGGCAGCGATGAGCTGTGCGAGTGCACGCACGCCACCGTGTGTCGCTCGCGCCGCGCGCCGCGGATGCCCTGTTGCTACCAGGCACGGCTCCAGGTGCAGCGGCGACGCGCGGGAGTCAAATTCGCCGCAATACTCTATTCGCGCGCGCTCCAACGGATGACGTTGTGCAGATTCCCGCCGCCTACCGATGAGAGCCACAGCTGTCCGGGGGAAGGTTCCCACGAGCAGAGGCGCGGCGGGTCAGCGTTCTTGAGCCCGGCGTCGCCGCCTCGTCGGTGCTGGTGAGATTTGGTGTCGATCGACGAGCGGATACGTTCAGAATTGCGGATATGCTTCAGTGACCCGATCGACGAGCTTTCCAGGTTTGGCGCCGCGGAGTGCAAACCTTAATTTACACCGGCCAAAACGCAGTCGAATGCGCGCTATGCTGGTCACGGCCGGCCGGCCGAGCATGCAATTGCTGTGCTCCATCCTCTGCGATCTGTCACGACCATAATAAAGTGTTTTTCAAATAGGGGTATATTTATTTTATTTTTGAAAATTTCAAATAGGGGTCTATGTTTCTCACTTGATTTAGGAACAGTTTCTTTTTTTTCTATAGAACTACAAGGTGTAAAGTGCCGCTTGCGATCATTGAAATCTGGGGCGATGAACTTATTTGCGCAATCTCACGTCGAATAAAAGCATCTCTAGTAGACCCCCTAAACCGAAAACTGGAAAATATTTATTTTGCTCGCGTTTTTCCTATTTCTACGGTTTGCGAAGGTGGAAACTAAAAATACAGACGGACGAACTCGATGTTCCTCGTCGATATTGCAAAATAAAAAGTAATTAAACAAAGTGGCGATAAACAAGGGTCCATTGCCGCACCCTACACCTAGTCGGGCCAAAATGCCCGACTTGTTCTTCTTCGCATGGGCTTCTCAATCGGTCGTCTTTAGTTCTCGCTGGAGTTGTCGGAGGGGGAGCAGCAGCAGCGGGAGGAGGCGGCTTGCTGCACGAACTGGGGCGCCGGAACAGCGTCGCACTTCTGCTTACTCTCATGCGTCTCCTCGTCTGCACGGAGGCCGCGCTACAGCTGGCGCTTGTTGTAGTCGTCCAGGTAGCGCAGGTACCGGCGGTGCCGAATCGCGTGCCTCCGGTCGTGCCGGAGCTACTCTAGATGTCGAGCTGGAGGAGGCCCTCCTCGGTCTCCATGAGGGACATATAGCCCTGCTCGTTGGCCTCGTCGCCGGAGCTGTCCTCCTAGAGGGCCCGCAACACCGTTGCTGGTGACCGCGGGGGCACTACTCCGGCGGTGCCCGGTTCCAACCCGCCCAACGCGGAGGAGGGGTCGCGCAGCCGCCGGCCGCCTTAGATGAGGTCGAGTTTGTCGATGCGAGGCACGACCTATGTGGATGGCGGTGGTGTAGGGATAGGAGGGGTGAGCCATTCTGGCCGTTAGCTCCAGCGAAAGGGTAGCTCTAGGGCTCCATCACGGAAAACCGGCGACGAGAGGGGGGATAGAGGTTGAGGTTGGGGCTAAATCCGGTGGAGGGTGCTAAATCGCTCGCCGGAGCTAAGCACGGCGATGAGCGTTTGCGACGGAGGCGGCTAGGATTCCAAATGCTATTGACCTGAGAACGAGTCGGGGGCTCGTACATATAGCGATGGAGGGGGTAATTCTCGGTCTCCCGAGTCGGCGTTCTTAGGCCGGGCAGCTTTTTCGGGTGCTACTAAGGCCTTATAAATGGATCCAAACCATAAACACGCCAAAATTTCACGGATTCAGCCATTTTACGAGATCTTTCTAGAGATACTCTAAGTAGCCTTTTTTTGGGGTTCAAAAATGTTAAATCGGCTGCTATGTGTACCATGCAAGCATGCATATCGAATGATGCCACTCCTACAGCTGCCTGGCTTTCAATCGGCATGTGCGTGCCCCGTTTCCATTGACGCGTGCGAGGTGGAGATCGAGGTGAGATTCTTGCGGCACGCGTGGCAAGAAGCGGAGATCACACGAACACGAAGTGCATGTACGTGGCCATGCGACCTTTGTGCATCTGGATAGGATCGACTCATGGATTATCAGTGCTCGCTGTGGCTCGCGACTTTGTTTATGATCATCTTCTCGTGCTGACCGTTCGCGCAGCGTTGCTGCGCCCGCGCGAATATTTTCGTGTTGGGGCGTCGAGGGACAGGCCACGCTGGGTGGAAGGAAACCAAAGCCAGCTTCGAATTTTGGACTGGATACTGCTTTTTTTTTTTTTTTGATAAAGGGCTTTATTACTCAAATAGATTAAGCATTACACCCGGCCTCTGCATCCTGAGATGCACACAGCCGAAATCCGAAACTGAAAAATAAACAAAGCGACAATGCTACAAAACACGCTGTAGGCTGTCGATGCTATGGAGCCGCAATCCGTAGATCAAGCGGCCATCCATGTGGGATAAAAATATCCCTCGCCACCTGCTCCAATCGCGCACATGCCTCCGTAAAAAGGCCTCGTAACTCCCCTCGCTGTAATGTGGACCACGAACGGAGAATACCTGTGCTCCTGAATAGAACCTGCACACGAGAAGACTTTTTATCATTGAAAATCTTGTCATTTCTACATAGCCAGAGCGACCAAATAACGGCAAGCGCTCCTACCCTAATAATAGTCTTAAATCGTTTATCAACCCTATTTAACCAATTGCCGAATATATTCGCAACGGAAGTAGGTTGATATAGATTAGAAGCCATTTGGATAGCGGACCATATAGAACGCGCAAATGTGCAGTCAAAGAATAAGTGTTTAATTGTCTCATCATGAGAACAAGAAACACACTTAGAACTCCCCCGCCAATTCCGCTTGACAAGATTATCTTTTGTTAGTATGACTCCCTTACGAAGGTACCACGCGAAGATCTTAATCTTTAGCGGTACCTTCATACGCCATACATTTTTAAAAATATCGACTGGCATATCCGATTGAATCAGAGCCCTGTACATGGAATCTACCGAGAACAAACCATTCTTAGTGATCTTCCATCGAAATTCATCGGTGCCTGGTGTAAGATTAATCGTCGTTAATCTAGCAACCAGGTTTTGCCAAGACTCAAGTCGAGGCCCGAGCAAATCTCGTCTGAACGTAACATTAGGAGGTGATGTTTGCATGACCGTAGCCAGCGTAACATCCTTATGTCGCGCTATCGTGTACAAGGCCGGATACTGTTCTCGGAGTGTGGTATCACCTAACCACTTATCCTCCCAGAACCGTATCTGCGATCCATCCTTAATCTTAAATACCCCATAGCGAAAAAACTTAGTTTTGTTCGCCATGAGTCCAGCCCAAAAGTGTGAATCACCTGGTTTCCACATAACCTGTGATACTGCTTTCGAACCTATGTATTTACGTTTCAGGAGAGTCTGCCAGACGCCATCTTCGGTCAGTAGTTTAAAAATCCATTTACCAAGCAGAGCTGAATTCTTGACTTGCAGGTCATGAATACCGAGCCCTCCCTGATCTCGTGGACGACAAACTACATCCCATCTGGCTAATCGATATTTCTTTTTCTCATTGTCACCCTGCCAAAAGAATCTTGATCGGAAATAATCCAATTTTTTTAAGACTCCTTTAGGTAATTGGAAGAATGATATCATATACAGTACCATATTAGTAAGGACTGAATTAATGAGTACCAATCGTCCACCAAGTGACAACAATTTTCCTTTCCAACTAGCTAGTCTTTTCTGCAAACGCTCTTCGACTTGGGCCCATTCTGCATTAGTCAATCTCCTGTAATGTATTGGTATTCCCAAATACTTAATAGGAAACTGACCTTGCTCGCACCCGAATAGCTCGGTGTACTGCGCGACTGCATCTTGTGCCTCGCCAAAGCAGAACAATTCGCTTTTATGGAAATTGATTTTTAATCCGGATAATCGCTCGAACGCTGAAAGGATTAACTTCAGATTCGCCGCTTTCTCCAAATCATGTTCCATAAAGAGAATTGTATCATCTGCATATTGAAGGATAGACAATCCCCCATCAACTAGATGTGGGATTACTCCCTCAATTAGACTATTTTCCTTGGCTCGTTCAATCATGATTGCTAACATATCTGCCACAATATTAAACAATACGGGCGATAGCGGATCACCTTGTCTCAAGCCTTTCTTAGTTTGAAAGTAGCGACCGACATCGTCATTGACTTTGATAGCCACACTACCTCCAACTACAAAACTGCGAACTAGAGTACACCACTCCTCTGAAAATCCTTTCATTCTCAGAGTCTGTTGTAGAAACTCCCAATTCACTTTATCATAGGCCTTTTCAAAGTCTATTTTAAGAATTACCCCATTAAGCTTTTTCGTATGCAATTCATGTACGGTTTCGTGTAAAGTCACGACCCCATCTAGGATATTCCTACCCTGCATAAAAGCAGTCTGTGTAGGTTTTACCACATGATCTGCTACTGAATTTAGCCTAATAGTTGCAACCTTTGTAAAGATTTTGAAACTAACGTTAAGAAGACAGATTGGTCGGTACTGTTGTATCCTTTCTGCGTTCAAAACCTTAGGTAACAAAACGATTTCCCCAAAATTAAGACGGTACAGTTCCAGATGTCCATGCTGTAAGCAGTCAAACATCTCTATGAGGTCATGTTTAATGACTTCCCAGAAATGCTGATAGAACTCTGCCGGACAACCATCTGGACCAGGTGCCTTGTTATGTTCCATTTGGAATATAGCCTTCTTTATCTCCTCTTCTGAGAAGGGAGCATTAAGAAAAGCGTTTTCTTCCATCGAAACTTGGGGAATATCATCTGTACGGCTCTCATCCATGGTAATATTACCAACTTCTGGAGCACCAAACAGATCTTTATAGAACTTTGTAATATAGGCCTTGAGGAACTCTTGTCCCTCAATGATACCTTCATCCTGATGGAGACTTTGAATCCGTTTTTTCCTATGCCTGCCATTGGCAACATTATGGAAATACCGAGTATTCGAGTCACCTTCAAGAATGAATTGAGCTTTCGATCTCTGGTACCATTTGAGTTCCTCCTCCCGCAACATTTGTGCTACTTTCGCATTGGATTGACTTTTAAGTTCAATCTCTTGCGAAGATAACAACCTAGTTTCTGCGAGTCGGTCTAACTCATCAATAATGGAACAGAGACGCTCTTTCTCCTTCTTAAGCATCCCGGTCGTGTGTCTCGCCCAACCACGGAGATATTTACGCACATTGCGCATTTTATTATTCCATCTCCGTATTGGGTTCTCACCTAAGACCGGTTTGTGCCAGACCTTCTTTACCAGTTCATCAAAACCATCTCGCAAAAACCAACCTAGTTCAAATTTGAACTGTGTCATGCCTTTTGGTCTCGATGTACCAGTTGAAAGAAGTAAGGGGGCATGGTCCGATAGAGACTCAATACGTTCTAGAGCACGTACCGTTACCAACGGGAATTTATCTTCCCAATCGGTACTCATTAATACGCGATCTAGCTTTTCGTATGTAGGCTCCGGCAGACTATTTGCCCAAGTGAACTGCCGTCCGGACATGTAAACCTCTCTCAAATCCAAGCTATCAATGACAGCATTGAACAAGAAAGGCCAATGGCCATCAAACCGCCCCCGGCTTTTCTCATGTGGAAACCTTAGCATATTAAAATCACCACCAATTAAAATTGGATGTGGGTTATTATTAGCCAAGTTGACCAGCTCACAGAGAAAAGCCTCCTTAAACTCTTCCTGGGCAGCGCCATACACAGCGACCAAGCTCCATATGAAATTGTCGGCGCGGTTACGGAGGTGTAATTTAATATGAAAATCACCATCCGACCTTGCTAACACATCAAAGGAGTCAGTTTTAACGCCTAGTAAGATGCCACCCGATCTACCACGAGGTGGAATAGAATGCCAAGTAAAGTCGATACCCCCTGATAGGCGGTTCAGAACACTCACTTGGAAATCTCTCCTTCCTGTCTCGGAGATAGCCACAAACTCCAAATCATGATCCCTGACGTACTGTGCTATATTCAAATGTTTAGCCAAGTCTCCAAGACCTCTGCTATTAGTGAATAAGCCATTCATCGGGAAACAATTGGGTTTTTTGGCGGTCTCGCGGTGGTACGCGGTGAGTTTTTCCTTTTTAGTTTAGCGGTTTTGGATTTCCGGCCGGAAGCATATAGATCACATAAAGATCCAAGCCCGTCCTCATCCAATCCCACCTCAGTCACTTCCCCCACTAGATGTGATAAAAGCTGTCCATCCGAAGAGGCATACGCTGAATCATCATCCATGTGAGGTATGTCCACCATGGGAGAAGCACTCGGATTGATCGTCGGCTTTACCGTTAAACGATCATATTCCATATGCTTCAACACATTAGTTGACAACGCGATCTCCTTATCATTCTTCCCTAACGAAACACCAACCAAACCTAAACTAGAAGATAACTTGGTGTTTGAAAAAGAAAGAAATGAAGTGTGGTTAGAGCCCGTACCCTGTGGCGGTGTTGAGTACATAGCCGCTTTCCGGCGCATAGCTTTGGACAGCGCGTCCTCGTCCGTCGATGAAGCCCCGTCCGCAGCGACGAAATGACGAGCGCTCCTCCTCAGCCCTCCGTTGGGCTGCCCATGCAACTCCACAGTAGGCGCCATGGCGGAGGGGGGTAGTGACGATGGAGATACCCCCCCGGCGACCATGCCTTTGCCTGCCGGGGCTGGAGCCACGGTGTCGATGTCGCCGGTCGAAGTGGGTGATGGAGTCACGGGTATCGGCACTGTACCACGGTGCACCGTACGTGGCACATCGGACACCAGCGGCCGTCTCGGTGAGCTCGTCGCCCCCTTCCGCACCGGAGACGGAGAACGTGTCCCCGGCCCAGCAACGCCAGGCGCGGCAGCAAGCTCCATGCTGCCACGTCTGGACTCCGCCCGCGCGCTCCCGGCCCTGTACACCGCCTGCGCAACAGGCAGTTGAAGACCGCCCGGTGCACTTCCTGCCAGGCCGCTAGGCGAGCGGGCCGGCAGAGTACTGGCCCCGGATTGCTGCGCCTGGGCAGCGGGTAGCAGCCGGCCGCCCGGCCCATCGGCCGTGGGGCAGCCTACACCAGCCGCGGACCTTGCCGTCGGGTGGGCCGACCCCAGCAGGCCACTGCCGCTGGCATCAGCCGCCTGGGCGGCATAATGCCGCTCGTCGCCCGGCCCGGCGGACAGCCGCCGTCCTCCGCTGTAGCTCGCCTGTGTCGCGGGGAGCTGAGTGCCGCCTGCACCCTGCGCCCCGCCAGAAGTCTCCTCCGCCGACTGTAGAAGCATGGCGGAAACACCACCAGAGGACTGCAGAGAGCGCACTATTTCCTTTCCTCGAGGAGTGACAGGAGACATATTAATTGGCGTTAGTGCATAATTTTTCAATAACTCCAACGCCTGCGTATGAACCTGATCAGCACCATCAGCAGAGGGCGGGTCAATAGCCATGTTCGCTGTCCCCTCAGCTTCACCATCTACCACGGCAGAGTCCTGAACACCAGAATCTCGGATCCCTCTAGAAGAAGACTCCGACGGCACCTTCGTATCCCACACATAAGGAACGAAGTCTGCCTCGGGCACAAAATCCTCCGGCTCTGGTCGGAAAGTGAAGCTAAACCCTTGCAGACGCAAGACACCATCCGTGCTAGTGTAAGGACCCACCTCATCCACTTTGTTGAACACCTCATCGTCCGACAGCGCCAGCCTCATACGAACAATACCTCGGCGACGTAGAGCCAAGAGGTCCACATCCAGGGTAATACCGATAAGAGAACCAACCGCCCACAGCCCGAGGAAGTGTCTCAACGGGTTTGGAACCCCCTCCACATGCACCCACGTCTGATAGAACTCGAGCTTAGGCTCAACATCCACTGGCTTCCATCTGCTGAAAACAAGCCTAGTAGACTGAGACGGAATCCCAAAGTCCATCCCATCAAACCTCTCCATCTCAGACTCCGAGGGAAACACCACCTTGAAGCAATTATCCCCACTCGGTAGCGCCTCCCACTTCCACCGCGGAGTGGAACTCATGCGAGCAACTGTCATCTCAACCTGTTTTGCCGTGGCGGCAGTGCCCACCACCGTAACCAGCGCAACAGGTCCACCAGACACATCCACCTCCTGGAACAGGCTATCGGGGAACTGAGAGAACATGGTGTGAAGACTGCCGATCCCACCAAGAGACACCGTCGGCTTAGGCAGCCGGAGCGTAGGGCACTTCTTCATAGGATGCTTCTTGGTGTCGCACACATAACAATAATGATCAACCGGGCAGTCCCGTGTTGCATGTGTGTCGATGTCGCACTTATAACACCGAGTCTTCTTAACAACCGGAGCCGCGGCAACATCAACCCCCACGGGTCCAGCGGCGACCAGCGCCTGCTGTTCAACCACAGGGATTGGTAATGCTACAGCTACCCCTTGAGAACTCCCCGGAACCGCTGCGACCGGGGCAACCTTCTTCTTCTTGTTCTTACGCCTCACCGCCCCCCCTGCCGCCACTGTACCAACCGCAAAGCCCCCACCCGCCGCCGCCGCGGGAGGAGCCGCACCTGCCATCACCGCTTGCAACCCCACCGGCACCGGCTGCACCGTCGCCACAGGCGCCACAACCGTCGCCTGCACTGCGCCCATCCCCGGAGCCACCGGCGCCGCATGCACCATTGGCGGCGGAACCGGCCTAGGGGCCACCCCTGGCATGACGGGGGCGAACGCCGGGGGCCCCGCCATGGGTCTGCCCGCGCCAGCCACAGCTCCACGCCCCGCTCCGCGCCCACGACCAGCAGGTGCCGGCGCCGGCTGCCGCAGCCCGGGAGGGCCACCAGACCGCTGAGGTGCCGCCATGCTCGAGCTCGATGGGGGCGAGAGGAGCGCTTGGAGGAAGGACCGCCGGTCTTGAGCTCGCGGATAGGACGTCGACGATGAGTTCGCTAGCGATCGCGAACCGGCGGCTGCGTACGAGAACAATGCCCTGTTGCGATCGGCCTTTGTGGACATATACGTGAACGCTTCCTTGAGATAGGCCCACGGTTTCGGAGTGGGCCCGCGGGCCAGACCTGACAGCGCATCGGGGCGAAGCGCAACGTGAAGCGTTGATTGCGGATCGGACTCCGCTGCCTCCGCGTTTGCCACCGGCAGCGAGTTCGCCGTCACACCACCGTATTCCGCCGGGAAGAAGTCCCCGAGGCATGGCGCCGGGGTGACCCTAGGCCTCGGAATCGGACCCTTCCACCCCAGGCGCACCGACGGCAACCGAACACGAAGGCTGGGCTTGCTCGATGACGACCCCGGAGACGAGGAAGACGCCGCCGTCGGTGTAGACGAAGAAGAGTCGATCTGCTCGATGCTCTCGCCTCGCTCCCTCTCCCAGAACCGAGACTCCCTCGTGGGGAAGCCCGCCTTGCCCCAGAACGCCGCCTCCCTCTCCGCATCGGAACCGGCAGGTCTGAGCACGTCGGTGGCCGAGATCTCCCAGACCTCCCCTAGGACCTCCTCCGCCGCCGCCACTGCAGTCTCTTCCGCCGCCACGTCGCCGCCCGCGCACTCCTCGAGCAGTGCCCCGAAACGGGAGCCCGTGTCTGCAGCCGCCGACGAGGAAAGCAGGGAGTCCCCGGGCGCGAGGGTGAAACGCCGGCGTCGGGGAGGAAGATCCTCCGGAGAGGGATCGCCAGCGGGCGACTCCGACGCCCCTCCAGTCGCCTCCATTTTCGCCTCGCACTGCTAGTCCTAAATGTCTGTCTCTACTAATCGGAAATGCATAGAATTTCTTATCGTTTCATCTCTGGAGTGTCGTCCACTCAAACTACGGAGTATTTTATTTTCTGAAACCTGGATAGTATACTACAGGCATTTACGGCTCCAGCATTGCTACTCCCGGAGGCTATGCTCGTCCTGATCCTGAATGCAGGATGGATACAGCCTCCCTTTGGGAAAACAAGCTGTGGATTCACAGGTCCCTTGCCTGCGTTCATGAACCTAGAGGGAAGTTTTAGGTCATCTCCAGCGGGGCTGCTCATTTGCCCCGGACTGGTCCGTTTTGAGCAGCCTGGCCCAAAACCAGGCCCCAGCGGGGCTGCTCAACCCACGGCCTGGTCCCTTTTCAGTCCGCGGATGCTCAAATCCGACCCAAAATTGGGTCAGATTTGAGCAGCCCGCGGACACGAAACGGACGCGCGCGCTCGGTCGTGTCCATTTTTCGGTCAAAGGGGTGGCCCGCCGGCCAGTGACCGCGGCGACGGCTCGGCTACCCACGGGGTCCTATTTAAATGGGACCCGCGGCCACGCGTCCCTCCCCACGCGCACCGCCTCCTCGCAGTCACCGCCCACTTCACTGCCCTCGCAGTCACCACCGCCTCCTCCCCTCGCCGCCGGCCATGGGCCGCAGCTGGCTAAACTGGGGCCGTGGAAAGAACGACCACGAGGCCGGAGGCTCACGGCGCCGCCGCGAGCCCTCTCCCCCTCCTTCCCTCCCTCCTCCACCGCCTCTGACCCGCCTCCAGCGCGCCCAATCCGAGCAGGTGCGCTCGCCGCCGCCCTCTCCCCCTCCTTCTTCTCAGGCGCCGTTCCGCCTGGTACCCGCCAGGGTCCGCGAACGCCCCTACCTCAATAAGAGGAGGTGCCAATGGTACTGGGACCGTGCGATCCCAGTGCCATGGCCAGATGTCCACCTCTCCGACGGGTGGCATCTGAACAGGGACAGGATCCCTGTGCCGCCGGTGCCGCGGTCCGGCGCGGCGCGGGAGGTGGAGATCCACCGCCGGCGCGATGAGCTGCCACCGGACCTGCGCGCCCACCCGGCGTTCGCGGTGAACAGTCCCCACTGGGACACTTGGTTCACCGACGAACACGACCTGCGCCGCAGGTCGTACTTCGGTGCGCGCCGCGCCCGCGGGGAGCCCCAGTTCCCGCCGCCGTCACCTCCACGCCAGGCGAGGCGTGGAGCCGCCCCCCAACGTCCCCTCCGCATTGGCGGCCGCGCCCCGGTCGTCAAGGACGAACCAGAGGAGGAACCTCCTCAATGGTTCGAGGAGGAGGACGACCAGGACGTCGACATGGCCGAGCCCGAGCCCAACGAGGAGCTCCAGCTGGCCATGGCCATCGAGGCCTCCAGGAGGGAGGCGGAAGCGGCGGCCGAGGCGGAGGCCCGCGCGCTGGAGGACGCCCTCGCGGCGGTGGCCGCGCAGCAGGCGGCGGAGGCGGCAGAGGCCCGCGCAGCCGGCGCGCGGGCTGTGGACGAGGCCGTGGCGGCCATCCACGCGCAACGCGTCGACGACTACCCCTACGACGAGGAGGTAGACGACGACGGGCGCGATGAGAACGCCCCGGTGCCGGCCTGGTTCGAGCCCCTTGTGGGCATGCGCTGGAGGTGGGAGGCGCCACCTCCAGAGCACCTCGTGCCGCCGCCCCGGCCTGCCACGCCGCCACCGCGGACCCAGCCTCCCACGCCGCAGGCGGCCAGGGCCGCCCCGCTGCCACCCCACCTCGCCCCCGAGACTCCCGACTACGTCATCCTGGATGACTAGGAGCTCCGGGGCCAACTCCGGCGCCGCCATGCCACTGGCCAGTGGCCGTCTAGCCCTAGCTAGACGTTTATTTTATGTTTTTTTTTTTATTTTTAGGTTGTAAATCTATGGGCCCCTGTGGGCCCTACTAAATCTATCGAATGTCCTCTTTTGATATGAGCAGCCCCACTGGGGGCACCTGGTCCGGGCCGTGTCCGAGGACAGCGGACGGCTGCTCAAACAGACAAAATGCGGACCAAACTGGTCCGCATTTGAGCAGCCCCGCTGGAGATGACCTTATAGTCCATATTAGATTGAACGATGCAGTAACATTTTACTACTACGCAGCGACCAGCGTGCGTGCGTCCCACCGTCCACGAGGCAAGACATTGCCCTTGCCAGCCTGCCAGGCGAATAAACCTGACTCTACCTGCAGGGTTTACTACTACTCAAGCAAGGTGAATTTTCTTTTTACCATGGCGTGCAGGTACAGCACCGCGTGAAGGTGATCCTGCCTGCGTCCCCAAGACCAAGACGGGCGATGGCACACAGGCTGTCTGCCGTGCAGCCCGAGGCCGCCTCGCGCGCGCCCGCCGAGGAAACGCGTCCACAAATTATTTAACAGGCCTGGGCACCGGCCGCGATGCTAGTGGAAGGCACATGCATGCGGCGCGCGCGCCACCGGCAAGACCGCCGCGCTCGTGCGGTCTCGGTCACGACTCACGGTGCAGTCGCTCAGACCCGGTCAAAAGGAAACTGCCAGCTTGAACCAGTTGCCATGCCACGGTTGCACGCCCGCTGAAATTTGACGTATCCGAGACTAGCCGCAGTGGGTATCATAGCCGACGTAAAATTTTTAACGGCTGTTTTACAGGCATTTTGCTTATCTGACACTAAAGTTAATGAAGATTGAAGAGAGATAGTGCGGTTGTATCTTACTCCCTCCGTTTCTTTTTACTCCGCGTATTAGAATGGTCTTAAGTCAAACATTCTAAAGTTTGATCAAATTTATAGAACAAAATATAAATATTTGAAATATCAAATGGCTATAATATGAAAATATATTCCATGATAAATCATATAATATTGACTTGGTATTGTTAATTGTAATAGTTTTTCCTATAAAATGGGTCAAACTTTAGGAAGTTTGCCTTTTATCAAACCTAATACACGCAGACCAAAAAAAATTGGAGGGAGTGCAACCTTGACCGACAAAAAGAGGTTTTAACCTAATCACATTGTCGGGGGGTTACCCTCGAGTAGGGTAAAGGCAAGTGGTAAAGGCAACAATCAGAATAGAGGTTTGGTCGAGTAGCCGCCTACCCGGTACTTGCTACCCGGTCGACTGCTACTCGGCCTCACAAAGAGATGACCAGAAGGAGAAATCAATCAAGTTCTATCCATTCGAGTAGAAGAGTTGGCCCGAGTAAGACTGGCGGGAACCTACTCGGGCCAGAAGTCAAAGGAGCCGTTCTGACACAGGATCCCGCGTATCCTGGGTCCGTACTTGGCACTGTTCGAACCACTGTTCATCTGGGACCGGCCTGCCTGACAGCGACAGTGTGGAAGCAGGCGGTCGCAGGATAAGTGGGCCCTACTCTGTGTTTGGCACAGTGATACCAGACTGTCCCCTTGGTTTTGCCCAACGACTTTCCGGATGCAGCCAAGATTAGGAACCAAATCTGTCAGCGAGAACTCGGAAGAAGGACGATGTGCACACTATGTCGACACTTGTCCGTATTTGGACGTATCCGGCTGGGCACCATGTATATAAGGTGCCCCGCCGCCTCCTGCGTAGGGGGTCGCATACTGGAACACAGGAAACCCTAGATTCTTGACCTAGTTCATCACAAAGAGAGAAGAGTGGCTACTCGGTAGCAAGAACATTGTACTGTGGCTACTCGGTGAGACACCAGAATACATAGAGAAAGGCAGGAGTAGGGGTTTTACCTCCTCACGAGGGCCCTGAACCTGGGTAGATCGTGTTGTTTGCAGTGTTTAGTTCTTACTCCACGCGGCTACTCGTCGCGTGATCCCTCCCCGAGCATCTCCAGCGTCCTTCGTCCCCACATCTTTAGCCATCCTATGGCATCTGCCGTGACACCACCACGACAGTTGGCGCCCACCGTGGGGCAACCAGCGGCGCTGGCTGGAGTTTATGTTCGGACGGGATCTTCTTCAGCGGAGCGCGTAGTCTGTGGCCTTGTCCACAGATTCGGCTCCTTCGACTTCGTCACCGACAACGCAGGCGACTTCGGCGGCAAGGCCATGCCGGAGGGCGGCACGGTGATCTCCTTCGGCGCGCACCTCGTCTACGTCGCCACCGTCACCGACCGCGTCTACCCCGAGCTGGTGCATGACGCGGAGGATCCTCCTGCTGTGATCGCTGCTCGCGGAAGGCCTGCGCGCCGTTCTGCGGACCGCGCCGAGGTGATGGTGACCGGCTTGGCGGCAAACGCCGGCGCAGCTGCTACTGGCGCCGCGGCCGTCGTCGAGGATCTTGCTGCCTCGAGTGCTGGTGGCAGGACCCACAGGCCTTACGAGAATGACTGCAACCTCCCTCACTCCACCACTCCGACCATTCCCGCGTCGGCTGGGCGGAATGGCATGCCGCCTCCCACCGACCTCGAGCTCCTGAGCATGAAGGAGCAGCTCGAGCGGCAACGCCAGGAGCTGCTCGCCGAGCAGGCGGAGTTGGACAAGATCAGGCTAGAGCTTAGCTTAGATCAGCTTGAGTACAACAAGGCTCACGGCTTCACGCCAGTCACTAGGAGAGCTAGCAGAGTAGGCGCCACGCGGGGCAACTTGGGTGCCGAGATGGCGACAGTTGTAGAGGTTCCCGCTCAATCCGCCACCGCAAACACTTCCACTAGGCCTAGATATAGCACTCCCGCCAAGACACTTAGAGCTGCAGAGGCCGTAGCCGCCGAGTTGCCTCGTCTCGATGGCGACGCGCGCGTTAGGCAGCAGGAAAGGCTCAACGAGTTGGTGTTAGAGGCTGCTAGGCAGAATGAGGAGTTCCGGAAGGCCAACCCGGGTGCTGGAGCTTCGCAGGTGGTGCACTCGCACGCGGCTAGATATAACGATCAGGCCTCGTCTCCGCACCCCAGCCGCGAGAAGAGCCGCAGCGGACGTTCCGCCAGAGATAGGCAAATGCAGGTGTATGACCCGGCTGCTGCCGCGAGACAGTTTGTTGTGCCGCAGCAGCCCGGGCAGGAACACAACGCTGCAAGAGCAGGCTCTCAAGCCCATCAAGCTCAAAGCCAGGCCCGAGGTGGAGCGCGCCCAGGTCCTTCTCAGCGTCCCGCTGCTCAGCCTACTCGGCAGAGGCAGCAGCCGCGCGCAGTGGCGCCAGTCGCCAACCCGGTGGAGCAGCCTGCAGCTGTGCAGGTGGACAGATATGATGACGGCTACTCGGCCATGGAGATGGTTGGCTATGACATTCTGGACCGTGTTGGCGAGCGCGTGTTGGTGCCTGGAGACGCAAGGCATCAGCTGGACCAGATCAACTTGTCAGCCCGGCTGGAGAACACGGGTCCCCCTGGCCCCGAGTTCTTTGGCCCGCGCATCATGAACGAGCCGTCCGTGAAGAACTTTCAGCTCGCAAGGGGCACCAAGAGCTATAATGGCAGCACCAAGCCCGAAGACTGGCTCAATGACTATGTCACCGCGGTTCATATCGCGAACGGCAACAGAAGATGGGCGGTGCGCTATGTCCCGCAGATGCTAGAGGGTCCAGCTCGCACTTGGCTCGACAACTTGCCCAAGAACAGTATCAATTGCTGGCTGGACTTCTCGGACGCCTTCATCAGCAACTTCACAAGCACTTACAAGAGGCCGAATAGGCCACAGCAGCTGTCCGCTTGTAGGCAGCGAGAGATGAGACGGACCGCGAGTACCTTACTCGGTGGAGCACGTTGAGAAACACCTGTGAGGGTGTGAATGAAGCCCAGGCCATCACTTAGTTTGCGCAGGGATGCAGGCATGGCAGCATGTTGTGGCAGAGGTTGCAGAGGGAGATGCCAAACACTCTGGCGGAGACCATCAAGATTGCGGATCAGTACGCACTCGGCGATCCTACTCAGCCCCTGATGGACTCCTCTGAGCCGAGAAGAAACTTCAGCAACAGCAAGCGCAACGAGTTCCGCAACAAGCGCAGGGGTGACCGAATAGATACTCGGTATGACCCTGAAGAGGTGAATGCAGTGGCTGTTGGAGCTGGGGGTAGCCAAAGGCAAAAACCTGCTGGAGCCTACGGGCAGAGCCAGAACCAGGGCCAGGGCAACAAGAAACCATTCCGTACTCCTCAGTCGGGTAGCGGCAACTCCGAGCAGCCGAGGAAGTTCGTCTTTGACGACATGAAGGATGGGCCGTGCAGTTTTCACACTCACCACCCCTCAAGGCCTGCTAACCACACTACTCGGCAGTGCGAGTGGTGGGATGTGATCAAGAATGATGGCCTGCCTCCTCCTCCTCCTCTGCCAGCGGCCAATGCCAATGTGCAGCCTACTCGCGCACCCGCAGCTCGGCCGCCAGTGTTCCCGAGAAGAGAAAATGTGAACCAAGTGGCTTTAGGAGCCAAACGTCACTTCAACAATGAGAGCTACCGCAACAACAACAACTACTACAACCGCAACAACAACAGAGGCAACAACAACAACTACCAGGGCAGCAACAACAACGGCAACAATGGGGCGGAGGCTCCAACCAGTACCAAGAGCACCATGAGAGCTACATGATTTT